>JBBDGP010000083.1:4265000-4694954 GCA_037952835.1 Lithobates septentrionalis | reverse complement strand
ACCTTACTTTGAATATTTGTTGAGATTGTTTTGATTATTTTTATTTAGCTTTGTGATGGCCTACACGTGCTTGGAGTAGATTGATAGAAGGGTGGTTTGATAGTACAGTTTTTTTTTTAAGAAAAAAAAAATCTATATATAATTAGTCCAAGAATGCTGGGAATTGGTTTTAAAGTTATTTAATTATACACTATATTACCAAAAGTATTGGGACGCCTGCCTTTAAACGCACTGTAATGGCATCCCAGTCTTAGTCAATAGGGTTCAATATTGAGTTGGCCCACCCTTTGCCGCTATAACAGCTTCAACTCTTCTGGGAAGGCTGTCCACAAGGTTTAGGAGTGTGTCTATGGCAATGTTTGACCATTCTTCCAGAAGCGCGTTTGTGAGGTCAGGCACTGATGTTGGACGAGAAGGCCTGGCTCGCATTCTCTGCTCTAATTTATCCCAAAGGTGTTCTATTGGGTTGAGGTTAGGACTTTGTGCAGGCCAGTCAAGTTCCTCCACCCCAAACTCGCTCATCCACGTTGTGTTTTTTTGTTTTGTTTTTTTTTTTTTTTTCGCCTATTATCCATGTCTTTATGGACCTTGCTTTGTACACTGGTCCAAATCATTTGGTGGAGGGGGGGTTATGGTGTGGGAGTCCCAGTGAAGGGAACTCTTAAGCTGAATTCACATTAGTGTGATGTAAATTCAGCCTACTCCCAATACTTACCCAAGCCTGATCCAGTGATGTGCATGACAGCCACTGCTCTCCTGGGTCTCTGCCTCCTTATTGTCTGAGACATAGCAACGGGAGCCATTGGCCCCCAACAAAGCTCCACCTTATTTTTATGGAGGGAGAACATATTTTCTTAGATTGTGGGTTTATGGTTGAATGGGAGAAACGAACTTACCTGCTGTCACCTACCTGTATTGCTGCCACCCCCATTTGGGGATTAGTCCAGAGTAGTGTTACACTACTCTGGACTAATCTGCTGGATCAGTGTAGGCAGATCTGGTCCTACTCAGAACTAATCCCTACAATCGGGGTGGACAGACTTGTTGTACTGTTTAAAAACGGATCGCCTTCCTGTGTAGCACACTTCTGGTCCTCCTTGGCTTCCAACCAGAGCTAGCAGACCAATGGACAGGTTTGAGAGGATGGGGGCAGACTTGTATTACAGGGTCCAAATGGAGGATGCTAACCTTCAGGAACTGCATTTGTGGCTGTTTTGTATGTCTGTCTTTTTTTTTTTTTAACCTTTGCAATCTCGGCTAATCAATGGCACGTCAAATGTTACCTGCTATTCCTGTCACTCAGAATAAATCTTCACATTACTTCTGAATGACTATGGCAGCCTAAGGTCACAGGGCCTAATCCATGAAAGGTGTTCTTGTCTGCAGTCCCCATGCCTCATCCTAGTACAGATGTGAAAACTAAAAAGTGATCTACTGATCCTTTCAATAAAAACTCAAGCCTTTTAAAACTTTTAATGGGTGATGGCGAACCATGTGCCTGAGCCAGGGGGCAATCGGTTTCCCTAGATATATTGAGAAACTGCCATTTCTGCCTGAGCATCTACTGCTTTATGTCTCTGGTCTCTAATCGTTACTGTTCTATCATTCAATGTAGTTCTTCTCTTGTTTGAGTCTTCAACCTATGCATATACCATTTTCAATTTGTACCTTTTTGATACTGTTACTGTTTAGTATATGGTTGCTGTTTTTTTACCTGAAGCAGGGTCACAAAATGTTTTTATTTATTTTGCTTCTGAAATAAAGTTTTTGAAAACTGCCTCCTATTTTCTTTTTGTCATTAAGCACACGTGTAAATGCATAGATTGTGTAATGCATTGAAGCTGAATTACAGCCTTTCCTTCAGTTGTTACAGGCTCACCACCTCCCCTAAAAATGCTTAGTCTGATGAGCTTGTCATAGTATGCATTAGAAAGAAGTCTGAAACGGCCCACCTGACTTATCCTGGTGGCTGGAAGATGTCCAGCATTACCTAGCTCTTTGTTCCCTAGCCTTATTCTTCTTGGCCCACACCTTCCATTCATTGAATTTCAGTCATGGAGGCTCGGCATCACATGTGGGAAATTACCCAGGGCTGCCTGCTGTTTTAAATCTGAATTCCAGGAATTCAGCCACTTGTAAAAAGTAAAGGCATACTATGAGTTAAATCCAACAAGGTGCATGCCACCTCCCCGACTTACATCTGATAGGTTTGTGATGCTCCAGGAGGAGACAGTTGGGGCTCAGAGGTGAGAGGTGCAAACACAACAGCTGTGCCCATCACTCTGTGCTCCCCATTCACAGAAGCCTTTGTATTTTGTGAATGAGTTCACCTAATACAAAGGTTTCTGTGATTGGGCAGGAGGGGTGTCCATAGCAACTGCATCAACTCTGTACTTGAAGGAGCTGAGACCAGAAGGTCCAGCGTAAACGTTCTGGAAGCTATCTTCCTGGAGCGCCATGAACTTGCCAGATGTTAAGAGAAGTGCACAGATTTTCTATCCATTTACAAACTGATCTTTCCAAGCCTGTAGCCTTTACCTTTACATATTAGCTGTGTGTGGGGAACTGTGTCAACCGCTTTTGCAAAATCCAGGTAAGTCCACAGCCACCCCTCTGTCCAAGGTTTTACTTACCACCTCATAAAGATATCTGATTTGTCTCAACTCTTGTCTTTCATGAATCCATGGTGAATTTTGCTTTAAAATGTTTTTTTTTTTTTTTTTCTTTTTGTTTTTTTATTAAACTCTCCAATATCTTCTTAACCACAGAAGTTAAAGTAACAGGTCTATAGTTACTTGGTAAAGACTGATCCGTTTCTAAACATAGGCACCACATTGGCCTTACGCCAATCTAGTGGGACTTTTCCAGTCATTAATAAGTCCCTAAAAATTTGAAACCATGGCTTTGATACAACAGAGCTCAATTATTTTAGTATCCGTGGGAGTATGCCATCTGGTTCAGGTGCTTTATTCTGTCTGAATATATGTGGACCCTAAAAAGTGTTCCCTAATTCCCGGCACCAGTGCTCCCGAACCACGGGTGATATAAAAACACCAAACGGGTGTTCCAGAGAGGACATCTGGGGATACCACCACACTGAGTTAGGTTCCGGTACCTGGAAAAGTCCACTTTGAAACGGTGTAGCTTCGGGGCTGACCACCGACCCTAAAAGCACGGCTCAGGAAGTTTTTGGCCCTGGTGACTTAAGCTCACTCCTGGAGCCTTAAGCCTAGTAACGTAAGCCAATCACCCCCTTGTTCCTTGCCAAGTTGACCACCGACCCTTAAGCCTGGCTCGGGGGGGTTTGCCTGTTGATTTAAGCTCGCCCCTGGGGCACCTCCCCTGGGCCTTAAGCCCACCCTCCTGGAGCCTTAAGCCCGGTAACTTAGCCATTCACCCCCCTTGTTCCTCGCCAAGCTGACCACTGACTCTTAAGCTTACCCCCTAAACACACGCGCGCCAAGCTGCCTGGCGCCTCAAGTCGAGTGGGACCTGCCTCCGCCCCGCCAAGCTGGAAGGGAGGTGGGGGGGACAGCGCAGAATGCCACTGGGTGGGGGGGCTTGGCCCAGTGTGCCCGGTCAAGCTGACCGGGTTGTGCGGGGCTCCGGCGGCCCCTGACAGCTTGTCTGGGTGTACCTTGCCAAGTTGACCCGAAAATTGGGGGTTCCGGTAATGCGAGGTCACCTTGAACGGGCTTACCCGGTCAAGCTCCCAGTTTTATCTGATCAAGCTGTTTTTGGTTAACTTTATCTGGTCAAACTAACTGATTTTCGGGGGTCTGGTTACCTGTGTTCGGGTGGTCCTGCCCCGCCAAACCAATTGAGAGATCTACCTCCATACAAAATCCAGGGGACCAATGGCTCGTCTGTACTGGGTCCTCAAAGCCACTGGACTTTGACCGCGAGCTACCGAGAAAAGTTTGGGCTTTAACATTGGCGTCTATAGGGAAAATTGGCCAGCTTGACCGGGCACTGTTCCCGAGCCATAAACGAATGGAACCCCAAGGAGACCGATTTTAACATTCGCTGTTTTTTTTTTTTTTTTTTTTTTTTTCTACCTTTTATACATTCTATGAAAAAAAACCTTCAGTGTGTAGCCCCCCTAATGCTTACCTGAGCCCGATTGTGATCTAGCAATGTGTACGAGAGCGGCTGCTCTCCTGGATCTCTACCTCCTCATTGGCTGAGAGACAGCAGCATCTTTTACTGCTGCCAGCATTCTCATCTTAGGCCGGTCTTCCTGGGTTTTCTGTCTCCAGCAGACTAAATGACCAAGCTGCGATAACGTCGCTCCCGCGCATGCACACAAGAGTCATCTTTGCAGGACGGCCCTCTGGATTCATGGCTCACTGTGCATGCTGTGAATCCAGAGCATCATTGCGTATGCCCACTAGAGCTGATGTGAATATCTCTTATATGCTTATCAAAAGTGTATTACTTCTTCAGGCGATGTTGGAATCGGTTGCAAAATTTGTTCCTTGTACAAATTTTAAAAAATCCATCCAGATCCATGTGAAAGAATGCTGTGGCTGTGCAGGTGGAGCATCGCATAGCATCATCAATTTTAAATATGACAGTGGCTGTGGGGGAGAGAAACTGCTGCCCGCTGTCATAGTGGGGGAGGTGCTGGAGAATGCACACAGACTCCTTGATGAAATTAACTTCACATCACAGATGCTCCTATCACATCACATCAGTCTCCCTATGGCCTCATGCACACTGGATGTTTTGTCTACTGTTCCTTGGCATTTTTTTTTTTTTCCTGCGCCCTTGCATGTTAGCCTATACACTGTGTGTGCACAAATATTAGGCAAGTGAGTATTTTGACCAAATCAATATTTTTATGCATATTGTCCAACTCCCAAGCTGTATAAATTTGATTGCTTATTGGATTTAAGCATAATCTAGTGATGTGTATTTGTGTAATGAGGGAGGGAGTGGCCTAAGGAGATCAACACCCTGTATTGAGGTGTACATAATTATTAGGCAGCATCTTTTCCTCAAAATGGGCCAAAGAAAGATTTAACAGACTCTGAAAGGTCAAAAATTGTAAGTGAGATCGGAGCGATGCAGCACTCTTGAAATTGCTAAGATATTGGGGTGATTACAGAATTTTGTTGCAGGTAGTCAACAGGGTTGCAAAAGACGTGTTGAGAAAAAAGACACAAATTAACTGCCAAAGATTTGAAAAGAATCAAACATGAAGCTACCAGGAACCCATTATCCTCCAGTGCTGTCATATTCCAGAACTGCATTTTACCTGGAGTGCCCAGAAGTACAAGGTGTTCACTGCTCAGAGACATGGCCAGGGCAAGGAATTCTGAAACCCAACCACCACTGAACAAGACACATCAGTTGCAAAGTCAAGACTGGGCCAAAAAACTGTCTGAAGACATATTTTTCTATAGTTTTATATACTGTTGAGTAGGGATGAGCTTCGTGTTCGAGTCGAACCCATGTTCGACTCGAACATCGGCTGTTCGGTTGTTCGCCGAATTGTGAACGATATGGGCCGTTCGCGCCAAATTCGTGTGGCGCGTCACGGCCCATAATTCACTGCGGCATCGCAGTGCATTGCTTGCTGATGATTGGCCAAGCATGCACTATGACCCGCATGCTTGGCCAATCACAGTGCCGCCTGAACAGAGAGCCGTAATTGGCCAAAGCCAAGGAGGCTTTGGCCAATTATGGCTCAGGGGATTTAGTACACGCCCCACACTATATAAGGCCGCCTGCACGGCGGCCCTGTGCAGTGTGTTCCGGTGTGCTGAGAGATAGAGAGAGAGAGAGAGAGAGAGACAGTGTCATTTCATTTGAATTAGCTAGATTAGGCAGGACAGTCAGTCAGTTGTTAGCTGCACTTAAAGTGTATTGTGTATATATATATATATATATATATATATATATATATATATATATATATATACACTGTATTCAGTTTAGCTAGATCCGTTCCTGTTATCTTCTAGATTATTTACATTTAGTGCAGTGCGTCCTGCTCAGTGTTCAGCTAGATCCGTTCCTGTTATCTTCCTACTGACAGGCAGGCTTGTCTTGTTACAGTATTTTGAAGAAAATTACTGGTGTTCTTTTGATCCTATTAGTACCACAGTCAGGCAGCTAGACTATTTACATTTAGTGAAGTGCGTCCTGCTCACAGTGTTCAGCTAGATCCGTTCCTGTTATCTTCCTACTGACAGGCAGGCTTGTCTTGTTACAGTATATAAAGCTACCTGAAGAAAATTACTGGTGTTCTTTTGATCCTATTAGTACCACAGTCAGGCAGCTAGACTATTTACAGTTAGTGCAGTGCGTCCTGCTCACAGTGTTCTGCTAAACCTACAAGTTAGTGGGGTGCGTCCTGCTCACAGTGTTCAGCTAAACCTACAAGTTAGTGGGGTGCGTCCACCTCACAGTGTTCAGCTAAACCTACAAGCTAGTGGGGTGCGTCCTGCTCACAGTGTTCAGCTAGATCCGTTTCTGTTATCTTCTTACTGACAGGCAGGCTTGTCTTGTTACAGTAAATACAGCTACCTGAAGAAAATTGCTGGTGTTCTTTTGATCCTATTAGTACCACAGTCAGGCAGTTAGTGCAGTATGTCCTGCTCACAGTGTTCAGCTAAACCTACAAGTTAGTGGGGTGCGTCCACCTCACAGTGTTCAGCTAAAGCTACCTGTAGAAGGTTGGTGGTGTTCTCAAACTACAGGCAGGCAGTTGATTTTGCTAGCTGCAGTATCAGTACATATATATATATATATATATATATATATATATATATATATATATATATATATATATATATATATATATATATATATATATATATATATATATATATATATATATATATATATATATCCCAGCTTAGTGCAGCTACAGGCCATTAGTATGTCTGGAAGACCAAGAAGGAGAGGCAGACAGTCACAAGCCAATAAGAGAGGGCAAGCAGGCTCTGTGTCTAGTGCTGGTCGTGGAGACGGTGCATCCTCATCAGCAGGTGGCCATGGGACACGCTTGGCCTTTTTTTCGGCAGCTGGCCGTGTTGAGCCGCAACATGCGGAAGACTTGGTCGAGTGGATGACCAAGCCGTCCTCATCCTCCTCATCCTCTCTCACCCATGCCCAGGGTACTTTGTCTGGCAAAGCAGCGGCCTCTTCCCTCGGCTCAATGTCATCAGTGACTCCTTCCCTAGCCCCACCATGTCCTCCTGAGGAGTCCCTCGAACTGTTTGACCACAGTGTTGGGTACATGCTCCAGGAGGATTCCCAGCGTTTGGAAGGCTCTGATGATGATACTGAGCTCGATGAAGGCAGTAACATGAGCACGGACAGAGGGGGTGCCCAAGAAGGACAGCAATCTGGCAGTCATGCTCCCCCTGCTGCAGCATACTGCCAGGTTTGCTCCAGTGATGAGGAGGGAGGGGATGATGAGGTCACTGACTCAACGTGGGTGCCTGATAGGAGAGAGGAGGAGGAGGAGGAGGCACATCACCAACGAGGCAGGATGCCCTCCAGGGGCCAGCCTAAGGGCAGCACATTGACTGCATCACACCCCAAAGCTCCACATGTGCAGGGCGCTGCAGTCTCTGCGCGTTATTCAAAAAGTTCTTTGGTGTGGGCCTTTTTTGAGACGAGTGCATCAGATCGCACCGCTGCTATTCGCAACATATGTCTCAAGCGTATCTCACGTGGCCAAAACATCTCCCACTTGGGTACCACATGCTTGACCAGACATATGTTGACCTGCCATGCAGTTCGTTGGCAAACGTATCTAAAAGACCCACACCAAAGAACAAAGAGGACCTCTCCTTGCTCCTCATCAGCTGAGATTTCCAACCCCACTAGACCTTCAGTCCTCTCTGAGACCTGCACTGAGAGGAATGAAGGTGTAGAATTAGGTGTGTCACAGCCAAGTACTTGTGGGCAATCTGCTTTTGGTACACCGACGTCAGATTGTACCAGGCAAATTTCCCTGCCCCAGCTGCTGCACCGCCGAAAGAAGTTTGCTCCCAGCCATCCACATGCCCAGCGGTTGAATGCTAGCTTGGCAAAATTGCTAGCACTTCAACTGCTGCCTTTTCAGTTGGTAGACTCTGCCCCCTTCCGTGAGTTTGTGGAATGTGCGATTCCTCAGTGGCAGGTACCCAAACGCCACTTTTTCTCATGGAAGGCGATTCCGGCTCTCTACCGGCATGTGGGAGGCAATGTCCATGCCTCGCTGGACAGGGCGGTCAGCGGTAAGGTGCATATTACCGCTGACTCATGGTCCAGCAGGCATGGACAGGGACGTTACCTAAGTTTCACGGCGCATTGGGTGACTCTGCTGGCAGCTGGGAAGGATGCAGGACAAGGTGCAGTAGTGTTGGAGGTTGTTCCACCACCACGCCTCCAAAATGCTAGTGATTGTGACACACCTCTCTCCTCCACCCCCTCCTCTTCTTCTTCCTCCATGGCCTCTTCCTCGGAACCAGCGGTGCTCCGTAGTCGTTCAAGGGGCTACGCAAATACGCAGGCCAAAAGATGCCATGCGGTGCTTGAGCTGGTGTGCTTGGGGGACAGGAGCCACACTGGGGCAGAGGTTCTGTCAGCTCTGCAGGGGCAGGTTCAGAGGTGGTTGACTCCACGCCAACTTAAGGCAGGAATGATGGTTTGCGACAATGGCACCAACCTCCTCTCTGCCCTCCGACAGGGACAAATGACCCATGTGCCCTGTTTGGCTCACGTCCTTAACTTGGTGGTGCAGCGGTTCTTGGGCAGGTACCCGGGCTTACAGGATGTCCTGAGGCAGGCCAGGAAAGTCTGTGTGCATTTCCGCCGGTCATATAATGCCAGTGCTCGGCTGACGGACCTCCAAAAGGAGTTTAACCTGCCCAAGAACCGCCTAATCTGTGACATGCCCACCAGGTGGAACTCAACGTTGGCCATGCTGCAGCGGCTGCACATGCAGCAGAGGGCCATCAATGAGTACCTGTGCGACTATGGCACCAGGACAGGGTCAGGGGAGCTTGGTTTTTTTTCCCCACGCCAGTGGGCCATGATCAGGGATGCATGCACTGTCCTGTCACCATTTGAGGAGGCCACGAGGATGGTGAGCAGTGACAGTGCATGCATCAGTGACACTGTCCCCCTTGTCCACCTGTTGGAGCACACGCTGCGTGGAATAATGGACAGGGCACTTGAGGCAGAACAGAGGCAGGAAGAGGAGGACTTCCTTAGCTCTCAAGGCCCCCTTTATCCAGACAGTGTTCCTGCGTGCCCGCCGATCACACAGGAAGAGGACGAGGAGGAGGAGGAGGAGGAGGAAGATTGTGTCAGTATGGAGGTGGAGCCTGGCACTCAGCATCAGCAGCAGACTTTAAGGGATCAGTCCCAAGAAACACATGGACTTGTACGTGGCTGGGAGGAGGTGGCTGCGGACCATGTCGTCCTTAGTGACCCAGAGGACTCCGGACCGAATGCCTCAGCAAACCTACGCTGCATGGCCTCCCTGATCCTGCAAAGCCTGCGTAAGGATCCTCGTATTCGTGGTATCAAGGAGAAGGACCAATACTGGCTGGCAACCCTCCTTGATCCACGTTACAAGGGTAAGGTTGCGGACCTTATCTTGCCATCGCAGAGGGAGCAGAGGATGAAACATCTTCGGGAGGCCTTGCAGAAAGGTCTGTGCAACGCGTTCCCAGAGACTGGGAGGTTACAAACTCCTGTTTCTGGACAACGTGTTGCTGAGGCTTCGGTCAGTCAAAGAAGGAGCGGTGGAGAAGGTGGCCGTCTGACCGATGCGTTCAGACAATTTTTTGGTCCGCAGCCCCAAGGTATGATCGGTTCCAGCAACCATCGCCAGCGTCTGTTTTACATGGTGTAGGAATACCTAGGGGCAAGATCAGACTTGGACACCTTTCCCACCAAAAATCCTCTGGGTTACTGGGTCTTGAGGATGGATCACTGGCCAGAGCTTGCACAGTATGCAATTGAGCTACTGGCCTGCCCTGCATCCAGCGTTCTTTCGGAACGCACATTCAGTGCTGCTGGAGGCGTGGTAACCGATCACAGGGTGCGTCTGTCCACCGACTCGGTCGATCGACTGACCTTCATAAAAATGAATCAGTCTTGGATCACCACCAGCTACCAAGCACCTGATGCTGATGTAACCGAATAATTTTTTTTTAAATCTCAGATCCCTTCAAAGACTGCCTATGCTGATGCTGAGTGACTATCCCTGAGTAATTATCCTCTTCCTCCTCAATCATCACGCTGATAGCTTGTAAGAACATTTTTGGTTCTGGGCGCCACCACCAGTGCCTAAGGCACAATTTTTCAGCCCCTGTTTAACAGGGGCGTGTAATTACAATTTTTGATGTAATACTTTGCAGCAGGGCTCGTTCCTGCATTCCAACTAGAGTGTCTGTGAGGGGTTGCAGTGTTGTGGCACCAGCACCAGTGCCTAAGGCCCAATTTTTCTGCCCCTGTCTAACAGGGGCGTGTAATTACAATTTTTGATGCAATACTTTGCAGCAGGGCTCGTTCCTGCGTTCCAACTAGAGTGTCTGTGAGGGGTTGCAGTGTTGTGGCACCAGCACCAGTGCCTAAGGCCCAATTTTTCAGCCCTTGTTTAACAGGGGCGTGTAATTACAATTTTTGATGCAATACTTTGCAGCAGGGCTCGTTCCTGCGTTCCAACTAGAGTGTCTGTGAGGGGTTGCAGTGTTGTGGCACCAGCACCAGTGCCTAAGGCCTAATTTTTCAGCTCCTGTTCAACAGGGGCATGTAATTACAATTCTTGATCTAATATTTCACAGCAGGGCCCTGTGAGGGCTTACAGTGTTGTGGCCACAGCAACACCTAAGGCCCAAATTTCTGCTGAGTATATAGGGCAGGACCCTACTTTCAAACATCTAACTTACAAATGACTCCTACTTGCAAACGGAAGGAGACAACAGGAAGTGAGATGAAATCTACCCCTAGGAAGGGAAATTCTCTCCTGTAAGAGTTAATATGGGAAAAACATTTCTCCTTTCCACTGATGCTTTCTAATCCTTGTTCCACAAAAAACCCAAATTTTCAAAAAACATTTTTCATTGGGACAAAAAGTGAGGTAAAATCTTCTGAAGAGGAGGAAAGACAGCAAAACAAATGTCATAGGGGTGATAACCCTTTCCTATGTTTTCCAAAAAGCTTAAAAAAGATTTTTTGGCTGGAGCTAAACACGTTAAAAATGTTCAAAATTACAAACAGATTCTACTTAACAACAAACCTACAGTCTCTGTCTTGTTTGAACCGCCTGTATACTGCTGTTCAGAGTATATAGGGCCTGGTGGCCCCACACCTTTCCTTATTTTAATTTGGGTGCGGGGTTCCCCTTAATATCCATACAAGACCCAAAGGGCCTGGTAATGGACTGGGGGGTACCCATGCCGTTTGTCTCACTGATTTTCATCCATATTGCCAGGACCCGACATTACATTAAACCCGCAAGCAGTTTTAAATGAGATTTTTTCCTTTAAAAATGACATTTGGTGCAGGGACTGTTCTAAACACGGGAAACACGCGTCACTTTACAGGCATACTATAGACACCCCCCAGGTACGATATTTAAAGGAATATTTCACTTTTTTTTTTTTTACTTTAAGCATCATTAAAATCACTGCTCCCGAAAAAACGGCCGTTTTTAAAAGTTTTTTTTGCATTGATACATGTCCCCTGGGGTAGGACCCGGGTCCCCAAACCCTTTTTAGGACAATACCATGCAAATTAGCCTTTAAAATGAGCACTTTTGATTTCGAACGTTCGAGTCCCATAGACGTCAATGGGGTTCTAACGTTCGTGCGAACTTTCGGTCCGTTCGCAGGTTCTGGTGCGAACCGAACCGGGGGGTGTTCGGCTCATCCCTACTGTTGAGATGTAAGTGACTATTGACAGACCAGATGGATGGGCATGTGGCTGGATTAGTAAGGGCACAGAGCTCAACTTTGACTCAGACGCCAGCAAGGTGGAGCTGGGGTACTAGTATGGGCTGGTATTATTGAAGATGGACTCAAAATCAACTCCCAAATTTACTACAAGTTTTTAGAAGACACTTTCTTCAAGCAGTGGTGCAGGAAAATATCTGCATCTTTCAAGAAGACCATGAAAATAATGCAGGACAATGATCCATCACATGCATCAAAGTACTCCACCACATTTGGTAGCCAGTAAAAGCCTTATGAAAGAATAATGACATGGCAGCCTTCCTCACCTGACTGAAATCCTTTTGAGAACTTGTGGGCCCTTCTTAAATGGGAGATTTACGGTGAAGGAAAATTGTACACAGTGTCTGGAAGGCTGCGGTTGGTGCTGCACAAAAAGTTTATCATCAACAGATCAAAAAACTGAAAGACTCCATGAATGGAAGGCTTATGACATTACTGAAAATGGTAGCTATATTGGTCACTGATTTTGTTTTTTTAATTGTTTACTTTTAAGTTGTTGGTTTATTATTTTAGTTTTTCATTTAGTTGCATAATAATTCTGCACACTAGTTGCCCAATCATTGTGCACACACAGATATTCTCCTAAGAAAGCCAAGACCTCACTTTTACTTTTTAAATATTCATGTAGCACCCTGGTCTTAGGCAGGGTTGTTGACAAATTTAGTTTGGTAGGTGGTAACCAGCCTGGCTGTTTGTTAGGGAGATCCACTGACCTTTTCCTAAATCTGGTTTTGATGCACCTCTCTTTTGTCGCTAGGTAGCATTGTTATCTGTGGCATTTGATGGACAAGGGAATAGTAAATCCGGACTAGTGGATGGGTTGTCTCAGCCAATTGTCAGGGGTTTCTTTGCCCTTGGCTTGCAGGGAGAGCCTATTTATTCCGGAGGAGTCAGGTGATTGGGGTTCAGTGCCACCTGGGCAGCTGTCTGGGTGGGCATGTGTTGAAAAGCTCCGAGCTGCTAGGCCAGAAGCCTGAAGCCTATCCGGGAGTACCTGGCTGCTAGGCGGTCTGAGGCCTATCCAGGTTGGAAGCAAGCAGCACGGGGTTGGGGCTTCAGGCTTGAAGCCCAACCAACTTGCAGGGGTTCTGCTGGCCGGAAAACCCAGTAATTGCCACAGGTGAAGCAAAGCAGTTGCCGTCAGACGACCACTCCTGTCGCCAGAGGCAAGCGAGAATCAGAGTCAGAGATAGGGGACACAGTTGCTAGCAAGGGACAATCTCTCCTGTTATCAGGGGCCAGGTTCTGTGGAGACTGAAGAAGTACCATAGCAGCCTTTTTCCCTAGCTGGGGATGGTGAAGAAGCTTCGGCAGAGCCAAGCTAGGGACCCAGAGGAACAGTGTGGGTGACGCTTACAGAGGATTGAGCAGATTAGCTGAAGAGCCAATTCGGGGACCCAGCAGGACAGTGTGGGTAACACTTGGAAGCCACAGCAAATTTGTTGTGGAGGAGATCAAGGGATCCAGTGGCGGCTGGGATCTAAAGATTCTAGATAGAGACTGGGAGCTCTATGAGAGGATCTGCAATGGGATACTGTGAGTTGTGATCTGCATTGAAGTTACAAGTTCAGTTGCTATAGGAGACAGCGGTCTACAGATGCAGTTTGCTGCAATTCAGCTTAAAGGCCCTTGAACTGTATAGCTGTTCTATTGCTATTTTTTGTCTCAGAGTCTGCCAAGCATTTTTGCATCTCCCTAAGGGTGTTCAGGTCCTAACCCTCTATCCTCAGTTCTGTTAAGAGACAATAAATCTCTTTTTGCATTCTCAGTGTCTGGCGCCCAACTTACTCTATCTACACCACACCCACTATGCCTAGTAACCCACACTGTGAAGATGAATATCCGCTCTCCCTGACTCTGGAGGTCACCATTAGGCCTTTGGAGGTCGGGGATGCTGCTACATTTGGCGCCCAATGCGGGGCAAAGGCGTTATCTCTGCAAGATTGCAACTACACTGGGATTTCGTCTGGCTCCGTGGGAAGGTGGCGGGTAACATTTTTATTCCTCATAGCCTGTGTTATTATCCATGTGAAGTATGTGGGGAAGAACCAATATGTTTTATTGCTCATTGGAAAGTGTTGGCTTGGTTGTTTGTCACTTTGCACCAGCGCCGCAGGGGTTAAGGCAGACTCCATTAAAGTTTTGGAACTCTGCGCGAGGAAGGAGACAGGCACTGAAGTTCTCAGAGAACATGTGAACCAATCAGTTGGTAGGGGGAAGAGATACCACTCCATAGAGAGAAGTGTTGCTATTTGTGCTGCCATTGCTCCCTCTAGAGTTGCGATACAGTTGCCGTATGGAGAAGATGGCGAAGTTTGGAGCCTCCATGGCGGATTGGAAGGTGTGTGTTCTGGTCCTTGGTCTGAGCATATCGAAGGGCCTCCTGACGGATACCAGAGTGAGATACACGCCTAAAGGTAGCCACAAGGTACAAAGGTACAGCACAAGCTGTACACCACAGGAGGCTATGAAGCTATCGGGCTGCATTGTGGAACATGTTCCAGCCTGGCCACGAATCTGCGGCCTTGGATCATCTGTGGAGGCTGTGGGGAATCCCTACTTGAGGTAGCCTAGCCAGCCCAACCTCTGGGCAGATTGGGACAAGAATGCAGCCATTCCAGCTGAGGAGAGCCTTGAGAGTCCTGCCATCATCTGGCTTGTCAGAGAAGCTGCTCCACTCATCCCTACGGCTGCGCCAGGGCCACATTCTCCAGTTATCTGCGGTCGGGCCTGCCTGAGTTCTTTGCTGATGGAACCTCCAGGGGAGAAGACACCAGAGCACGGTAAGCCTGAAATGGGTGAAAGTAGTGTACCAGTGGGGACTGTAAAGCCAGTGGCCAGCAAGGGAGATGAAGTTGAACTGCCAACAGTTGTTGGCTTGAAGCGCAGTGTACTCCCGGCTAAAGAGTGCTCCACCATCTCTGATTCAGATATTCCATCTGACCAAGTTGTTTTAAGACACATTGTCATGGCCTGATAGGTGGACTGATGGTGATGAGCAGCCTTGTGATACGGGGGAGGATGAAGCCCTCTCTGCCTGGGCCTCAAATGTATAGATTGAACTGTCCACCAGTACTATACCCTGTCTATACCTGACCCGCTCGTTCGAAGAGGAGCGGTGGGCACATTGGCTTTTGGAATCTAAAGTAGTCAAATCAAAATCAAAACCATTTTTGTCAACCAAACTAATGAGTAAACCTGACACTGTCGCTGGGCATAGGGTTCTGCCTGCACCGGTCCTCCCAGGATGTGGGGACTCAAAAACTCTGCCCGGGCTGTCCAAGTTGCAACGAGTGGTTATCAGTAAGGTTGCTGAAGAATATGGCTACCTGTACCCATACAAACCCACTCATCTAGAAGAGGAGATTCAAGGAAAAAGGGTACAGTGAGTTGACAAAGCTATCTAAAGTTTTCTAAAAATCCCACAACAGGCTGAATTGAAAAGGTTGTCACCACGGCATGCTGAGAGGTATGTCCATGTTTCTCAGACCTGGGATTATGGCCATAGCATCTACCCGGACTGTGTGATCATTCACAGGCCTAATCAAAAGAATCTTCAACAATATATCGCCACAGTGGACGCAAGTTGGAAACCTTTACAGCTACCTGACTCCAGGTATTATTGGTAATACTGTTGAACTGTAATGAGTGGATTACAAATATGTGCTGGTGGAGTTGTGTGTTTGCTGAAAAAAAATTGCTCCACCACTGAAGGAAAGTTGCTGGGGGGACACTCCTGCCGGTGCTGTTCTGCTGGACTGTGCTTCTGAATTCCAGCAGTTGCCGGGAGTGCCCGTTAAAGAGTCATGCTGGCCTATGTTCTGGAATTGCCAGTGTGCCTCCCCCTGAAAAGCGACATGCTGATTTGGAGTTGAGAGACTTCAGAGAGCATGTCTGGTTCTTCATTAATGAGGAAAATTATTCTCAGTCCCCGACTGTGCTATGGCCCAACTGGGATATCTTTAAAATGTAAGGGGACTTGGATGACCTGGAAGATGAACAGTTCTTCAAAAAATTACGGTCCCTTGCATAGTAGCATGGCTAAAAGTGCTGTTTGTATACAGCCATGCACCCTGTTCCCGGAGTTGTCCCTATGAAGAAGGGAAACTGCTAGGCAAAGTTACTGTGTTGCTGCACCTCAAGTGAAAGATTGATGAACTTTGGGGCTCCAAGGACACTGTTGTGTTTAGGTAGGAGATGCTGTGGCAAAAAGGGCAAGTTCTCACCTTAACTCGGATTATTGAACTAGTCACACACGGACTGTTCTCTGATACTGACCACTAGGTGCCGTGAGTGCCAACCTTAGTCAGTCTTGATTCTAGCTCTGCTAATGTTCTCATGTAGATTGATAAGTAAAAGTTTTCAGGATTACTAGGGAAAAAGGGTGGCACCCTCAAGGGGGTATAGCTTAGGTATAGTCATTGCTAAAGTGTGTGTGTGTAATATATACATTGTGTGTGTGTGTGTGTGTGTGTATGTATATGTGTATATGTATGTGTATATATATATATATATAGAAATGGGAAGTCTTTCTATGTTGTTTTCTTCTCTTTCAGGTGTTCCAGCACCCATTGCGTCTTCCTTGTCTAAGGAGAGACAATGACGCCAGATAGTACAACCACCTCAGCTTGTACAACAATGCTAAATTTTCTATTTTTTCCAGGTGTATATAGTAGTTAGTTAAGGCTATTGTTATTGTATTATACTATTGTTGTTCGGGTTGAATGCCACACGTAAAACTGTAAATACTGTCCTCTATTTATCTGCCCTTGTGTGAAATGCCTCTTGCCTATGTACATATGTTATGTATACCTACTTCATGTAGTACACCACACGTATTGTTACTTTGTTCATCTTTCCCTGTTATTCCACCTACCCCGGTTGCCTGGACATCCATTCTTAGGCTTGAAAGTACTTTTGTTTTTCTGCAAACTCTGAGATGTAGTTTCCTTGGCAGGGGGAGGATGTAGCACCCTGGTCTTAGGCAGGGTTGCTGACAAATTTTGTTTGCTAGGTGGTAACCAGCCTGGCTGACTGTTAGGGAGATTCACTGACATTTTCCTAAATCTGGTTTTAATGCACCTCTCTTCTGTCACTAGGTGGTGTTACCTGTGGCATTTCGATGGCCAAGGGCATAGTAAATCTGGACTGGGAGTAGATGGGTTGTCTCAGCCAATTGGCAGGGGTTTCTTTGCCCTTGGCCTGCTGGGAGAGCCTATTTATTCGGGAGGAGTCAGGTGATCGGGGTTTGGTGCGACCTGGACGGCTGTCTGGGTGGACGTGTGTTGAAAAGCTGCCGGCTGCTAAGTCAGAAATATGAGGCCTAACCGGGAGTACCTCTCTGCTAGGCGATCTGAGGCCTATCCAGGTTAGAAGCAAGCAGCCCAGGGTTGGGGCTTCAGACTTGGAGCCCAACCAAGTTGCAGGGATTCTGCCGGCCGGAGAACCAAGTAATTCCCACGGGTGAAGGAAAGCAGTTGCCGTCAGATGACCACTCTTCTGTTATCAGTGAGAGACTGGGAGCGCTGTGAGAGGATTTACAATGGGATACTGTGAGTTGTGATCTGCATTGAAGTTGAAGTTACAAGTTCAGTTGCTATAGGAGACAACGGTCTACAGATACAGTTTGCTGCAATTCAGCTTAAAGGCCCTTGAACTGTAAAGCTGTTCTTCTATTCCTATATTTGAGTCTGCCAAGCATTTTTGCATCTGCCTAAGGGTGTTCAAGCCCTAACCCTCTCTCCTCAGTTCTGTTATGAGACAATAAATCTCTTTTTGCATTCTCAGTATCTGGCGCCCAACTTACTCTATTTACACCACACCCACTTTGCCTATGTAGTGATGGCAAACTATAAGTGTAATATTATGGGCTCTCCCTGTCATTCGTCTATAGTTGTATCCCATTAATGCAGGATGCCAGTGACTGTCATCATGTTTACGAGCCAACCCACTGGATTGTGGGACGAGTAGTCTTTGTGATCAGCGGTTCCATTGCATCCAAGGAACTTCTGGGAGAGACCATAAAGGAGATAGGAGTTCCGCCGCGTGCTCTCTTCTTCCTGTGTCTCATGTAAAGCATACCTCTCCGTGACGGGAACGAGAGGTTGCGACCTTTAACGCAGTGAAAAACTCCAGCCTGGCCTTGTAGGGCCCATCTCTGGTGCCGTTCGCCAGACATCTTCACCGCACCAACTCAGCAGCTCGACACCCTGTTCGTTCACACTCCGCATTCGTGTGTCATCGCTGGCGGCTCCATCGACGGACATCTTTTCCCGGGTCGCTGACTTCAAGGCATCTAGTTTGGACCAGTCATTGGTGAGAGGGCAACCGTTCACCTTCTGCATTACTTCCCTGGTTACTTTATTGGAACACTGTGTACAGACACCTTTTACCCTTGGAACACTTTACTACACTTCTATTTGAACACTGTACATAGACACCTTTACCTACCATCACTTAAAGGAATACCATTAGCCTTTTTAAGCCAGTCAGTCTGTTTATTCATCACTGTGCTTTATTGGATATAATCTAGTGAGCTCCAACTTCTGGTGAAGACCATTAGGCCTGCACCATGGACATTGCTGTTGTCACAAATTAAAGGGCCCTACACTATCCTTATTCTGTTTGATCTCTCATTAGGATTTAAAGGTTGAATAGGCCGGCCTGGGGTTCCCCTTAGAGAGTAACTACCGTATTTATCGGCGTATAACACGCGCCGGCGTATAACACGCACCCCAAGTTTAGGAGAGAATTTTAAGGAAAAAAACTTTTAGGAGGGAAGTTTAAGGAAAAGAAACCTACATTAAAATGCCCATCAACGCAGCCTCATCAGTGTTCATCTGCAGCCTTGTTAGTGTCATTGCAGCCTTTTCAGTGTCAGTGCAGCCTTGTCAGTGCAGCTTTGCCCCAGTGCAGCCTTGTCAATGCAGCCTTGTCCCCAGTGCAGCCTTGTCAGTGCAGCCTTGTCCCCAGTGCAGCCTTGTCAGTGCAGCCTTGTCCCCAGTGCAGCCTTGTCAGTGCAGCCTTGTCCCCAGTGCAGCCTTGTCAGTGCAGCCTTGTCCCCAGTGCAGCCTTGTCAGTGCAGCCTTGTCCCCAGTGCAGCCTTATTAATGCAGCCTTGTCCCCAGTGCAGCCTTATCAATGCAGCCTTGTCCCCAGTGCAGCCTAGTGTCCATGCCTCCTGCCGCCGCCGCCGTCGCCGCCATACACATAGTAGTAGTTTTAAATATGGCGCCGCGGAGTTCGGAGACTCGGCGCCGGCGGAAGTGAACGAACGCCGCCGAGATACACATAGCCGAGGGTTCTCGGCTCTTTCCGGCGCCGCTCACAGTCCCGCCCAGTCCCGCCCTATGATGGACATAACACAGGTTCAATGGCGGGACTGGGCGTGACAGTGAGCGGCGCCGGAAAGAGCCGAATACACCCGACTATGTGTATCTCGGCTCTGTGATTTCGGCGGCGCTCGTTCAGCACCGCCGAGTCCTTCCGAAGTCCGCGGCGCCATATTTGAAACTACTCGCTATGTAAATGTCGGCGGCGATCGCCGACATTCACATAGCGATAGCGGGGATCGGCGTATAACACGCACCCACGACTTTCCCCTGATTTTAAGGGGAAAAAAGTGCGTGTTATACGCCGAGAAATATGGTACTTGCATTAAAAGCTTAACCATTCATTGTCCTTCAGGTAAGCTACAGGTAGTATAACATTGTAAATATATGTATATTGTATTATCCTACAGTTAAACTGTTCTTAAGCTGTTCTTTGGGGAAATTCCTCTACTGAGTCTGTGCTATTGTTCAGAACTCGGTTGATCTATTGCCCTCCTTTACAAACTAATACTACTTTGCTACTTCAGTAAAAGCTGAGATAACATAAATATATTGACTTGTGTGATGTGTCATTTAAAGGTGCTTGTGAAAAGATGTCGGAACCCAGAGTGTGATGCAGATGAGCAGGTAAATCCAAGCAGTCCTCAAGGGGACCGTGCTTCACCTAGTAACACACACTGTGAAGATGGATGTCAGCCCTCCCTGACTCTGTAAGGTCACCAATAGGCCTTTGGAGGTCAAGGAATGCCGCTACATTCAGGTTTGAAATTTATTAACATTTTTGGATTGACCGAGAGCACTGTAGTTGTTTAATAATTAAATGAATCCTCAAAAATACAACTTGCCTAATAATTGTGCACACAGTGTACTGTATGTCAATGCACATATAGACGGTTAGAGGTAGGGGCATTTAGGGGGTAAAAAAAACTCCACAGCCAATACATTCAGGAGTAGCAGAGTTTTGGCAGAAAAATGTTTGTCACACCTAAGTACTAGGTGCATTTAGCGCTTAAGAGCTAATTCATTTCAATTTTTCAAAATGTATTATTCTGGCCAATAAAACAAATTAATACCCAAGGTCTTGACATGCCTAAAAGCGCCTAAACGCATTACATGAGTTTACAAGTGTCAAGCGGTTTTTCTACCAAAACTCTGCTGCCAGGAGGAAAGGAGACTGGGAGAGTTAGCAAAATGTCCAGTGTGCATGAACCTATACATCAGACGCCCCATTACATTAGATTCCAACCATCACAAGGCCATGTGATAACAACAGAGCCCCCCCAATCACATCAGAGCATTAGCATTTGGCTCCAGCAACGCAACAGAGGGCGGAAGGTGGTGCATGTCTGGGGGAGGCAGACTTCAGCCCTCTCCTGAATTCTGAGGGCAGCTCTGCACCTAACCTCGATCAGCATCATGCAATGCCATTGTGCAGGCCAGCCAGCTGCCAGCACCATAGTAGCGACTGGCGCTGTCCGTTCGGCCCTAAATGTCATTGGTTGTTATGGTGCTGGTGGCAGGCCAGCCCATCCGCACTAATGCAAGTCATGACACGGATCCAGGCAAATTGGGTTGCATGCTTGGAGCAGTTGCTCCAGAGCTTAGTAAGTGAGCAGAAGCCCTGCTGATCATCCAATCATGTGCAAGGAAAAATGCTGTTTATTTTCCTTGCATGTGATTAAGTATTTTTTGCAAAGTGAAGTGCTACCTAATTTACTAAGCTCTGGAGCAATTGCATTTTTACCAAAGTGCACAGTCTAGTTGCCTTTAGTAATCAACCCCATGGCATAAATGAAAAGTGTAACATTTTCTACGATCGCTTAGTGGGGATCCAGCAGATGGCGGCCACACTCCACGATACTCACCACTTCAACACAGCAAAACATCTTTACAAAAATGATGAAACGGGCTGCTCCCTGCATTTCTGTATTCAAAATAAATGTGTTAATTGCTGCTCAACTGATTGTCTTTTAATTAAAGAAAGCTCCCACAAGGGCATGGCTTGGCATTAACGGCAAGGTTGTACAGATAAAGGGACAGTAATCTCAACAGAAAGCCAACTTGATTACTGTCATTATCTGCTTCCTCTGCAGCTGTAAAGTGGATGGGATATAGATTATTGCTACATACATCGAATGTGCACACCAATAACATGGATCACTGTCAATATTGTTAATCTATGACTTGAAACACACGAAAACTGTCAATTTTCTGCTTGTTAGCCACTAGGGATGCACCGATACCATTTTTTTTTTTTTATGAGTACAAGTACCGATACTTTTTTTTTAATACTCGATACCAATTACCAATACCTACAGCAATTGTTTTGTTTTCACTTCAGCTGTCAGCAATGGTACAAAGCATTGAAAAGTTATTTACAAATGAAATAAATTGATTTTTGTTTTTAATTTTGCGCTTTTTCAATGTGAAATGTGTAAATGTATGTTAATATATATGTGCAATAATATTCACTAACAAGGCAAATAAAAAAAAGTTTTAATTGTTTATCATTTATAAAATAGACGTGAACAAAAAAAAAACAGGAAAATAATAATTAAATGGATTAGATTAGGGAGTTAATTAAGGCTGATTAGAGTAAATTAAGGGTTATTAAGGGTTAAACAGAGGTACATCTGTTCATCCCTTTGATCTGCAGATAAAGAAACAGAAAGATACAAAAAGTAACAATGTTTCTTTTTATTTTAGTGCTTCAGAAGCTGAGCAATGTTGTTAATAAACATTGCCGGCTGCTTTTTTTTTTTTTTCACAGCTCCAATTATCGGACTCCTTTAACACTTTAGCTGTCAACAGGGGAGACCCACTGACAGTTCAAATAACCGAGCCTGAAAGCATCGGTTTCAGGTATTGGTGCATTTGCATGAGTACCGATACTTGTGCAAATACTCGGTATCGGCACTGGTACTAGTATCAGTGCCGATACTGATACTAGTATCAGTGCAACCCTACTAGCCATACATGAAAGCTTTTTTGTCATCTAGATTTCCTATGCACTGATTGTAAGAGTGCCATGAACTAGCCCAATCTTTCACCAATGATTTGTATAAACTATCTGTCTACTCCAGTTGGGACCAGACATTGGCCAGAGGTAACAGGTGGGGGGTGTTCTGTATGGGCTTGTGCTAACAGGCAAATGCAGCTTGCCTTCAAGTGATTATTCCGGGTTCACTGATGGGTGTATTTGACCTGCAGTTATTTTCCTTCTGATCTGCATTTGACCTACTTCAAGCTGCCTTTGCAATCCCATTGACTTTTATAGGGAGATATGATGTGAACAAAAGCCCGTCAACACAGACCCTAAATTTAAAAAAAAGATGGGCATCAACGTGCTAATGTTGTTTGTTTTATTTTAAATAAACAATTTCATTATACGCCTTTTTTTTAGATCCAGCGGGTCACGTTTTTGTCGTCACTTCTGCCTTTGGAACGCACGTTGGTTCCAGGACCCACGGAGCAGCGGCGCTTGCATACATACAGCTACATAGATTATTCCTAGTGCCGGGATATGGCACAAAATTGTGAGTGAATTTTGGTTTTAAGATTGGTTTTAATAAATGGAATTATACTATGTCTGCTTTGTGATTGTTTTCCCTTCCATGATCTGGAGTGCATAAGAGGATTCCCATGCCATTGGGTGGATGTACATCTATTCAAAAGCCTTGTTAACCCACCTCGGCATAAGCCCAGGGGGTCCACACCTGCGGGTGAGTGCGAACTCTGGTGGGAGTCGGCATGTTGCACAAGCACGGAGCACTCTACAGTCTACAGATGAACTTTCATGCATTTTTTTTTCAGTGGCAACATGCTTCATTTTTAAATCATTGATATATATATATTGATAAATAAATAAATAAATTATATATATATATATATATATATATATATATATATATATATATATATATATATAATTTTCTTGATTTCACATTGGTTCATTTATTCTGATTGATCTTTGCATAGATGAGGTTTTTTTTTTTTTATTTACATGGTATATGAATTCAAGCATAGGTTATTATTATTATACAGGATTTATATAGCGCCAACAGTTTACGTGGCGCTTTACAACTTGAGGGTAGACAGTACAAATACAATACACTTTAATACAGTAGGAATCAGAGGGCCCTACAATCTAAGAGGGAAGGTCAAGAGATACAAGAGGTAATAACTGTGGGTGATGTGCTGATGGAGAAGATAAATGTACAGTTGTTAGGTGGGGGCCAGATAGGCTTCTCTGAAGAGATGAGTTTTCAGGGATTTTGTGATTTATGTATTAGTAAGTATTATGGCACAATAGCACTTTATTCCACATAATATAAGTAGAAAGAGTGGCAGAATATTACTTTAGTTTAGCCAATCTGTCACCAATAATTTGCATAAACTATCTGTCTACTCCAGTTGGGACACAGCAGCATATTACAAAGTTGGCACCAGACATTGGGGTTGATTTACTACAGGCAAATAGACTAGACATGTGCAATTCATTTCGTTCCGAATTAGTTTTTTAGCTAATTTCGACAAATTTGGAAATATCCAAATTAAGGAAAACCCGTTTTAACAAATTTTTTCCCGAATATTCGTAAATTCGAATATTCGAAAATTTGTAAATTCATAAATTTGTAAAGTTATAAATTCGGAAATACGAAATTAGAAAACCCTAAAATCTGAAATAATAACTAACTAATAATAACTTGACTGTTACTAAATATTAAATTATAGGTATTGGAATTTCCTTTTCAATTTGGCTGTAAGTGAACATAATGAATACGAATTTATCTGAAGTTACGAATTATACGAACAAACGAATTCCATATCTAAACGAATGGAAGGTAACAAAATTAATAATAATAAATAATAACTTTTTATTATTATTATTTATTAATAATACATTCCGTTCGATTTGTTTAGATGCGGCATTCGTTATTTCAGATAATTTGTAACTTTGGATAAATTCATACTTGTTACGTTCACTGACAACCAAATTTGAAAGGAAATTCCAACACAGTGGAACCTCGGTTTGCGGGTGACGCGGTTAACGAGCATTTTGCAAAACAAGCACTGTATTTCTAAAAATCCTAACTCGGTTTGCGAGTGTTGTCTCGCAAAACGAGCAGGATTCAGGCAAAAAGCGGTGTGCAGTAGCGCTTTTGGCCTGAGGTGGGGGGCACCGGACCCGAACAGCGCCGATCGTCGATGCTCGCAAATGCACGGAAAGGCCCGAGGACAGTTCGGCTGACCTCAGCAAACCTCGGAAAGGCTTGTGAACAGAGTCTTTCCGAGGTTTGCCGAGGTCAGCCTTATTGTGCGCGGGCCTTTTCGGCCATTTCCAAGGCTCCCCCCGCCTCTGGCCGCATGGGATATTGCATCACACTGAAGTCAATGCGGAACAAATTATTTTTGTTTCTATTGACTTCAATGGGAAAACTCGCTTTGATATGCGAGTACTTTGGATTATGAGCATACTCCTGGAACGGATTATGCTCGTAATCCGAGGTTCCACTGTACCTATATATTAATAGTTATTATTAGTTAGTTAGAATTTTCATTCTTATTTTCAGATTTTCAAGTTTACGAATTTATGAAATGCGATCATAAAGAATGACCCGAAAAATGGTAAAAAAAAAACAAAAAACGAATGAAAACAAAACGGACAAATTTTTCGGCCAGTGCACATAACTAAAATAGACTGTGTAATTTGCAAAGTGCAGTTGCTCCAGAGCTTAGTAAATGAGGTAAGGCTTCACTTTGCAAAGAATACTCAATCACGTGCAAGTAAAACTAAAAAAAAAGAGCATTTTTGCTTGCACATGATTGGATGATAGAAGTCAGCACAGCTTCCCCTCATTTACTAAGCTCTGGAGCAACAGCACTTTTCAAAGTGCACAGTCTATTTGCCTTTAGTAAATCAACCCCATTGGCCAGAGGTAACAGGTGGGGGGTGTTCTGAATGAGCTTGTGCTAACGGGCAAATGGAGCTTGCCTTCAAGTGATTATTCTGGGTTCACTGATTGGTGCAGTTATTTTCCTTCTGACCTGCATTTGACCTACTTCAAGTTGCCTTTGCAATCCCATTGACTTTTATAGGGAGAGATGACGTGAACAAAAGCCCGTCAACACAGACATTTAAAAGAAAAATATGGGCATCAACATGCTAATGTCTTTCTTTTTTTAAATAAACCATTTCATTATACACCTTATTTTAGATCCAGGGATCTGGGTCTCTGTAGTTCTCTATATAATGCAGGTAAATCATGGCATGGGGGTGAGGCGAGGGGGGTGTTAGCATGAGGAAGGTACATAATGACTGCCTGAAGGGAATCATTTTGGCTATTCAGTGCAAAGTGACAAGTTCTTTCAACAGGAACAGGCCACCTTTCAGAGCACAGAGTCTTATCCCCTACACAGAGCTTACACTCGGTTTATGAGAACTGAAATTGAAGTGGCACACCACTAAGAGGTCCAGATATGACTTGATTCCATTAAAAGTCAGGGGTACAATCCAAAAAAGTAGCCAACGTGTTTTGGGGGTCCAAGCACAGGCCTTATCATCAGTTTGTGTGGCAGCCAGGCCTTTGCAGCTTCTTAGTGGTGTGGTTCTTACGTTTTAATTCTAGTTACATTACACTACAAGCCAAGGAGACTATGGAGTAAGGTGACCATATTTTTTAAATGAAATCCAGGGACATATATTTTTTTTTTTTATTGGCAAACTATTTTTAAGCATATTTTCTCGTTCTCATGTTTATTTCTTTTGTTTGTATTGGTATGACACAAAAAAGTGGAGAAACAAAAAGCCAAATCGAATGCCCCGTACACACGAGGCGTACAAATCTTGGATGGTTTTTCCGTCGAAATTCCACTCAAGCTTGCCTTGCGTACACACGGTCACACAAAAGTTCTCTGAACTTTCGACCGTCAAGAACACAGTGTTGTACAACACTACGACAAGCCGAGAAAATGAAGTTCAATGCTTCCAAGCATGTGTCGAATTGTTTCCGAGCATGCGTGATTTTTTGTGCGTCCAAATTGCATACAGACAAACGGATAGGAACTTTTTCCGACCGAAAAATAGAGAACCTGCCCTCAATCTTTTGCTGGCTGGAATTCGGCCAACAAAAGTCCCATGGAGCATACACACGGTCGGAATTTCTGACCAAAAGCTCACATCCGACGTTTGCTGGCGGAATTTCTGATCGTGTGTACGGGCATTACACGTTCCACGCAAAACCCCAAAAATGGACTGGACAAATTTATTGGCATCTTCTGAGAATTATAAGAAATACAGTAATTGCATTCCAAGTTTTTTGATGCTCCTGTAATATGTAATTAAACTCACCTGTATCAATTAAGCGATTGCCGATCAGCCGCCGCAGTTTTACTGTGGCAGAATGGCATGGCTGGGTAAAACAACGTTACTTTACGTCGCTCCGCCTTTTGGCCGCTAGGGGCGCGCGTGCCTGCAGCCTGCAGCCGATGCGATTGTGCCCGCCGGGCTCCCGCGATCACGCGTGACAGAGCGAGAACCGGGATCTGTGTGTATAAACACACAGATCCCGGTTCTTTCAGGGGGAGTAGTGACAGATCGTGTGTTCATACTAAGTATGAACACCGATCTCTCTCTCCTAGACAGTCCCATCCCCCTACAATTAGAAACACACAGTTAACCCCTTGATCGCCCCCTAGTGTTAACCCCTTCCCTGCCAGCGACATTTACACAGTAATCAGTGTTTTTTATAGCACTGATCGCTGTATACTAAAGGATGTCAATTTTGTTTTGGTACAACGGCGCACGACCGCGCAATTGTCAGTTAAAGCGACGCAGTGCCAAATCGCAAAAAGTGCTCTGGTCAGGAAGGGGGTAGATTCTTTCAGGGTTGAAGCAGTTAAAATGGTGATAAATTAACTCAACCTTTCAGTTGTGTGTCTCTGTGTGCCACACGGAGCATGGATAAGAAAAAGAGCAGCAAAGAATTGTCTGAAGATTTGAGAGCAAAAATTGTGCAAAAGTATGGACAATCTCAAGTTTACAAGTCCATCTCTAGAGATCTTAATGTTCCTGTGTCCACTGTGCGCAACATTGTCAAGTAGTTTACAGCCCATAGCACTGTAGCTAATCTCCCTGGGTGTGGATGAAAGAGAAAAATGTATCAAAGATTGTAAGGAAAGATTGTTGGAATGGGGGATCAGTATTGCCAACCTACCAGAATGAAGTTTACTGGCACAACACCCAACATTTACTGGCACAGCCACGTTTTTACTGCCATTTCCAAAAGCTACAAAATTACAGTTACAGTTTTAGATGCAAATTTCATTATTTAAGCTACAAACAACTACGATATATAATTAGCAATGTGATTTAAGGTAGATATTAAGGTAAAAAAAAAGTTTTCTTATGTTTTTTGATATAGTAAGGGCGGGTTATTATAACCCATCAGTTTTTGTCACCTATGCCCATAGAGAGAGAGACCGCTTTGCATTTGCCCCCACAACAAGGGCCAAGAGAGCCCCTCAGTCAGTCTGCAGTGCCCAGCAAACAGACCGCTGAGCCACCCCCCCCACCCTTTCCTGGCTTAGGAAAGGCATGACATGGTGCCTGGGGCCCCCTGGGCACAATATGAAATTGGTTGCCTGCCTGGACGTTGGACGTGTCAGCGACAGTCTCCAGGCAGGTGCCAAAACCCCCCAAACCTGGCTCGGGGACAGATAGGAGGACAAGAAATTTGAATGGACAGGCAGGCCAATCACACACATGAAATTGACTCTGACAACAGATGAATATAACACCCGAGTGTGACTTACTGTGACCTCATCAGACCAACATGAGTGACACACACGTCCCCTCCTCCAGTGGCACTGTGACAGTTTCTCTCCTCTAGTCTATATGGATGGCACAGAGTGGAGAAATTTGGAGTATACAGTATAGTATACAGCAGAGTTATAGTGTGGAGTATAGTATTGTACACCCTATACTGCGGTGCATAGTAGCCCATTACGCTTTACCTTTGCAGGGAAATAAAGAGGAAGTAAAACCCATAAGGGTTTTATAAAGTATATACAGTAAAGTTCAGTGTACAAAGTGTAGTGGTTAGCAGTAAATGATGTACAGCACAATGTACAGGATGAGGAGTATATAATGGACAATATGCAAAATGAAGTGCAAAATATCTAGTTGGGTATACTGAGTGGAGTGTCTGTGCAGTATAAAACACACAGCACCATAAATTGAGTGGAGTGGTGGTGTTCTGTATAAAAAGTACAGTATAAAGGAGTGTTCTGGCATATCCAGTGTGCATTGTATAAGTGTAGTGGAGGTGTCAGAGAACAGACCATAAAGCACAATGTGCAGAGTGGAGCCATCCTGAGTACTGAATGCATAGAACACTGTACAGTAGCCAAGCCATGCAGGGCACAGAACAGACAGGTCATTACCTAGAGCAGAGTGAGTAGTAGAGAATATATCATTCCTTATAGTGTGGTATTCATCAGGGTTATGGGACAAGATTCCCAGGAACAAATCTCCACAACATGGGTCAATTGCCAATTATGTACATTTCAGGAATTTACTATTTGCACAAAGGTATAATGGCTCGAAGAATGAAAGATATCTAAATGTGAAAGCCAATTCCACAATAACTTTCTGCCATCTCCAGAAGTCTTAATGCCATACCTTGCTTGTATCATCCCTGAGTATATACAGTCCAGTCTCCCATGCCAGCCAGGACAGGCAGTCACTGCTCCCTCCAGAGTCCAGACTCCAGTCCAGAAAAGCACTGCCAGTCTGCCACTGAGTAACTGACTGGCTGACTGACAGTCTTGCTTGTCTTTCTTGGCTTGCCTTGCTGAGCTTCCAAGTCCCGTCTGGTCCTGTCCGTTACCCACGCATGAGGCCACGCTTCGCTTGGCTCCTGGGCCTGGGGGACTTTTTAGTGGCTGGATGGCGGTGGTGGCGGGAAATGCGCCATGATGATGATCACGCTTGCTCTGGCACATGCTCTGTCTCTACTAGACCCGCCTGCGCTGAACACAGGGTCACAGGCACTCCAGTTAGATTCCCTGATATCACAATATCTGACTCTCAGCTGGTTTCAGAAGTGCGCATGCGCAATTCCGAGCCAAGCTGTTTCAGACATTTTTACGGGCACTTTTTTCCTGTTACGGGCATTTACGGGCAGGGGAAAAAGTTCCAGGTTTTTACGGGTTGCCCGTAAAAACACGGGCGGTTGGCAACACTGTGGTGGATAAAGAAGCTCAATCAACTTCCAGACTAATTCAAGCTGACCTTCAGGCACAGGGTACAACTGTGTCAGCTCACACTATTCGTCGCCATCTGAGTGAAAAGGGACGCTATGGTAGGAGACCCAGGAGGACCCCACTGCTGACACAGAAACATAAAAAAAGCCAGATTGGAGTTTGCCAAAACTTACCTGAGGAAGCCAAAACACTTTTGGGAGAATGTGCTGTGGACAGACAAAACAAAATTACAGCTTTTCAGTAAAGCCCATCATTCTACTGTTTTCAGAAAAATAAATTAGGCCTTTAAATAAAAGAATAGTCCCTACAGTCAAACATGGTGGAGGTTCACTGATGTTTTGGGGTTGCTTTGCTGCTTCAAGCACTGAATGTCTCGACCGTGTGCATGGCATTATGAAATCTGAAGCCTACCAAAGAATTCTGGGGTGCAATGTAGAGCCCAGTGTCAGAAAATCGGGTCTTTCAAAAAGCACCCAGAAATGGTTTGAGTGCTGGGGAGTACTGAACTGGCCAGCAATGAACCAGATCTAAATCCCATAGAGCCTCTGTAGAGAGATCTCAAAACAGCAGTTGGGAAAAGGAATCCTTCCAATGAGAAACCTGGAGCAGTTAGCAAAAATAGAGTGCACCAAAATTCCAGTAGAGAGGTGTAAGACACTCATTCATGGTTACAGGAAGTGGTTGATTTTTCCAAGGGGTGTGCTACCACATATTAAATTGAGGGTGCTAATAATTTTGCCCAGTCCATTTTTGGAGTGGAATGTGTCAGCTTTGGCTTTTTGTTTCTCCACTTTTTTGTGTCATACCAATACAAACAAAAGAAATAAATAGGAGAATTCCTAAACATTTGAAATCGCAACAATTTTCTGGGCGAAGTGGTGCATTATCTGACAGAAATACAGGTGTGCCAATATTTTTGGCCATGACTGTACATAAAGGAAGGGGTGGAATTTGTCAAGAAAAACATTTTTTTTCTTGTCCAGTGTGCGGTACAAAGTACATGTCCAAAAAAAAGAAAATATGTACAAAAGTAAATTAGTACACCTATAAAAATACATTTAATTTTGTGGGAACCTCAAAGAAAAGTTGACCAATTTTTTTGGAAAGTGTTACAAATGACTTTGTCCCTCAGCCAATGATTTGATTTGGTATTATGATTTTTGTTTAATTTCCTGCAATAGTTTCACTCTTCGCATTTTACATGTCAAAGTAAATTAATATCACAGAGCTTAAATGTTACTGCTTAATCCTTCATCTGTTCCCATTAGCATGTAAATGTCTAACCTATTTCATTTTACATTAATTTTCAATTTCTTCAATATCTTCCATCGCACAGCTTTGGTTGCAGATGGCCGCGATATTGACTTTCATTTGCCTTGAGTACAACAACTTTTATGATCGTGGCCCTGCTGACCTAAGCTATATTTTGCACTGATAAGGATTTGGTCACAGCGGTAAATGGTTGAATGATTTTTTTTCCCCCTGATACAGGCACTGAAATATTACTTATGCAAATTTTTCTTTTACAGCAGTCCTTTCCAGTCAAAAAAAATATTGTAAAGCAGCATCATATCAGTTTGCAAACACATTTCAATTATTGAGTGCCAAGGGATATGACATGCAAATATCAACTTGGCTTCATTGTTTATGGCTATCCCCTCCACCCTCTTCTCCACACCTAGCTGTTGGTCTATAACCTGGTCCTGCTCCCTTGCTACAGCATTTCTGCCAAGTACAATTGGAGAAGTCCAGCTGTTATTTGGTGCCTCAGAAACAGCAGCAGTCGTCACTGTATATTTCACATGTAAATGGTTTTGCCATGTACCAGCTGTGGCGGGAGTCACTTTGGGCGGGGGGGGGGGGGGGGGGGGGCCATGGAACCCAGCTTCCCTTGGAAAGGTTGGGAAACCCTTGTTTCAGCTCCCCATGCCCCTCCTATATGTAAGTCACTCTGTGTCTATTAGGAGCACAGGGTGACTGAGAAAATGACGGACAACTACTTAGTGGATACTGAGAATGTGGTTTGGATTACTTCAAATGGGACAGTAATATTTATCAACAATATCCCTCAAGAAATATATGAAGACTCTTCCTGGTTTGTTTGATTCTGAACTATACATGTGCATTGAAAGAGCTGGTCACGTTGATTTCTGTTCCATGTAGGAGACGGACAGTCTGTTACTGGGAGTCTCCTGCTATTGTCTCAAGGTGCTATGTGTTTTTACTTGTGAAAATGTGTAATGTAATTATGACCTTGGGGCCAGGCAGTCTGACCTGTAGTGAGATCCTGATTAATCAAAGCATTGTCTAGGTGTGAATTTCCATTCACCTATTGTTTCTAAATACAAAAATAATACTGTGCATGTGAAAGATTCAGAAAAATTCAGTTTGAGAAAAAGCACCACCACAATTGTGAGATATTACCACAAAAAACAAGAAAATAAAGGTGTGTTGCGCTACAGTGATTGATATTAAAAATACTGAAAAACATTATAAATAAACAGTCCATAAAAATCAGTCTCTCAAATGGACCATAATGGTCAAATGGCAAACTCCATTATTCAACTGTTGATAAGGTTATCCAATCCCTTCTCCAAGTGAACATGCCACCACCACAAAAGGTTGGACTCTTACCAGAGAGCCTGGACCCTTTATTACGAAGGGTCAAACAGGCTTGGTGAATATGTCCTGATAGGGGTCATCAGCAGGGGATATACAAAGGAACCACATCAGGAACAGCTCCAGAGCATCCAGGGGACTCCACCCAAACAAACCTATTGTTTCTGTCTGGTGGCTAATTTGACTAAACTCTTAAGGATCCTCCATGATAGGATTAGCTATTTGTCAGCTGTACCTCGTTAGCTGAACTATTGTGTGATGTTTTGGGTTAATATTTGGGCCATTGTTAATGTGGTGATTGACCTCCTTCTCAACTGTATAAAATGCCTGTATTCTTGTTCAAATAAATGTTCCAGTTTCATACAAGCTATTGTTGGCTAGTCTTGTATATTGTCTGATATCTATGTTCAGACTGGAGGAAGTGGTATACTGACGGAAGCACTCAAGCCGAGTGTGGGACGGGTTCTGTTACACCAGCCATGTTCTTGACTGGCTATTTTTACTGTCAAACAGATTTCAGTGGGTCACTATACCCTTCCTGTGTCAATGACATATACATGTAGGCAGCAGCATTTGGGAACTGCATGCTGATACATTTAAATTGTCTAACATGTGGGCCACTGCCACTTCATAGCTGGAGGCCACATTACCTCTCAAGACCAACATACAGAAGGATAAATTCTTATGCACCTGCCAGGGACACCTGTCCCAGCACTGACTATGGAGACATTTTAAGGGAAATAACACTAGGCACTGATGGGCCAAGCCCAATCCCTGAAAAACAACCCAACACCATAATCCCCCTCCACCAAATGATTTGGATACCCTGACACCCTAAGACAAGAATGGCACTACTGGTCAGATCACGAGGTGAAATAAAGGAAAAAAAAAAACTAAAAAAAAAACTAATGCAGCCACCACATCTTCTAATTGGTAACCTCCAATGTATTAAAATCTTGTTTTTGGATTTAATGCCACTTTATGGGGGATCTCCCCAATGGGATGTCATTAAAAATTTTGATAGAGGTTTCATTTATTCCCTACTCTAAACAAAACTATAAAAAAAATTGAGTTGAGATATTTTGTCATATTATCATCTCAAATTATTATAGATCTGTATGTTTTAGAATGGTTAACACAGAGATAAAAAGCTGCTGCTAAAACAACAAATTGTTTTTTTTTTGTTTTTTTTCTTTAGAGGTAAATTTTTTTTTTCATTTCCTTGCAGTTTAATTTACATACAAGGACAGGATATAATTAAAGAAACAGCCTTGTGATTACATTTGTCTGGAAGCCTCAGGGCTGTCCTCTTTACGCATTCATCTTAAGGGTGCATTCACACTTGCAAATGCACCCTGGCTGGGATTACAGTTGTATATGCGAGAACCCCAGTGGAAAGCAATAGGAGGCTGCCATCTTTTGCAGCTAATTGCGATCACTCTCGTGTAATTGCTCATGCTGCCATTGAATGCAAGTGATCGGCACTAGTCGCAGCATGAGCGATTACATGCGAGTGGATACGATTAGGTGCGAGAGCTGGCAGCCTCCCATTGTTTCAATAGGGCTGCATCTTGCAGCTAATTGCAGGAACCCCCGCTGGGGTTCTCGCATATAATCACAACCAGGGTGCATATGCAAGTGTGAATACACCCCTACTTGGTAACCAAATACAAGCATAGGTATATCAAGCACTTATTCCATGTCCTAACATATCATTTCTTGCATACTTTTTCCTCAAAGGTGAAGAAAAGTCCAAGGTGACTGCTCTGGAGCATGCACACTAAAAGGTATCTCAGCGATGGCGGCTACCATATTGTCCTGGGAGTTTCACTTTAAACAACATATAGTAGGTTTAATTCGCAATGCTTTACCACAAGAATAAGGATCTTTATTTTGGTCATGTGACTATAATATTCAGATATCGTTGGATTTAACCAAACATGCACAATATGGCTAAAAGTCTATGGGCACCCCTCCAAACGATTGAGTTCAGGAGTTTCCAGTAAAGGGTTCTGTTAAGCAGGCCATAGATGATGCGATTTTCTTTCCTGCATCCACAGGATGCAGGAAAGAATAATGCTTGATTCCCCTATCAACACTGGCTGTGTTGATGAGGAAATCCCTCCCGTGGAGCTATTGTGTTCCCCTGGGAAAGGAGCGCAGGAAGCCATCCCTGCCGGGAGAACTCTTCACTGGAAACTCCTGAACCCAGTCCTTTGGAGGGGTGCCCAGATCCACTGGCAATAATCGCATGTAAAAATAGGACAATTGGTTGTACCCAAGTCGATCAATGGATCAACTTGGGTACAATCAGCCTATCCATAGACGGCTCGAATTTTGGCCGGTCCCCACTTAACCAGCCGAGATTTAATCCATCTATGGCCGGCTTTATTCCTACAGCATACACAGACATTTAGACAAATGTGTGCTTTCAGCCTAGTTGTATTAGTGTGGGGAAGGACCTTTTTTTGTCCTATGACTATGACCCTGTGCATAAAGTCAGGTCCATAAAGACATGGTTTGATGAGTTTGGTGTTGGCGAATTGCAGTGGTCTCCACAGAGCCCTGACCTCAACCCTATTGAATGCCTTTGGATTGTAACACTGATTGTGAGCCTGGTCTTCTCATCCAACATCAGTACATGAACTCAAAATGTTCTTTTGGTTGAATGGGCACAATTTCCCACAGAAACACGCCAAAATCTTGTGGAAAGCCTTCTCAGAGGAGTGGAGGCTGTTCTAGCTGTAAAAAGGGGGCCAACTCCATAACAATGGCCATGGTTTAGGAATGAAAAGTCCAACAAGCTCATATCGATCGGTGTGATGCCCACGTGTCTACAACCTTTATCCATATAGTATAAGTTTCATGCTTTGGAAAATAAGGATACTGTCTTGATTTGTGATAATCTTGGGTTCAGTCCAAACCCAAGTTCGGTTGAACCTGGAAGCTAGCTTTTATTGCAGGGCCAATGAGCTGCGGGTGGGCGATTCCCCTACATGGTCATATTAGATCACATGGAGCCATATTAGGTCAGTATTATGGGCCACATGGTCATATTAGGTCACAGATGTTCAAGTTTGGTTGAACCTGGAAGTTAACTGTTATTGCAGGGGCAATGAGCTGCAAGTGGGAGATTCCCCACATGGTCATATTAGGTAACACGTGATAATACAAAATAAGTGCCAAGAAATTGGACAATATAAGTACCTACGTCCTAAAATTGTTATGGAAAATATATATTTTTAGAGGATATTGCGGACTTTAATGGTACTGTACAAGGACATCAACACATAAATGATTTATGAAAAAATAAATAAAAACATTTTATAAAAACAGATTGTGCCCCAATTAGGCATTGTAAACTCTCTCTATCAAATGGATAGTGATACAGAGATGGAAAAAGGCTGATACTTATAACCTAGTACATAACATATATCCAAATCTTCTCGACATGTTTCACGCGGATATCCGTTTCTTCAGGAGTTTGATAGAAAGCGAGCAAACTTATCTATAAAAAAATAATAACAGTTATAACAGAAATGAACATAATAAAGGGATAATATGTTTAAGCATGAAGATCCACAAGAGCTGTACAAAATCTTACCCCCACCCTGGGAATGATACATATGTAACGTCATGGACATCTGTACCATTTAATAGAGAGAGTTTACAGTGCCTAGTTGGGGGCACAATCTGTTTTTATAAAAGGTTTATATCAAATTGCTGTAATAAAAATACTTTTCATAGATCACTTGGGTAACACATGACCATATTAGGTCAGTATCAGTGGCCACATGGTCATATTAGGTAACACTGACCATATTAGGTCAGTATTATTGGCCACATGGTCATATTAGGTAATACCTGACCATATTAGGTCAGTATCATTGGCCACATGGTCATATTAGGTAATACCTGACCATATTAGGTCAGTATCATTGGCCACATGGTCATATTAGGTAACACATGACCATATTAGGTCAGTATTATTGGCCACATGGTCATATTAGGTCAGTATCATTGGCCACATTGTCATATTAGGGTCAAAGATGTCCAAGTTCAGTTGAACCCGGAAGTTAGCTGTTATTACAAAGCCAATGAGCTGCGGGTGGGAGATACTTACATGGTCATATTAGGTCACATGTAACCATATTAGGTCAGTATCATTGGTCATGTGGTCATATTAAGTAACACTTGACTATACAGTGTATCGTTGGCCACATGGTCATATTAGGTAACACATGACCATATTAGGTCAGCATCATTGGCCACATGGTCATATTAGGTAACACGTGGCCATATTAGGTCAGTATCATTGGCCACGTGGTCATATTAGGTAACACGTGACCATATTAGGGTAGTATATTTGGCCACAAGGTCATATTAGGGTCAAAGATGCCCAGGTTCAGTTGAACCCAGAAGTTAGCTGTTATTGCAAAGCCAATGAGCTGCGGGTGGGAGATTCCCTACATTGTCATATTAGGTCACATGTAACCATATTAGGTCAGTATCATGGGCCACATGTTTATATTAGGTAACAAATGTCACCAGCATCCCCTCTCCTTTGTATACGTGCAGCTGTGGGGTAGGAAATTTCCCACCCGCAGTCTATTGACCCAGCAAAGACATCTAACTTCCAGGTTTGGACCAAACTTAAGCTCATCCCTAATCTTGATGTGTTAGCTTTGCGAACTGGGCTTTGTGTAATCTACCATATTTTGCATTCTAGCACTTTTGCATTATCTGATAACAATGCCGTGGTATTGGCTATAATTCCTTTTTTAGTGGAGCATTTTCACTACAGACTTGATTTTCCAGGTCATTGCTGGTTTAGGGAAACCATTGATATCTGTTTCATATTAATGTAAAAAAGTTATGACTTTCCAGCATCCTCTTGGCCTCCTTTCCAGATTATAAATCCACTACAGCTGTAACAAATAATAGGCAGATCAACATTTAATACTTTGCTTAGTTTAATATATAGTACCCCCATAACATATAATAGCTTGCAAAAATAATAATAATAATTTGCTAGCTTTTTACAACCTCTGCCTCTAGCAGACATGGAAATTTGTTTTACAGTAAATCTCCCTGTTATCAAAGCAGAACAGAGTTAATTTGTGGAGCTGTCATATTTTGCACGCGGTTCTATGAAAGTTTACTCAATGTTCAGATATTGGAGCCTAGGGAATGGTGGTGGGATATAGAACTAGATATGGCTGTTTTATTTTATAGGGCATAAATCGCTTCTCCTACCGAGACTGATGTGAATTTGGCTTTCCAGGGGACATCATGTTACTGTGTAGTGAAGACAACACAAAAAAAATTCCATGGTAACTATGGAGGATCATAAGCTTTTTAAGGCTGTCAAATTTATTCAATGTCCAACTTTTGTGCCCTTTTAACTTCCAAGCTCTGTCGGTTCATGTTAAAGGCAGCCTACAAGCCAAAAAGAATGTACTTTTAACAAATACATATTTCTATGTGTTTTGCATATTTGTGTTTCCTTAAGGAGTCATTCACCCCCCCCCCCCCCAATGCTTGTCATAAGATGCTCTATAATGCATGTTACAGGAAAGCAAGACAACACACTGTATAAGTATGTTGCAGTGCATTGCCATTCATTGTTAATTGCAGCCTGATGCACATATACATACATTGCTCTGTAGCGCCCCACAATGTACAGATACAAATGCTTGGAGCATTGCCGTGCACTGCTTTTAAAGAAATAGAGCAGGACCTATTTTTTCTTGCTTGGAAAGTGTATTTAAAAGGCATTTTGGTTTGAATAAGCTCTAAATGTATTTTGCTATAACTTTAAAGATTTATACATGCCTATGTTTTCTTATGTTCGTTTTAATGTTAATTGTAGAGATTTGTAGAGAAGCCACTAGAGGGAGCACACAGTGCCTCAGTGCAGTCACTCTGATCCCTGTTTAACCACTTGCCTACTGGCCACTTTTACTCCCTTCCTGCCCAGGCCAATTTTCAGCTTTCAGCGCTGTCGCACTTTGAATGACAACTGCGCGGTCATGCGATACTGTACCCAAATACAATTTTTATACTTTTTCACACAAATAATGCTTTCTTTTGGTGGTATTTTACCACTGGGATTTTCATTTAATCACAGATGGGTTTTTTATTTAATCACCACTGGGTTTTTTAATTTTTTGCTAAATAAACAAATTAAGGCTGAAAATTTAGAAATTTTAGAAAAAAAAACCCTTTTCATAGTTTGTTCTAAAATTTTGCAAACAGGTAATTTTTCTCCTTCACTGATGTGCGCTGATGGGGCTTCACTGATGGGCTACACTGATGGGCACTGATGGGTACAGATTAAGCGGCACTGGTGGGCACTGATGAGGAGGCACTGATAGATGACACTGATGAGCACTGATGAAGCGGCACTGATGAGGAGGCACTGATAGATGCCACTGATAGGCAGTACTGATGGGCACTAGTAGGTGGCACAGATAGGTGACACTGATAAGAAGGCACTAGTGGGCACTGTTGGCAGCACTGGTGGGCACAGATTGGCAGCACTGGTGGGCACAGTAGGGACTGCACTGATAATCTTCTCTCCTCATGCTGTCAGCATGAGCAAAGGAGTGCCGATAACTGGCATCTATTTACATCCATAATCAGCTGTGATTGGATCCACAAGCTTGTCATGTGGTAAAGAGCCTCCGGACATTGTGATCACAGAGCGCACCAATCCTCGCCCCACAGCAGGCGTGTGTGATCACGGGAGGCCATCATATTATGGCCTCCCAGAACTACCTGTCCACGCTCTAGCCGTCATTCGGCTATATCACAGTAGGCAAGTGGTTAAAGAGGAACAAAATCCATCAATTTAAAGTGTTTGTTAACCCCCCCCCAAAATAATGGATCATGTTCCCTTAAAGCATGTTATACAGCACAGTGTTTGTGCTGTGTAATTTGGCCCCCTGTATCACTTGAAATACCTTACTGATCCTGCCAGTTTCTACCCTCCCCTCTGTACACTGACCATGATATATCAGGGCTGCTGAGCCCTGACACCATGGTCAGAGTATGTGCCTCCGTCGTCCCCAGCTATCTGCAGCTCTCCCTGTGTCTCCCTCTGTCCTCCTCCCCCCTCCCCTACCTACCTGTCAGCTCTTACTAGCTCTGCTCTGTTCCTCTCTTTGCTGCTTAAAACGAACTGATAATTATATCATCCCCTCTTTCACATAAAAAGCTGTGTCCTAGTGCCTGTCCTTTATTTTTAAAAAAAGCAGATTTCTACCTGTTTTAACAGTGTCTTCCAGCAATCACATGTTTGGACCTTTTAGCAGGGGTATGGCAATTCAATTCACATGTTTTATTTTGGTGTTTTACAGCAGCCTTGAATTGTGTTTCACTAAAATAAAGTGTGGCAAGGGCGGGATGTACACAAAGAGGATTTTGGGCACAGTGTCATGATTATCAGTGTAGATGTCCTTTTTAGAGAAGCCGGTTATCTGCTCTCTTCTCCTTATGCTGAAAGCATGAGAAGAGGAGAAGAGAGCCGATAACCAGCTTCTGTTGGCATCCGTGATGAGTTGTGATTGGACACAGCTGATCACGTGGTAAAGAGTTGCTGATTAGCTCTTTACCTCAATATGTGATCAGCAGCATCCTGTGGATGTGCGGCGCATGTAATATCGGCACGCCGTCATATAACGGGGTCCCAGAACTAGCCGGCTGTACTGTAGCCATCATTCGGCTACAGTGCAGTTGTCAAGTGGTTAATGATATATTTAACAAACCAAGAGGAAGCAAGTAATTCATAGATTAGGTATGCATAAACTTTAACTCCTTTAACCCCCGCCCAGCTTTGGCATCCCTTAAACGGGGGGCGGTCAGGTCTGAGACGTCTCATAGCATTTATATTTAAATCGGCAAAAATTATCATTGCAAAATCTTGGAAATCAACAGTCTTGCCATTCAAATAGCTCCAATGCAAACTTTCCTGGATTATGATTATTGAGCACATGACAGGGATCTTGGAGGATAAAATGTAGATGTTCGATAAAGTCTGGGACCCATGGGTCAAGTATGTTACTGGAGATCCTCAATCTATACCTGATCATTCCACGAGTGTGCGCAATTTCAAAGCGTGACGTGTTAGGTATCTATTTACTCGGCGTAACATCATCTTTCACATTATACAATAAAATTGTCCTAACTTTCCTGTTTGTTTTATTTTTTTGATTCAGGAAGTGTCTTTTTTCCCAAAAAATGTGTTTGAAAGACCGCTGCGCAAATACTGTGTGACATAAAATATTGCAACGATCACCATTTTATTCCCTAGGGTCTCTGCAAAAAAAAAAAAAAGTAATATATATATAAAATGTTTGGGGGTTCTGAGTAATTTTTTAGCAAAAAATATGAATTTTAACTTGTAAGCAACAAATGTCAGAAATGGGCTTAGGCGTGAAAGGGTTAATGCATATAACAGATACTAAGTGCACTTGCACTCTACTAAGCATTATGAGCTAACGTTTAATCTAACATTGAAATGCGTAAAAGCTCTATCTTTATCTGTATATGGAAACTAAGAAGTATTTTGTTAATGTTGTATTTGAAGCACCAAACGAGTTTCAGGGCCACCCCCTATAGACACTGATAGTACAATCTTTATAGACAGTAAAGACTTATACGAAGAACGCACACTTTACGTGCATTTTAAAGCTTAAAAAAGGTCTGGATACTTACTTATTTAGTATGTATTTGATACTATATATGTTCTTTATAAACATTTTGTATTCTCTTTTGTAGAATGCTTTAATAAAAAAACATTGAAACAAAAAACACATCCAATTTTACATATTTTCATCATTTGCATTACCTGTCCCAAATGGAAGTTTAAAAGAGACTAGTAGTATCCCCCGAGACCCAAAAATTATGTAACTTTATTATTCCCGTTACCTGTTTTTTTTCCTTGAATTATTCACAAAGGTCTTCATCCTTTGTTGAAATAACCTACTGTGCTCCATTCATGCTAATATTCTCAGCCTCATAAATTCAAGGGTTTCAAAGAGCCGTAGACACAATCTCCATTTTCCCATCACATGATAAGTGGCTCCAAATAAAGACATGCTGTCTGTGGATTGATTGCTTCTTGTTGTAGAGACTTTCCAAATCCAGAAAATGAATGATGAGAAGTGGAGGAAATAGGTCTCTTATGGGTTGAAGATGAGGGGGGGTTTTAAGTTGACACATTGAAGTAGGGAGCTAATTCCAGGTAAAAAGATCACATTTTCCTAAAACTGCAGTTGAGTGCCCATTTTTCACAATGCTCAGAGGTAGGCACAGGCCCCTTAAACTGCTTTTTCCACAACTTCCTGGGTTCCTGGACATGCCCAGGGAGGATACGTTTATCTGATTCCATCCCTCAGCAGCTCAGAGAAGCCACATCTGATAAGGTAGCTGCACAATTTATCTCCAGCCAGACGAGCAGCACTCCATTCCCAAAACCAGCGTGCAGGAGTCTATTGGCACACAGCTTCTCCAGAAGACCCATCTACCTTGGGGAGTCCCTACCTGATTGCTACGAGAAAACTACAGTTCCATTTAGGTGCTCCCCTATCTTTCCTCCATACCCTTGGAGCTTGGATCCCTCCAGCTGTTCACCTGTCTGAACAGAGCCACTCTGGAGTTCAGTGACAAGGAAACTATTTATGAGGATAGCAACAAGTAGCTGTTTGTGTTCTGAACTGTTTTACTGAAGTACTGATTCTCAGTAGACTCTCTGTTATAGAGTAAGGGTCTCCAAACTTTCTACGCAAAGGGCCAGTTTACTGTCCTTCAGGCTTTGGGTTGGCCGGACTGTGGTCAGTGGGAGCAAGCAGTGCCCCATACTGTAATTGGTTTTAATGGGAGAAATAGTGTCTTTTGTTGGTATCAGTGGGAGGAATAATGTTTCATTGATGTTGTCAGCAGTGGCGGGCTGTCCATTAGGCGCCCAGGGTCGCCGCCCTCCTAATCCATGCGCCTGGCCCTTAATCCTGATTAGAGCCAGAACACTGCGCCCTGAGCCCACCCAGGGGCCAGTGGGCTCACAGATGATTACAGGCATCTAAAAGCTAATGAACATTATACAGGTGTAATTTTTTTGGGAGGGGGGTCTCCTGGTGTAGTATGGGGGGGGATAGGGGAGCCCCCCTCAACCTCTCTCTCTCACCATATAATCAAAGGGGTGAACAGTGCTGATCAGCAGACATAAATAGGACCATCAGAGGCAAAGTAAAAACATTTTATTATTGTTAATAACAATAATAAAATGTTCACCAAGGCATACAGCAGTCAATTGATGGTCATACAGAGACTTGGATTAAAAAACTGACAGTACCTGGAGGGTGGAGCCGCATGGATGAAACAGGGGCTTAGGGAAACCCAGCACAAAACCATTGGACAAAGAACACAGGAGCCTCCCACCAGTGGTGCTCCTGTGTTTGTCCAACAGCTTTGTAATGGGTTTCCCTAAGCCCCTGTGTCATCCATTCGGCTCCACCCTCCAGGTACTGTCAGTTTTTTAATCCAAATCTCTGTATGACCATCAATTGACTGCTGTATGCCTTGGTGAACATTTTATTATTTTTTAACAATAATAAAAAGTTTTTACTTTGCCTCTGAGGGTCCTATTTATGTCTGTTGATCAGCACTGTTCACCCCTTTGATTATATCTTCTGTCCTCATTTGTCTATGAGTTTTGTACAGCAGCTGCCACAGCTACATTTATTTTTTTATTTTTTGACTTTTCACTTGGCCTCTGGTCTGTGGGCTTGGATTTTTGTTTTTAGTCTCTCTCTCACCCCCTCTCTCTTCCCCTCTCTCTCTCTCTCTCTCTCTCTATCTCACCCCCTCTCTCCCACCCCCTCTATCTAACCCCATCCCTCTCTTTCTCATCTCTCTCACTCCCTCTATCCCTCTCTCTGACCCCACCTCTCTCTCTCTCACACCCTCTCTCTCTCACACCCCCTCTCTCTCCCACTCCCTCACTCTCGCTATCACTTCCCTCTCCCCTAGTCTGTCTCACCCCTCTCTCTCTCTCACCGCCTCTTGTACTCTCTCTCTGATCCCCCCTCTCCTCCCTCTCACCCCCCCCTCTCTCTCACCCCCTCTTGCTCTCTCTCATCCCCCTCTCTCTCCCACCTCCCCTCTCTCTCACCCCCTCTCTCTCTTTCTCTCTCTCTCACCCCCCTCTCTCTCATCCCCCTCACTACGGAAGGTAAGAGGAGTCAGTGATATTAAATGATATGACAAGACACTGACTCCTTCACCACAGCTAATGTAGTTAGCAGGGAACATTACAGGCATCTAAAAGCTGTAAAACATTATAGAGGTGTCATTTTTTTGGGTGGGTCTCCTGTTGTAATATGCAAGGCAGGATAAGGAAACTCTGCTCTCACACCCTCTCTCTCTCTCTCTCTCTCTCACCCTCCTCTCTCATCCCCTCTCTCTCACACCCTACTTCTCACACCTCCTCTATCTCACCCCTTCTCTCTCTCTCCCCTCTCTCTCACCCCCTCTACCGCTCTCCCACCCCACTTCTCTCTCTCACCCCCTCTCTCTCTCACACCCTATCTCCCCGCTCCTCTCTCTCTATTGCCCCCTCTCCTAGTCCCTCTCACCCCCTCTCTCCCCCTTCTCTTCCTCTCTCTCTCACCCCCTCTATCTCCTCCCTCTCACCCCTTTCTCCCTCACCCCTATCTCTCTCTCACTCCCTCTCTCTCTTATGCCCCGTACACACGGTCGGATTTTCCGATGGACAATGTCCGATCGGAGCGTGTTGTCGGAAATTCCGACACACAAAGTTGGACAGCAGGAGATAAAATTTTCCGACAACAAAATCCGTTGTCGGAAATTCCGATCCTGTGTACACAAATCCGACGGACAAAGTGCCACGCATGCTCAGAATAAATAAAGAGATGAAAGCTATTGGCCACTGCCCCGTTTATAGTCCCGACGTACGTGTTTTACGTCACCGCGTTCAGAATGATCGGATTTTCCGACAACTTTGTGCGACCGTGTGTATGCAAGACAAGTTTGAGCCAACATCCGTCAGAAAAAATCCTAGGATTTTGTTGTCGGAATGTCCTAACAAAGTCCGACCGTGTGTACGGGGCATAAGACATGTGCACACTGAAATATTTTGTTTCGGAATTTCGTTTTCGTCCGAAAAATAAATTTATTTAGTTACTCCCGAAATTCGTTTTTATTTATTTCGTTTTTCGTTAACCACTTCCTTACCGGGCCAATTTTGACATTTCTCTCTTCCTGTAAAAATCATAATTTTTTTGCTAGAAAATTACATAGAACCCCCAAACATTATATATATATATATATATATATATATATATATATATATATATATATATAATATATATAATATATATATATATATATTGTATATATATATATACAGTGGCGGTTGTTACAACTTTTTATCTCACACGGTATTTGCGCAGGAATTTTTCGAACGCGTTTTTTTGGGGAAAAAAACAGTTTTGTGTTTTAAAAAAAAACAAAACAGTAAAGTTAGCCCAATGTTTTTGCATATTGTGAAAGATGAAGTTACGCCGAGTAAATAGATACCTAACATGTCCCGCTTCAAAATTGCACACGCTCGTAGAATGGCGCCAATGTTCGGTACTTAAAAATCCCCATAGGCGACGCTTGAAATTTTTTTACTGGTTACATGTTTTGAGTTACAGAGGAGGTCTAGTGACAAAATTATTGCTCTCGCTCCAACGTTCGTGGCGATACCTCACATGTATGGTTTGAACACCGTTTTCATATGTGGGCGGGACTTACGTATACGTTCGCTTCTGCGTGCGAGCACACGGGGACAGCGGCGCTTTAAAATTTTTTTTTTTTTTATTGATAATTATATATATATATATATATATATTTTTTTACACTTTTTTGAAAAAAAAAATTTTTTGATCACTTTTATTCCTATTACAAGGAATGTAAACATCCCTTGTAATAGGAATATAACATGACAGGTCCTCTTAATAGTGAGATATGGGGTCAATAAGACCCCATATCTCACCACTAGGCTGGGAAGCCTGAAATAAAAAAATAAAATAAAACGATCGCCGCTTCCCAGCCGAAGCGGCGCCGTTTTTTTGAATGGAGAGGCCGGGCGTGACGTCATAACATCGCGCCCGGCCTCCGATGATCATAGAGACTCCGGCGACCATCTGGTCGGCCGGAAATCTCTATGATCTACATCCGGCGCCAGTGGATCCGCTCTCCGCCTCACCGATCGTAACGGTGAGTCGGAACAAGCACCGGAGGGCGGCGGGAGGGGGGGGACGTCCCCTCTCGCCTCCCATAGGAACGATCAAGCGGCGGAACGGCCGCTATGATCATTCCTATGGTGTAGAGATTCGCCGGCTGAAACCGGCAATATCAGAATGATGTCTGTAACTACAGGCATCATTCAGATATACCCGCTCAAAGCCCAGGACGTCATATGACGCCCGTGGGCGGGAAGTGGTTAAAAATGGCATTCGTCCGAAAATCCAAACTAAGGTCGAATCTGTCATTGAAGTCTTATGGTGTCTGTCGAATGTTCAAAGAAGATTCGGCGGAGCAGCTAAACTGTACGACGCCGTATAGTTTACCTGCTCCGTCGAATCTTCTTAGAACTTTCAACAGACACCATAAGCCAAAGTACGTGTGTACTTAGTTCTAGCTATTTTACTGCTCCTCCTCTTTGGTTACAATCAGCCAATAACATTCATCATCATCATTATTTTTATTCATCTTTTCTGCCCTACGTCAAATCTTTTCTCCTCTACGTCAAATCTTTTCTGCCCTACGTCGAATGTTTTCTGCCCTACGTCGAATCTTTTCTCCCTACGTCGAATCTGTTCTCTCTGTGTAGAATAATCTTGGACTAATAGAGTTAAGGTTAGGCACATTCGACCAGAGGTTTGATGGACACAGATTGTTATTGTCATCATCATGTCAAATCTCCTATCTATATCGAACTGTTGTAGCAACGAAAACGAAAATAAAGCATTTGTTTATGTCGGATCTTTCGGTTTTCGGATTCTGCACTTTCGTTATCGTTTGTTAAAACGATAACAAAAATACCTGAAATTCGGACGAAAATGCATTCGGACGAAAACGAATGCACATGTCTACTCTCTTACCCCCCTTCTCTCCCCTCTTCCCACTCTCTCACCCCCTTCTTTCACCCCCTCTCTCTCTCACCTCCTCTCTTACCCCTCACTATCTCTCACCCCTTTCTCCCCCTCTCTCTTCCCCTTTCTCTCTTACACCCCCTCTCTCTCTCCCTCTCCCCCTCTCTCATCCCCCTCTCTCTCTCCCTCTCCCCCCCTCTCTCTCTCTCTCTCCTCACCCTCTCTGTCTTTCTCACCCCTTTCTCCCTCTCTCTCTTCCCCTCTTTCTCTCTTACATCCCTCTCACCCCCTTCTCCCCCTCTCTCTTCCCCTCTTTCTCTCTTACACCCCTCTCTCTTACCCCCTTCTCTCTCTCCCCCTCTCTCCCTCTCACTCCTCCTCTCTCTCCCCCCTCTTACTCACCCCTATTTGTCTCTCTACCCCCTCTCTCTCACCCCTCCTTTCACTCCCGCTCTTACCAGAAGCGATCAGTACTGTGATTGCTGTCTCTATTCTTTCAGGAAAAGGAAGAGGGCTGGTAAACACATATTTACTCTCCATCCATCCAGATCACCCGCACTAGCAGCGTCTGCAGCTGGTGGGAGGGGGAAGAGCTGGCCAGCAGCTGCATGGAGCAACCCCCCTCTCTCCGCATTAGCAGCGGCTGCAGCTGGCAGGGGGGGGGGGTGGGAGAGCCGACCAGCAGCTGCATGGAGGGGGCACCCGACAATCAGGGAGGTGGGGGACACTCGGGTTTGTGAGGGGGGATGAGTTAAGCGGGGTGAAGTTTGTAGGGAGGGGGAGCCTGGGGCGGCACTGCTCCCCCGAAAAATGCCACCCAAGGCAAAGACCTTGTTTGCCTCTTGGTAGATACACCCTGATGGAAGGGCTTTACGAATGATAGTCTGACATCCAACTATCTGTGCAATCTCTTTTCTAGGCCTCAAGCACACATACTCCTGAGTATTGAAGTACAAATTGTTAGGCGCTTTCCTGCACATAGTGAGCTGCAGGGGCACATAGAGCCACCAATACAAGTGGATGGCTGTGCACAGCCAGCTGCTTGGAAACACTGAAGGCGGCTGCATCGATGTTTACTTGCGCATATGCAATCAGCATGGGAAAATATGCCAAAGGCACATACACATATAAATACAGATGCAGGAACATTCTGTGTTTACCAGCAGTTTGCCATATACAGCCAAACACTTACATTGAAGCTGCAACACGGCAGTTCCCCGGGCGCAGGAAAGCACAAGACATTTTAAGTTTTAAGACCCGGGAGCATTTCAATGTCCTGTGTATGATGCCTTAAATATAGTATAAATCATTGCAACTGAAAAAGAAAAAAAAAAGTAAAGTTAATTACTGTGATGTCAACTCTCAGAAAACTGGGTGAGCGCATGAGATGGAGAATGAATAGACTAAGCCTCGTTACGAAAACACACAATGAATAATCGGGACGGGTATAAATAAACTATTTCCACTTTGCCAGATTTTTGCTACTCTTCTCCCTCTGTCTACAAGGATGAGCGGTTCTCTATCAATCAGAGTTTGGCTTTGCTTGGCGGTTGGCCAGGGGACAGTCACACAACACGTTTGCCTGCATAAAACTGGCAGTCTGTGTTTGCGCAGTGCTGATCTGAAGCTGGAAGATTTGTTATATCAATGCGACCTGTGCACTGTATGCATGAACTATTTTATGATTGCGGTTGTATTTTAACTGGTGGCTCTGCTGTGATAAAATCATTTTCTTTATATATTTTCCTGCCACCAGTCTATATATAATATAAATCTGGCCAGACTGAACTATTTAAATAGTAAATTTAAAGAGACTGTGTATTGCTTGTGTATATGGAGCAAATACATCACTTTTAATTACTATTCTTCACTATGATTATCTGTGCTGCCAATTTGTTTTAAAAAGTTGACTGCAAACTTCTTTTTAACTAGAGTAACACCATATCCTGCTGAACTCCATGTTCTCTTACAGTCCCTTAAGTAATGCCAGAGCAATGCAAGGTACGACAGAACAATATAGCACAAGGTAAGTGAAAGGAATTATACACCTTGACGATCTCCCTGGTTATGCAGTCAGACCACCGGGACCCTCGGATCCGTGAGACACCACATGAGACATGGGAAACAAGCTTGTGTGTTTTCACAAGGTGTCTAGTTTTATTGAGTAAAACAGTAGCTTATATACAAAACAAAGAAGGGAGGGGCTGCGTTTGGGTTATACAAACTTACACTCAGTAATTTCTTATCATGAGTTAGACTGCTGACTAGATAACAAGACATAGCTGATGACTTGCTGACACAGGATGTTGCTCTAAGAATCTGCTTAACCACAGTAACCCATAGGGTGTGGGTCTATGCAAACTGCTAGTTAAGCTGATTATGGCAAAACTCATACATACCAAAAGTTATTTTCTACTTTATGTAAAATGGAGGGGAATCCAATATGGATACATTCTCTTACAGTAAATGATTTAAAGTTTAAAGTGTTACTAAACCCAGGACCCTGTATTCACTATATCTGGTCTCCCACAGTACACAGCACATGGAAATGCAATTATTTTAGTAAATATAAACAGCTAAATACCTTTTCTCATCAGCAGTTAGAGTAGTCTTATGACTTCTATCAGCGTCCAGCCAAGCACTGGTTAAAGCTTGTAGTAGGAGTTTTCTGACTGTCCTATAAGACTGCAAGACCCCTGACCCTCTGTCTGGACAGTGATGATTGGCTCTGAGCTGATCACGTGCACCCTCCCAAGAAAAAAAGAAAACATCTGTCTAGCAATACACACCAAATTGAGCATGTGCAGCCTGACTCCATAGACTTTGTGTTATCAGGAAATTATTAGGGGACAGTGGAAGGAGGGGAGGATCGGAGAAGACAGGGTCAAACAGCCTTTTTTTACACAATGCAGAGGATTAACCCCTTAGGTTCCACAGTGAGTATTACAAGCATGCTTTACTGCATATACAGACTGATTTTACTGTTGTGGGTTTAGTAACACTTTAAGTTTAGATATAGATACTTATGCATAGTTATATTGGTCTGGCTTGGACCAATGTAAGTATGCATGTTTTATATATGGCCAATCCCCATACAGTACTGTAGACACCGCTAGTACAGTGATTGCCACTGGCTTCTGGGTCATAGGTTGAGTGGTTGCCCCGCTGCTTAGTGAACACAGGGAACTGCTCATTGAGCATGGGCTTCATTCAGAGAATACTTTGCATTATCTCAATTAATGCAAAGCATTCTCTGATTGGATGAGATGGAAACTGTGACGTCGCCATCCTTGTGTCTAGATGAGGTGGAGAGGTGGAGCAGTGACATCACACACTCCACCTTGTCCAATCAGAAAATTCTTTGCATCAGAATGCATTAGCCAGCCACTCAGTACAGGGCCCAGAAGCAGGGGGAGATCATTGGAGAAGCGTCTACTGTACTTCAGCATAGGTGTGCACCCTAAAGCTCAAAAACACACAAAAAAGTGAGTAGACCCCTAGGTGAAAATGTCCAAATTGGGCCCAATTAGTGTTACAAGATCTCAGGTGTAAATAGGGAGCAGGTGTGTTAAATTTGGTGTTCTCGATCTCACTCTCTCATACTGGTCACTGGAAGTTAAACATGGTACCTCATGGCAAAGAATTCGGTGAGGATCTGAAAAAAAAGAATTGTTGCTCTACATAAAGATAGCCTAGGCTATAAGAAGATTGCCAAGACCCTGAAACTGAGCTGCAGCACGGTGGCCAAGACCATACAGTGGTTTAACAGAATTGGTTCCACTCAGAACAGGCCTCGCCATGGTCAATCAAAGAAGTTGAGTGCACATGCTCAGCGTCATATCCAGAGGTTGTCTTTGGGAAATAGACGTATGAGTGCTGCCAACATTACTGTAGAGGTTGAAGGGGTGGGGGGATCAGCCTGTCAGTGCTTAGACCATATGCTGCACACTGCATCAAATTTGTCTGCATGGCTGTCGTCCCAGAAGGAAGCCTCTTCTAAAGGTGATGCACAAGAAAGCCGGAAAACAGTTTGCTGAAGACAAGCAGACTAAGAACATGGATTACTGGAACCATGTCCTGTGGTCAGATGAGACTAAGATAAACTTATTTGGTTCAGATGGTGTCAAGCGTGTGTGGCGGCAACCAGGTGAGGAGTACAAAGACAAGCGTGTTTTGCCTACAGTCAAGCATAGTGGTGGGAGTGTCATGGTCTGGGGCTGCATGAGTGCTGCCAGCACTGGGGAGCTACAGTTCATTGAGGGAACCATGAATGCCAACATGTACTGTGACATACTGAAGCAGAGCATGATCCCTCCCTTCGAAAACTGGTGCGCAGGGCAGTATTCCAACATGATAACGACCCCAAACACACCTCCAAGATGACCACTGCCTTCCTAAAGAAGCTGAGTGTAAAGGTGATGAACTGGCCAAGCATGTCTCCAGGCCTAAACCCTATTGAGCATCTGTGGGGCATCCTCATACGGAAGGTGGAGGAGCGCAAGGTCTCTAACATCCACCAGCTCCGTGATGTCGTCATGGAGGAGTGGAAGAGGACTTCAGTGGCAACCTGTGAAGCTCTGGTGAACTCCATGCCCAAGAAGGTTAGGTCAGTGCTGGAAAATAATGATGGCCACACCAAATATTGACAATTTGGACATTTTCACTTAGGGGTGTACTCACTTTTGTTGCCAGCAGTTTAGACATTATTGGCTGTGTGTTGAGTTATTTTGAGGGGAAAGCAAATTTACACTGTTATACAAGCTGTACACTCACTGCTTTACATTGTAGCAAAGTGTCATTTCTTCGGTGTTGTCACAGGAAAAGATGTATTAAAATATTTACAAAAATGTGAGGGGTGTACTCACTTTTGTGAGATACTGTGTGTATATAAATATATATATATATATATATATATATATATATATATATATATGAGAGGCCCCTGAGGATGAGCATTGGCTAGAAATGTGTTGGGTGGTGCCACTCACATGATTTCACCCTGCCGCAACTGTCGATCATGTGAGTGACTTACACCATCTGTATTACATACATTCATTGTTTTTAAGTTGGACATTTTAATAAATTATACTACACTATGATACCCTGTTTCTTTCGTTTGGTATCATGATGTGGTGGGAGCGGCTGATTGTCCCTAAACACGTATTGAATTGAGATACTTGGAACAAATGGATAGTGAAGGCAGTGCTGCTGGTCTCTCTGCATACTACCTGCTGTGTCTACTGGGTTGTATTTGGCGTGATATTGCACTCCATCTGGTGAGTTTGCACTGCATGTGGGGAAGATGGAGTGATGCACGGATATTTTATGTTTGCCACCATTACGGGTGTCCCTTCCTTATTCACCTTTACCATTTTGATTATTTACTACACTGTGAGTTTTTTCTTTTTCTTTCAATGGGCAGGGGCCTCCAAGTCCTGCTTGCAGGACTTTTTTTAGCGTTCTGCCAGCGCACCGCTCCAGTGTGAAAGCCCTCGGGCTTCCGCACTGGAGTGACAGGAGAGGCACTTTACAGGCGCTTTTCAGGCACTATTTTTAGCGCTATAGCGCCTGTATAGTGTCTCAGTGTGAAAGTAGCCTAAGTCATGTTTTGCGAAGGGGTCAAATACTTATTTCACTCATTAAAGTGCAATCAATTTATAGCTTTTTTGAAATGCGTTTTTCTGGATATTTTTGTTGTTATTCTGTCTCTCACTGTTAAAATAAACCTACCATTAAAATTATAGACTGATCACTTCATTGTCAGTGGGCAAATGTACAAAATCAGCAGGGGATCAAATACTTTTTCCCTCACTGTAGGTGAACCTGCTGCACCCCCATTTATGAAAGAGTTAGGTTCAAGTGTTTGTGCCACATCCCTATATGTCCGAATATATGTAAAATGTTTTTAGATGACAGGCACCGATAGTGCCAATAGTTACCATTGTTTTCTTAAAAAATAACTTTATTCACATAATTTATACATAAAAACAATTTATGTAAAAATATTATCCATTAAGAAATCCAGACAGCTGTGACCCCCCAAAATAAGTTATAATCTTTCACCCGTTTAAATAAATTCTCCAGTGATGCAAGGTGGTTATCCTCAATAAGACCCCCTTAAGGGCTGCAGATGAACTAGGATCCCCCACCCTGCACAGCCAGGCATACCGAATTTCCACAGGCACTTCAGAGAACAGTAGATGACTTTGTTTTTTTTTTGTTATTTATTGAGGGATAATAACTTGGATAGGTATGGGAGGTGTAAGATCGGGGTGATTAGACTCAAGTGGTGCATGCATTTTTCAAGAAGTTGCGCCAGTCCAGAACTGCATTTTTAAGGGTGTGGCAGCCCACTTTTATTTAAAAGGAACGGAAAAATTCACAGAAGACAGCAATTTCACGCAAAGGGGGTCCACCATTACTGTAACTTGCACAATACTTCAGCCTCCTGGCTTACTCTCTTTCCACAAGGCTGCTGCAGGCCTCAAGCCTAGGCCTTAGGTCTGCTCCTCAGACCAACACAAAGGTTTCTTTCAAGTCAAGCTCTCTCATAGCTTAGTCACGATCAGCTCCTTGCTGCTCTGTCGTGGACTACATCTGCCTCCAGCAGACATGCACACTCTGGCTGTCCCATGCAGCCTCTCTAACTCCTAGAGAGGATGGGAGTCCCTCTGACTCCCATGTACAGACCTCCTGTCTGTTGGGTGGGGCCCTGAGCTCTAACCCCCGGGTCTATTATGAATCCAGCCCACACCTGAGCAAACAGCATGCCTGCCTTTCCAAAAATCTGGCGTAAATTGCTAAAATAAACAGTGGTACGAACTTGTCTCTCTACAGAGGTTATGGGATGCCCACTTGACTTCAACAACAAACTTCAGGGACACTCTTCCTATATACAGTCCCTAGATACAGCTCCACTTCTTCCTCCTGCACTCACTTGCTTGCAGAACACAACTGGAACACTGTGAAGATCTGACAGTCACTCAGATTAAAAGCAATGGCCCATTACATGTAGGAACCTGAGGCCCCTTGGTTATGTAGCAAGAATTTACAGAGTCCAGCTTGTATCACTCCTGTGGCTACTGATCCCGGCACCACCTCTTAGGGCACTGTCAGCCCACTTGGCTGCAGATGCCCCTTTCACTAGCCCTCCAGGCTAACTTCTCCCCACAGTCCTCCAGACTGACACTCACCAGCTTGCCCGGCTGGTTCCCAGGAGATCTCCCAGGAGTGCTGACCTGCTCCGGCTGTCCTCTCTCCTTGCTCCCGTGCCTCCAGGAAGGGCTTCCTTGGTGTGTGTTTGGCAGGATCCTTCCAGCGCCTGAGCCCCGGCCCAAGGTCACCTCCCCAGACTAGGGGGCACCCCTGAGGGCCACGACAGCCTCCTCAGCACTCCATCTCCATCCTCCACCCGACCCCCCCTCTGGCATGACTCATGTCTATTTATGACGTGGCTTGCCCCCCTGCCAGCCCTTTACTGGGGATTGGCCGAGGCCCTCATTAATATTGAAAGCAGCTCCTCCTAACCTCCACCCACTATGTCTAGAACATTCTCCAATGTCCTAGAAAGAAGAAGAGGCACCAGTTAGGCTGCTTGGATGAATCTTCCAGCACTGAGGCACTGAACCTTGACCCAGATTCCCAGCTCACACTTAGCCCTGAGCCACTAAATGTACCTACTCTAACATCTAGCACACAGGCTAGAGGGTGCTACAAAAAGAATCAAATGTAAGCATGCAGTACCTTAAAAGTCCTGCCATCTAAATTTTTTTTACATATATGCTGCATCCCAACTGACATCAATGGGACTGCCTGCAAGGGGATGCACAGAATACCTGTGCATCCCTGTGTGGGTAACCATGGCCCTCCACTGGTGTAATTTAATTGAATGCACCTGAAGGCAACAGAACACAGTGTGCATTATTCCATTTAAAATCATTACATGCGTTTATTTTAGTGTATTGTTACCCCGTAAGGCCTGCTGAGTGATACTTGTCCTCTGGATCTGCCCAGACCTTGCAAACTGTTTGACCCTGCTGACACTCTAGGTTCAGTAATACATTTTTCAAAAAATGTTCAGTACAAGCAAAACCCAGTGCAAAATAAAGGCAATAAACATGAATTTCAGTCAACACTATTGTATTGATTACTTCACAGCAGTTCAAGTTGACAATAGAAAACAATCTGCTTGCAGCAACACTAGATAATATTAGAAATATAAGTGAATTAAATACAAGTAACAATGAACCACAGTCTGGGAGTAGCATAGACTGTACTGTATCCCTAAGGGATCATTTACATTTGCTTCGACTTCAACACACATTACAGTTTTTCTCCATTGTTTTGGCTCATTTCTTGAAACAGAAATGACATTCTCAAAACTCTAAGTTCATTTGGCAAAACAGTCTTACAGTTCAGCACAACTCTATAACTCACGTGCAAAAGCTCATATCTCTCCCAAAACTGTTCACTCATGCTTCAAAACCATATTCCTTTCCCATATAAAGAGTCAGTGCTACCAAAATGGCAAAGATTCTTCTCAATTGCTTTGGCTCATTTCTTGAAACAGACCAGACGTTCTCAACTCTCTTGGTGCTTTTGCCAAAATAACCTGGATGGTTCAGCACAACACCATGGTTCACCTTCAAAAGCTCATATCTTTCCCAAAACAGTTCACTCATGTGTCAAAAATAAATTTCTTTCTCATTCAAATAGTCAGTGCCCCCAAAATGCTTCGTCCCTTTGGCATTGTGTAAGCACTGCAAGTCAAAATGTTTAGATGTTTTGTCTCTAAGGCAGAGGACCATTGAAATATCCCTCATGTCCACCCTTCAGTCTTAGCCCAGTCCTTCATTGACAATGGTTACTGTACAGTTTTTGTCTAGCTAACTGAATACAATTGTGTATAAAACTGAAAAAAAAGAAAAGATTTTAGGGTAAGAGTAGCCTCCAAGGTTTTACATCACACATTGCACTCATACTGCCAAGAAAAAATTACTTTACAGTATTGTAACCATTATCATTCACACACAAAGTAACTTCCATACATCAGAGTAAAAAGAAAATGTATACAGCATAATATACGGAAATATAAACACACAAACAAAAAACAAGGAAAATTACATTTAGCCTACAATGCTGTAAATAAAGCTAGAGTTTCACAACTACTGTAACATCTCTTCACTGGCCACCGTCCTCACCCTCCTGCCCATCCACACGCTGCTGTCTGTCTGGCCACAGATTCTCATTAACATTGCAGCGTATATCCTCCCTTGCGATGCAACGAGGGAAGAAGCTGCGTGCATGTCGCAATCATCCCCTACAAAAAACAAAGGGAAAGGTAATTCATCAAGGAGGAACATGCAATGGTCAAAACGTATATGAAATGCTTTTTATTGAAAGTACACTATAAACACCAATCCAATAATATATTGTAAAAACAGGTACCATCACCAATATAAAAATGACAACGTTGTCATTGACAGACACAGATGGCCACCACTCACATATACCACACACACCTCATGTGAATTCATTCAAGATAGATATACAAGAATGAATTCAGATTAGATAATAAATTTTCATCTGCTGGATAACTGAAAGTCCTGGCAAATCAAATGATAACAGCAGATGGTAAGTGAAAGGAGAGATATGTGGGGTTGTGGATGGTAATGCAGTAGCCCTAGATATCAGGTCCTCATAGATGTAGGAACAAGAAGAACCGGGGGGATAGGAGGGGAAGATGGGGGGAACGGAAATGGAAAGACCCTGTACTGACTCAACAGTAGCGTGGTCACTGGACACTGCAGTCCTGGTCAGTTACTGTAAGATCACCCTGGGCCATCAATATTTCGCAGCGCTGATGACAGGGAATGGGAGTTCCTGTTTGCAGGATATGGTGTGCCGTAGCGGATTGAATCAGGCTGAGCAGTGTAACTCATTTAGTGAATCATACATACTGGGTGGATGCACTGATTGAGACAACTGTCCTCTGTCCAGGACACAAACAGATTAGATCTCACCCAGTGTTGACTCTGTGGTGCATCAGGACACATCACCGGACCGAGTTCAGGCTCATGCCGTCTCCAGCTGGCTAGTTGAGTTGTCTCCCGTCCTCCGCCGGGTCCTCAGCTGTGCATATCCTTTGATGGTGTACTGAGGGTGAGTAGAAGGTGTACGCCCAGGGAGATGCGGTGAATAAAGCAGGGTTTTCTAAAGCGTTCAGTCCTCCGCTCGTTCTGTTTCCCGGGAAGTTTCAAACGGCCATGTTACTGTAATTACAGGCCAGTGATGCCTGGGCTGGTGGGTGGATCTGGAGGTCTGTGGGAACGCTATGGGTAGCGTGATGGCATCATGCTGACGCAGTTCATCCGCCAATCGGATTTCATCAGAGCATCCACTACACTGATCTCCTGTAATATCCTCACAGGCAGCATCCATTGCATGGAGCAGGGACCTCTGATCTTGAGCTCGATGCTCATACACTCTCCACCTCCAAGCCGAGAAAAACTCCTCAATAGGGTGGAAGAAAGGAGAGTAAGGTGGTAGGAACACCATATCCATCCTTGGATGAGCAGTGAACCAGGCCCTCATAAGCAGGCCACGGTGGAAATTCACATAGTCCCATACAATTATATATTGTGGTAGGTGAGGCCCTATGAGACCTCTCTTATTTTCAGGGATCAAATCCAAATGAAGGCGGTCCAAGAAGATAAGGAGCTTCTGTGTATTCTATGGGCCAAGACTGGGGATGTGAGTGGCCACACCATTCTCAGAAATGGCAGCACACATAGTTATATTGCCCCCTCGCTGGCCTGGGACATCCACCGTGGCCCAGTGGCCAATAAAATTTCGGCCACGTCTTCGGCCCTTGGCCAGGTTGAAGCCAGCCTCATCCACATACACGAGTATGTGAGAAGTCTCGTTTCCTTCCAATGCCATTATTCTCTACAATAGAGTAAAAAAAGAAAACATCAAATCAGTCATACAGAAGAGTCATACACTACAGTTACAGACAGTTACATAGGAATGTTCTAAACAAGTTCAATATATTACTGGCCAGTATTCCAGTGGTTCCAAACCTGGGGTACATGTACCCTATGCAGAGGTACTACAGGGAGTATTTGACAGAAAGGGGAGGGGAAAAATTATCAATGTGTAGACTTACTGAAATGTTACAGTAAAACCCACAGTATTAGATAGATTTACATGGGAGGCACTACTGTAATTGCAGCTCTTTGACCCTTTTTCCTACTGTATTGTATGTTATATTCTTCAAAATAAGGATTATAATGATAATTGCATCATACAGTAAGCTGCAGTTTTTAGACAAAATGTTTATAAATCAGATACGTAAATCAAATACTTTCATACCTGGATTACCTAGATTCAGAAATCTGGTAAAGTGGATACTGAAACCAATACATTTCGGGAACCACTGCTTACGGTAATTGTAAAAAGGTTATCTTGATGGACAACCAGTGACTGACTTCCATGTACATACTGGTACCGCAGCTCTTTCACTCTGTCAGATTTCCTCTCAAATGGTACCCTGTAAATTTGCTTCATTGTCATCTGATGCTTCTTCAATATGCGGGCTATTGTGGAGATACTTATAGAGTTGACATTTTGGAATATGGCATTGTCTTGTAGGATTGCAGTGCAGATCTGTCTCAATGTGATGGCATTATTTGCAAACACCATGTTACAGATCTCTTGTTCTTGTTGTTCATTGAGAAGTTTTCCTTTGCCACCCGTGCCAGGTTGTCGTCCAATCCTAGACATCGAATTCAAAGGACAACACTCCATTCGTAATTTATACCTTATGTATTCCGTACAGAATGAGTTACCAATGTAATCGTATTGCTGTTTTACTTACAGTAACTTTACCACATTTCCAATGCATCACTGTACAGTGACTGGAATACTACTGTAAATTGTATCATCAATATTGTAGAAAATAAACTATTCCATACTATTCCATAGTTTATTTTCTACAATATTTTTCTTGTTATTGTTAGTATCATACGTAACATCCCACTGAGGTAAGATACTGTAATACTGTAGGCCTATCACACACACATACACACTAAATGAATACGTAAATGAGTAAATAAACATATTTGTTGCTCTATGCACAGTGTCCTGTCCTATACATTATATAATTCCATCATTGACTGACTACATACCTGTTTTCCCTGCAAAAGGTTTGGATGATAGAGAAGACTGTAGAGCGAGGCACATTAGGTTGCACTCGGCGACCTTCCTCCGCCATTGTGAGGCCATGGTTGATGACATGATCTATAATTATGGCCCGAATTTCATCAGGGACAGCATGGCGTCTTCGTGCTCCTCTGCCTCTTCCCCCTATTCCACTACCACGCACCCTTACTCCTCTTCCTCTTCTTCTTCCTCTTCCTCGAGCAGGCAGTTTCCCTTGTTCATTTACTTGGCCAGGTGCCTCCATGTTCAGAAATTGTACTGGTCCTGCATGGTCAAGCTCTAAATATACATGTTTGGCAGCATTGCAATCATGGACAGCACCTGTCAGGTAACTAAACATACTGTTTGATTGGTCATCTGAGACCAACTCCGACTCCTCCTTTGTTAGGCTCCTTTCACACTGGGGCGGGGGCGTTGTCGGCGGTAAAGCGCCGCTATTGTAAGCGGCGATTTACCGTCGGTATGCGGTTTTACCCCCCTGCTAGCGGCCGAGAAAGGGTTAAAACCACCGCAAAGCGCCTCTGCAGAGGCGCTTTGCCGGCGGTATAGCCGCGTCGTCCCATTGATTTCAATGGGCAGGAGCGGTAAAGGAGCGGTATACACACCGCTCCTTCACCGCTCCGAAGATGCTGCTGGCAGGACTTTTTTTACCGTCCTGCCAGCGCATCGCTCCAGTGTGAAGGCCCTCGGGGCTTTCACAGTGGAATGAAAGCAGCGGCACATTCGGGTCGGTTTGCAGGCGCTATTATTAGCGCAATAGCACCTGCAAACCGCCCCAGTGTGAAAGAGCCCTTAGTCAAGTTCTAGTTGCACCTGACTGTCAATTGCTGTAATCAATTTATCACATGTTCCAAGAGATTCATATATGGTATTCATGGTATTATGTTCCTGAATAATTTTGACAATTGAACAGACTATTGTGCATGTGATGACTTAAACAATGAAATGACGCTGATACGTTTTGGAGAGAACAACCATTAGACTGAGAATTGACAATCAGTTTAGATCAACAAGATCTATTCACTTGGAAATTGTGCTAAATGTAGGCTACTTGTACTTAATCATTTGAAAGATGTACTGAGACATTGAGACATGTACTGAGACATTTGCAATTTTGATGAAATGAGTGAGAAATTCAATTCAGTTGTGAACAATTGCCAAGTGGTTTGGAGATTTGTCCATGTTGTTTTGAGAATGTCATTTCTGTTTCAAGAAATGAGCCAAAACAATGGAGAAAAACTGTAAAGCACCTATCTCTTCAACATGCTTTTTTGACGTGTTTTTGATGCATCTGTGATGCTTCATTGATGTGATCACGATTCAGTGATGCTTTTTTGAAGCTTTAATGAAGCGTGGCAGATGCCCTGTGTGTGTGTGTTGATATCTCATACCTGCCATTTCTATAAAAACAAAGCCAAGCTAAAGCTGAATAAAAGCCTCTCAAAAGCTTCAGGTGCTTCAAGCAAGCTTTGTGTCAGGGGTGGGTTCAGCCCTTCCTTCTCTGAGCTGGCCGCTCAGCTGTCAGGTAATTGTCAGCTCCTATCACTCCACAGTTACTCACCTGTTGATGATTTCCTTCTCGTCAGTCCTGCCTACTTAAGCCATCCAGCCCAGAGGATCTCTGCCTTCGCCTTAGTCAATATCACAGAGACGCTCTCCTGCATTCCTGTTAAAAGACTTGCTTGGCTGACATCCCTGTTGGCTCCAGATCCCGCTTGCTGTTTTACTACGCTCATCTCCAGCTCCCTGACGTTTGGCTTGTCTGACTATCCGTTCCGGTTTCTGAACTCTGGCTATGTTTTGACTACCTTTGTTCTATTTACTTTTATTATTAAACAAGTGTGATTTAACTGTACTTCTGTCTCGTCTGATTTCATGGTTTCTGACACTTTGTCATAGACTTCTATGAACAAATTTTTCATTATTCGGAAATTTGGATGTATCCGAATTTCCAAATTTCAATAGTAACGAATTTCTGCAAATCCAAAATAACGAAACAAAATTTTGGATGAAATTTGAATCAAATTCAAACCATTTTCGAATTTGATTTGAATCGTTTTCAAATTTGAAACATTTTGAATTTGATTCAAATCATTTTTTAATACAAATTCGAATTTCCACATACAATAAAATAGAATAAAAAAAGAATAGAATAGAATAGAAAATACGGGAATAGGATACAAAAGAATAGAATAGAAAATAAAGGAATATAATACAATAGAAAATAAAGGAATAGACAATAAAGAAATAGAAAGAATAGAGTAAAACAGAACAAAATGGAATAGAAAGTCAAAGAACAGAATAAAATAAAATAGAAAATAATGGAATAAAATAGAAAAGTAAAGAAAATAATATAACCCTCTTCTGAAATTATAAATAGAATACATTTGAATTGGAATATAATAGAAAACAATTGATTAAAATGGAATAGAAAATAAAAGCATAGATTACAATAGAAAATAATAGAATAGAATAGAAAAAAAGAACAAATACTATTACTACTCATACTGTACAAGAATATTCTGTGTAAGAATAGAATAGAATAGAAAATACGGGAATAGGATACAAAAGAATAGAATAGAAAATAAAGGAATATAATACAAAAGAATAAAATAGAATAGAATAGAAAATAAAGAAATAGAACAGAAAATAAAGGAATAGACAATAAAGAAATAGAAAGAATAGAGTAAAACAGAACAAAATGGAATAGAAAATCAAAGAACAGAATAAAATAAAATAGAAAATAAAGGAATAAAATAGAAAAGAATAGAAAAGAATATAACCCTCTTCTGAAATTATAAATAGAATACAGTTGAATTGGGATGTAATAGAAAACAATTGATTAAAATGGAATAGAAAATAAAAGCATAGATTACAATAGAAAATAATAGAATAGAATAGAAAAAAAGAACAAATACTATTACTACTCATACTGTACAAAAACATCTGTACAACTAGTGTCTCATCAACATCTGTATCAGTGTACCAACGCACACCAAAACATCTATCACACACAGTGTACCATTGCAAAAACCTCTGTAATACTAGTGTCCCAGCAACATCCAATGTGAAAGAGAAAAAATGGGCCGGGCAGGAAACAATTTCCAGTATTCAGGTGCTTAAATGAAACATACTGTATATGTGCATTATACTAGGGCTACCTGAGCTGACAGAAATAACAATTCAATATCCGAATTGTTACTAATTCCAATCAATTTGATTGGAATTCAATGTGTAAATGAGCCCTTAAGCCTCGTACACACGAGCGGTATGACCGACAGAAAAAGTCAGACAAAAGCTTTTCACCGTCTATTCCGATCGTGTGCAGGCCTCATCTGACTTTTATTTTCGAAAATTCTGACGGACCTAGAAATGGAACATGTTCTAAATATTTCCGACGGAACCATTTCCTATCGGGAAAATCGCTCGTCTGTATGCTGTTCCGATGGACAAAAAAAGACGCATGCTCGGAAGCAAGTACGAGACGGAAGCTATTGGCTACTGGCTATTGAACTTCCCTTTTCTAGTCCCGTTGTAAGTGTTGAACGTCACCGCGTTCTGGACGGTCGGACTTTGGTCAGACTTTGGTTTGACCGTGAGTAGGCAAGACCGCTTGAATGGAATTCCGTCGGAGTTCTGTCTGAGAAACCTTCGGAGTTTATTCTGACGGCAAAACCGGTCGTGTGTGCGCAGCATTAGAGATGCTGTACTGACCATGGAAAGAAGGCCTGCTACTAATGCAGTCGGTCTCCACACAACCACATGTGCATACCTGGTACTGTCAAGCCTAGACTGTATATGATGCACTTATGGGGGATAATTAGTAGTTCTATGCTGGTAGAGGGGGAGTGCACCTGAGTGTTTGCTAGATACACTATATTGTCAAAAGTATTGTGACGCCTGCCTTTATATGCACATGAACTTAAATGTCATCCCAGTCTTAGTCCATAGGGTTCAATATTGAGTTGGCCCACCCTTTGCAGCTACAACAGCTTCAACTCTTCTGGGAAGGCTGTCCACAAGGTTTAGGAGTGTGTCTATGGGAATGTTTGACTATTTTTCCAGAAGCGCATTTGTGAGGTCAGGCACGGATGTGGACGAGAAGGCCTGGCTCGCAGTCTTCACTCTAATGTATTCCAAAGGTGTTCTATCGGGTTGAGTTCAGGCCAGTCAAGTTCCTCCACCCCAAACTCGCTCATCCATGTCTTTATGGATCTTGCTTTGTGCACTGGTGCACAGTCATGTTGGAACAGGACGAAGCCATCCCCAAAATATTCCCACAAAGTTGGGAGCATGAAATTGTCCAAAATGTCTTGGTATGCTGACGCCTTAAGAGTTCCCTTCACTGGAACTAAGGGGCCAAGCCCAACCCCTGAAAAACAACCCCACACTATAATCCCCCCTCCACCACCCCAATACTTTTGGTAATATAGTGTATATCAAGAAGAGTCAGTTTGTGCTTGAGGCTGAATCTTCTGATGGCAATAGTAGGGCCCTACTAATTGGAGTATACAGTAAATGACGACAACTGAGTCAGGTCTGCATGCACTGAAAATTGGTGGTAATGGGATCTCTTTAGCTGAGATGGGGGTAAAGGTGTCTGCTAGCAGTGTCCATGTGTAACTAACAAAGGCTGGGCAATGTGACCCCAATACAAGTAGCTGAGATGAGTAAGCTTTGGAGTAATGGTAGGATAGGGGAATGATGCACAGCGGGCTGCGGTGGGGTTGGCGGGAAACCACTGAAGACTATTGGTATGGGTGTCTGTGCACCTCTGGTTGCTGAAGAAAGATGGGTCATTGGTATGTGAGGTGTCGCTGAATGGTCACTGAGCTGCTGGGCACGGAAAAGTAATTTTGCTGTGTCTCTATGCAGACACACCAGCAGTCAGAACAAGGGCACCTGAATTAGAATCTCAGACATCCCCAGGCCAAGAGAGCGAGCCCGCTAGTTTCTGTACAGTCAACTTTATAGACTCTCCCAGAATCCTCTGTTGCCCTGGCTCCGGTGGGAGTTGTAGTCTCTGGGCTGCTTCACTCTACAGTAAGTGTTAGCTGAGGGACTACATGTCCCATCATCCTCTGCCCTGGGATCAGGAAATCCCCCTGTAGGCAGGAAGATGCTACAATGACCTGTCAATGAACATAGGGGAAAATGAACAGTTTTTTGTTTATTTATCAATGTCTCCTCTCCTCCATTACTTAATATCCCGCACCTGGTTGGCAGCTGGCTACAATGAAAACGCTCTATAAATGCATATGATTGTGTGCATGTCATTGCTAATGTGAATGAGGACCTACGATCCTTCAATTTAACAGCAAAGGGATTTTGGAGTGGGAGGCTAATGACACGCCCACCCACTAAGCAAATTTTGCTCCTTACAGTGCCTGGAAAAAGTATTTGTACCCCTTGAAATTTTCCACATTTTGTCATGTTACAGTCAAAAACATAAATGCATTTTATTGGGGTTTTATGTGATAGACCAACACAAAGTGGCACATAATTCTGAAGTGGAAGGAAAATGATAAATGGTTTTCAAAATATTTTTACAAATAAATATGTGAAAAGTGTGTCGTGCATTTCTATTCAGCCCCCCTGAGTCAATACTTTGTAGAACCGCCTTTCTCTGCACTTACAGCTGCAAGTCTTTTTGGGGATGTCTCTACCAGCTTTGTACATCTAGAGAGGGACATTTTTGCCCATTCTTCTTTGCAAAATAGCTCAAGCTCTGTCAGATTGGATGGAGAGCGTCTGTGAACAGCGATTTTCAAGTCTTGCCACAGATTCTCGATTGAATTTAGGTCTGGACTTTGACTGGGCCATTCTAACACATGAATATGCTTTGATCTAAACCATTCTATTGTAGCTCTGGCTCTATGTTTAGAGTTGTTGCCCTGTTGGAAGGTGAACCTCTGCCCCAGTGTAAAGGCTTTTGCAGACTCTAACGGGTTTTCTTCTAAGATTGCCCTGTATTTGGCTCAATCCATCTTCCCATCAACTCTGACCAGCTTCCCTGTCCCTGCTGAAGAAAAACATCCCCACAACATCATGCTCCCACCACCATGTTTCACGGTGGGGATGGTGTATTCAGTGATGTGCAGTGTTAGTTTTCCGCCACACTTAGCGTTTTGCTTTTAGGTCAAAAAGTTCAATTTTGGTCTCATCTGACCAGAGCACCTTCTTCCACATGTTTGCTGTGTCCCCCACATGGCTTCTTGCAAACTGCAAACAGGACTTCTTATGACTTTCTTTCAACAATGGCTTTCTTCATGCCAACTTTTCCATAAAGGTATGAATAGTAACAGTGGCGGCTGGTGCTAAAAATATTTGGGGGGGCGCAAACAAACTGAAAAATTCTGAAAAAAAACCCATCAATTGCAGCCTCACTGTGCCCATCAGACGCAGCCACTGTGCTCATCAATTGCCGCCACTGTGCCCATCAATTGCTGCCACTGTGCCCATCAAACGCAGCCACTGTGTCATCATACGCAGCCACTGTGCCCATCAAATGCCGTCACTGTGCCCATCAGTTGCCGCCACTGTTCCCATCAAACGCAGCCACTGTGCCCATCAAATGCAGCCACTGTGCCCATCAAACGCAGCCACTGTGCCATCAAATGCAGCCACTGTGCCATCAAACGCTGCCACTGTGTCATCATACGCAGCCACTGTGCCCATCAAATGCCGTCAATGTGCCCATTAGGTGCCGCCACTGTTCCCATCAAACGCAGCCACTGTTCCCATCAAACGCAGCCACTGTTCCCATCAAACGCAGCCACTGTGCCATCAAACACTGCCACTGTGCCATCAAATGCTGCCACTGTGCCATCAAATGTAGCCACTGTGCTCATCGAATGCAGCTACTGTGCCCATCGAATGCAGCCACTGTGCCCATCGAATGCAGCCGCTGTGCCCATCGAATGCTGTCACTGTGACCCCCCCACCCGCTTGCTGTCTGCCTGGCACTTACCCTGTCTCGTGGGGCAGCGGGTGATGGCGGCTAGCGGTGTCCTCTATGCTCCTCCATGTCCTCCGTGTCTTCTCCCGTCCTCTCTTCCTGTCCTCTCCTATAGGCGATTGGACGCCCCATGCGTCCAATCACAGTGCCTGACGTTTCAGCCAATCAGGTGATGGGTAACTCGAGCACCTGATTGGCGGAGGGGAGGTTCAGTGTTAGGAAAACGAATATTAATTTGCTTTTCTAACATACCTGGGTGAACTGCGAGCGCCCAGCGTGGCGCTCGCAGGTCACCTTTTTTTACGCCTATTAGAGCCTATGGCTCTAATCAGGTGCTTCTAAAACACCTCCGCCGCTGTAATTCAGGCGCCCGGCACCTGAATAGGGGGTGGCAGCGGCGGCCATGGATAGATTCCTGCAATGCAAGAATCTATCCATTGGTCATAGAGGGGGTGGCTGTAGAGAGGGGGCGGCACCCGTGCGCCATTATGGATGCACCGCCACTGAATAGGAAGCTGCGCCAACCCCAATCTGTATATTCTTATCTAGTGCTCAATCAATTATATCAGCATAAATAAATTATGATAAATTATTATAGTGATCCAAACAAAACTTGATTCAGTGCACAAAAGTTCCAGTGATATTTCTTCACAAAATAATCTCACGTGTCTAAATATAAATTCGTGTTTGAGCACTCCAGAGCTTGTGATTCACCACCACCTTCCAAAGTTTGCACTCACCAGAAAGCAGTAATCAAAAAGCCTCAACAATGCCTGGTTCAGTTGGTCCTCTATGGAGATGCACCAAAGGTTTCCCCAGCAGGTGCAGCAGTAATATTTTCATATATCTCCACCATATATCTCCATCATTTAGTATTCCTTGATTCTCATAGAAAACAAACGACCATCATTGCGCAATATTCCTTACTTTATTTAGCTTAAAACAGATTTAACAAATGCTCACTCGCATGCATTTGTGACTTTAGACTGGCACTAAGTCTATCCAACGCTCGAAACAGACCCTGTGCTTGGCGCTCCGTCTCAGAAAGCCGGAGTGCGGTTCAAGCATCGATTTCGCTGCGGTTCCGGGTCAGGATGTGACGTCAGCGTTGCTCAACTAGCCTCAATGCATTTTGCATAGATTATGCGTCATCAAGAAGAGCTTCCTACAAGGCTGCAGGACCACTCCCACAGCGCTGCCATGCCTTGTGGATTTGCAGTGGGGAGCCAGCTTCTAGAAGTCACAGCCGGCTCCCATATCCAAGATGGCAGCGTTGGAGAGTGAGGCATGAAAGTAGGGTGGGGGCACACCTGAGATCTTGATCTCAGAAGCTTTTCAAGAGCTGCAGCAAATGAACCTATACATATGTTTTTGCATCGTAGAAAGAAGCCAAGGTACATTTACACCAACAAAGGGAGATCATTAAAACATACTGTACAAACTCCATGCAGGAACAGAGTCATAACCAATTAGCCAATGTGCTAAGTTTATACTGCACACCAAGGGAACATCATGTATTATGAGTACATCCAGTTTTACATGCAAATGCAACATTCTGTTTTGCTTATTTGTCTAAAATGTAATTGAAATATTGATTTGATGAATCCCGAGAAAGACTGTAAAAATCATTCGTTCCTTCAGTGTTCTGCTCTGTAAATCTACAGCTCTGCAGCAATGCATCATTAGTATTTATGGGTTGTAAAGTTAATAAGAGAGGTTTTCTGAGCGAACAAAGTCTATTAGGCAAAAACGAGCCACTGGAGGAGGAAAAGCAATAAGCAAACATGAAGAAATGTGTTCTGTGTGAAATTATTGATGTAAACCATGCACAGGAAAGGAAAACGGCGGCAATGTTGACTGTAACGACCAATCAGATTCCTTCATTTTGCAACTGTAGGCGTAACAAAAGCCTAATGCCGCGTACACACGGTCGGAATTTCCGGCAACAAATGTTCAATGTGAGCTTGTTGTCGGAAATTCCGACCGTGTGTAGGCTCCATCGGACATTTTCTGTCGGAATTTCCGACAACAAAAATTTGAGAGCTGGATCTCAAATTTTCCGACATCAAAATCCGTTGTCGTAAATTCCAAGCGTGTGTAGACAATTCCGACGCACAAAATTCCACGCATGCTCGGAATCAAGCAGAAGAGCCACACTGGCTATTGAACTTCATTTTTCTTGGCTCATCGTACGTGTTGTACGTCACCAAGGTTCTTGACGTTCGGAATTTCCAACAACATTTGTGTGACCGTGTGTATGCAAGACAAGTATGAGCCGACATCCGTTGGAAAAAAATCATTGTTGTTGTAATGTCAGATCATGTGTACGCGGCATTAGTGTAATGCCCTGTACACACGGTCGGATTTTCCGATGGAAAATGTCCGATCGGAGCGTGTTGTCGGAAATTCTGACCATGTGTGGGCTCCATCGGACATTTTCCATCGGATTTTCCGACACACAAAGTTTGAGAGCAGGCTATAAAATTTTCCGACAACAAAATCCGTTCTCGGAAATTCCGATCGTGTGTACACAAATCCGACGGACAAAGTGCCACGCATGCTCAGAATAAATAAAGAGATGAAAGCTATTGGCCACTGCCCCGTTTATAGTCCCGACGTACGTGTTTTACGTCACCGCGATCAGAACGATCGGATTTTCCGACAACTTTGTGTGACCGTGTGTATGCAAGACAAGTTTGAGCCAACATCCGTCGGAAAAAATCCATGGATTTTGTTGTCGGAAAGTCCGAACAAAGTCCGACCGTGTGTACGGGGCATAACTCCTTGCTTTGGGCCACAGCACAATTTTTTAGTACAGATCCTTCACCTGCCATTGTCCCGGCAGGTTGCACAAATAAAACAATGGGGTATCTAATAGTAGTTTGTGGGTTGGTGAAGATATATAACATATAAGATATAGTGGCAATAACACACTCACAGACCAGGTGCAAATAATGGAACTTGTACTGAAGTAAAGGCAGAACAGTTCGCAACACACCCGGTGGAAGGAGGCCCAAACTGGAACACTCACAGAAGCCAACAGCATGTAGCGGAGCAGGTTTCAGCGGGACTGACAGCATCTGTCTGGAGGGGCGGAATGCAGCCTGGCCGGTCCAAGCCCTAGTGGAAAGGTGTCCAAGGAGAGTGTGGAGCCCTGAAATTTTCCTACTCAACAGGAACCTTTCTCTGCCATTAATACTCTCCCTGACAGATGGGTAACCTGTCCCTACACTACGCACACACGAATGCATTCCAAACCCAGGAGCCAGGGTCTTAACTAGACTCTGCCACACCTAGGATGGCTGCTGGAATCAAATGGGAGGCCAGCATCCAATCGGATTGTTGCCTCAGTGACTCAGGAGACCATAGAGGAACCATGTTCAACCTGACTTCCTCTCCCTCTGGAGATGAGCACAACACGCAGTGGAGAAAACAGACTGCATCTGCCTACAAGTTAGTCACATTGAACTGGGCATTTTCTGTAATATGGAAGACGTCTTGTAGCTTTTCCAAGCACTGCTTCAGTTCTAGTGATTGTCAAAAAAATACCCCAGCATTTATATACAAACAGGTAGCACTGACACCTTGATCCAATTACCAACCATGGAAGGCAGATGTTATTGTCCAAGAATAGGATGGGAGATGTCCTTTGACCAACCTTTCTCAATCGTTTTTACAATGAGGAACCCTTGAAGTATGTTTCCAATCTCAGGGAAGCCCTGCTAACTTTTGCTATATGCAGAGCTCATGGTGTATTGGTGTTATGGTTACTGGGAACAATGCTCCTTACATTTTAGGTCATATGAAGAATACCTCCTTACAGATAACTACAAAAATCAATGGTGTCAGTGGCTACTTGTCTGAGAAGCAGACATTTCTCATTGCTCAAGGAACCCCTAGCGATCTCTGATTGAGGAACCCTGATTGAGGAAGCCTACTATAGACAATAACATCTGCCTTTCCATGGTGATTTAACCTGGATGTTGGTGCTATCTGTTTGGATATAAATACAAGGGAATTTTCCTGACACTCATTAGAACTGAAGAAGTGGCAAGCTATGAAACATCTTTAACATTACAGAAAAAGTCCAGTTGAATTAGACCAACTACAGTTAGATATACCATGCCCTGGATAAGTGAAAGCCTTCCTAGATAATGATATGGGTTCACAAAACAATGGGATGCCACTGTAGGTTGCACAAAAAATACAATAGGATATTTTGTAGTAGCTAGTTACAATGAATTGGACTGGTTCTATAATAATGTTCCATAGCTTCTCCAAGCCACTTATTTACAATTGCCATGGAAGGCAGATGTTATTCAAAAACAGGATGGGAGGTATCCTAATGCCGTGTGCACACGACCGGACTTTTCGTCGGACTCAACCCCAGAGGACTTTATGACGGAGATCCGAGAAAACAGACTTGCCTACACACGATCACACCAAAGTCCGACTGATTCGAACGTGATGACGTACGACCGGACTAGAATAGGGAAGTTCATAGCCAGTAGCCAAAAGCTGCCCTTGCGTCGTTTTTGGTCCCTCGGACTAGCATACAGACGAACTGATTTTTCGATAGGATTCGAGTCCGTTGGAAAGATTTGAAAAATGTTCTATTTCTAAAGTCCGTCAGATTTTTTGACAGAAAAGATCAGATGAAGCCCACACACGATCGGAATGTCCGACGAATTTGTTCCGTTGGACCTTTGATGCCGAATAGTCTGGTCGTGTGTACACGGCATTAGACAGTAGAATCTGCCTTTCCATGGTAATTGGGTCATGGTGTTGGTGCTACCTGTGTGTGGATATAAATGGTGGAGTATTTTCATGACACTCATTAGAACTGAAAGAAGTAGCTAGGACAAGCTATGAAATGTCTTCAACATTACAGAACAAGTCCAGTTGAATTTGCCTACCATGACCTGAATAAATGAAAACCTTCACAAACACAAAACAATGGGAGGCTTCACCAAATTAAAGAGATTAACTTGTATCCCATGTCCTGCAGTCTCCTCATTTGTTTACCTAATGCAGTTAAGGGTAGCTGGTCCCAAGCAAATCTCAGTGTCAAAATGTAAGGTCTCATACAAATATGCGAAAAAGCTGCATGTTGTTATATGAAGAAAAGCCTGAATCCTGAAGAGAAGTTTACCATTTGCTGAGACAGTGTGCAGACGGTCACCTTTTTGCTGTGATTTTAAATAAGGAAGTTAGAAAAATAAGCACAAGACAAGATTACTATAAATAATCCTGCTAGGGTATAATTACAGCGATGAGGGTGCAAGGTCTTCTGGACATTAATGTCAGGAGCCAAACCTATAAGGCTGCATTCACACTTTTGGCTTTGCATGCCATGAGTTCCAAATGGATCTCCAATGCACTTACACAGTATGTAGGCAGGAGCAGTCTATTTTCTCCACTGTAGGTAGCGTTTGAGCGCAGAGGCATTGCAGTTGGAGTATAAGTTAAAGAGGAGCTCCAGCCCTCCCCTCCAAAAATTAAAAGTCAGCAGCTACAAATAGTGCAGATGCTTCAAGAGCTGGGTTGCCTTAATGCAACATGTTTCAACTCATTAAAACAAGTCTTAATTTATTTTATTTTATCAGTGGCATGCTTATTTCATGTTTGGTACAGAATATGGAAGTGATTCTATTTCTTTTAATTACTGCTTGTACCTCTAGCAGGCTTGCTTACATCTCCACATTAGGGTCCATGAATTAAAATGGCTTACTCATTAAGCAGTACAACATTTTTAAAAGGATGCTATTGATAGTACAATGCCCAGCCTCAAATGTTGAGATCCAGGGCACACTTTCTTTGCCTGAGTTGACACCGAAGACCTTTCAAGCTTAGGTGGCCCTACTGATAGCTATACTAGGTCGAGTATGGCTCTACTGACCCTAAAGCCTTACTATTATGTATTTTGATGAAAGAATGAGAGTGCCAAGCTGTAGAAATTGGTACAGATATAGCTTTTGTTAGTCACAATAAGAGTCTATCAGGAATGAACAGCCAATGCGTTTCAGGGGCTATACAAGAGCTCCCCCAATACAGTACTGTATGTCATCTTTACATATAAAAATAAAATATACACACAGTATGTATATATATTTATGGTTGGAGCCCTATGTCCGGTATGTACGTGGATACCACTTACAGTAAAGATAGGACTTACCATCGGAAATAGACCTGAAAGTGTGGACTTACCATATGAAATGGACCTGAAAGTGTGCCTTGGTCTAATGGCCGGTATGCCAAAATAAGGGGGCATACCCTGGTTTAAGAAATGATTATTCTGTAAGAGAAATGAATGAAATGAATAGTTTGAGAAATGCTGTGAAATGGGGATGGGAGGGTGGGTATCGCGCACAGGAAACCGACAAGCACCACAGGTGAGCGGGCTGCTTAAGTACCCCCCGGGCTCCTCCCATAAATTCAGGCCACCATACTGGCCTTCCTACTTATGGTTGGAGCCCTATGTCCGGTATGTACGTGGATACCACTTACAGTAAAGATAGGACTTACCATCGGAAATAGACCTGAAAGTGTGGACTTACCATATGAAATGGACCTGAAAGTGTGCCTTGGTCTAATGGCCGGTATGCCAAAATAAGGGGGCAAAAACATTCAGGTAGGGTTATGATTTTATTGATTTTCAATTATTTATTGAGCCAATTTGGAGAATGCCTGTGCCATCTCTGTTTGTGGGTTGGGGATATACCGGGCGAAGCAGGCTGATTTCCACCTGCCCAGTCTTTTGATGATGTGGTCTGGAACACCGTGGCGGGATGCCGCGGAGGCTGCTCCGATGCGAAACGAGTGTCCGGAATACTGACTAGGGTTAAGATGAAGATTGCGGAGAAGTATTCTTATGTGTTCCACAAACTGAGAGGCGTTTAAGGGTTTAACTGGGAACGGTAGAAGGGGACTGCTGTCTGGTTGTTCAGGCAGGAGTGACAGGAGCCGGTTGAGTACGGCGACTGGACACCAGCTGTTGTTGGTTTTGTAGAGGTGAATGTTCGCTCCTGAGCCCGTTTGCTGGGTTTTAGAGACCTCGAGGTGCAGGATGAAATGGTCTTGGTATCTAAGTAAGTGTCGTCTGCATAGTACTCGGTCTGTGGATTTGTTAGAGGTGAATTCGCCAGGGCGCAAGAACCCATAGTACGCTAGATATATAGCTGCTTGTAAGACCGTGCTGCGGAGCAGACCGAATGGCGAGGTAGCCAGGATCGTTGACATGTCCCTAAAGATGGGTCCCGTAATGGGCAAGCGCTTAGTGCTGATGACTGGTTGTTGTTTCTGAATTCCCCTTAAAACGGCTCGTATAGCGTGAGATGTGAATAGTGAAGATTTCGTGGGGTCTTCAAGCGCCATAAAATGTTGAATGCCGGCTAGGTATAGCCGGATGGTATTGTAGGATAAGGCCAACTGCGTGTGGCAGTGTGCAGTGAAGGCCAGTACCTGCTTGATATCTGTTGGTCCTTTACGGCAGGACGTGAGGAATTTGTTAAAGGCCTTCCAAGCTGTCTGGTAGGCTTTAAGTGTGTTGTAGGAGAGGGAATGATTTATGAGTTGTGTAGCTCCGTGTAAGTGTTGAACTAGTCCAGGGTCAGTTGTGACCAGACAGGGATAGGGGCCGACATTGGATCGGCATCGGGAACCTGTTTGAAAAAAGAGGAATAATTGAAACGTGACAGTGCGTCAGCTGCTGAGTTGTATCTGCCGGGAATAAATGCACAGTGTATATTGAACTGATGTTGTAAAGACAGTTGTACCAACCTGCGCAGGAAGGACATGACTGCTAGGGACTTGGACCTGCCTTTGTTGATGATGTCTGCCGTGGCCTGATTGTCGGTGCTAAAGACTACAGTTTGTCCTGTCCAGTGGTGGCCCCAGAGTTGTGCGGCTGCCACTATGGGATAAAGCTCAAAGAGGGCAGATGTTTGGGAAAAGCCGGGTATCAATAGTATCTGTTGAGGCCAGGGTCCTGAAAACCAATGATGGCCAAAAATTGCCGCGAAACCTGTGGAGGCTGCGGCGTCCGTTACCACCTGGGGTGAATGGACCGAAACTATAGGTATGAATAGAGATATGCCATTCCAGGCGGACAAGAATTCCTCCCACATGGATAGGTCCGCTATGGCTGCGGAGTCTAAATTCAAAATCTGATCAGGGTCTTGAGTTTCCGACAGAAATCTGAGTAAGCGTGATACAAATGTGCGGCCTTGTGGAATAATTCGCATAGCGAAGTTGAGCATACCCAGGAGGGACTGCAACTGTTTTTTGGTACAGTCCTTGGTGTGTGTAAACTCGTGAAGAACTGCCCTAATGCGTGTTAGTTTGTCGAGGGGGAGACTGGCTTGCATTGCGCAGGTATCCAAGCTGACCCCGAGAAAAGTGATGCTATTTGCTGGGCCATCGACTTTGTGCTCGGCAATAGGAACATTGAGGTTTCCAAAAATTACCCTAAGTTTGTCGAGATCTCCTGGGGGCTTGCTGGGTGGTTCTATCAGTAGGAAGTCATCTAGATAATGGATGACTTCATGGCATTGACCCTTGTGTAATAGTATCCAACCGAGGGACTGGGCGAACGTGTCGAAGAGCCACGGGCTACTCTTCGAACCGAAGGTGAGCTTTGTAGCAAAATAATATGCTTCCTTCCACTTGATGCCATGCCAGCACCAAAGGGCTGGGTGGATGGGCAGGAGCTTGAAGGCATCCGAGATGTCGGCTTTGGAGAGCCAGGCGCCTGTGCCTGCTTTGATGATCGCTTGTATTGCCATGTCCACGGAAGAATATTTTAGGGAAAACTCCTCGGAGGGGATCAGGGAATTGAGACTGGGTATGTGGGAAGAATGAGGCGCAGACAAGTCGTACACCAAACGCAATTTATTTGAAAACTTGCCCTTGACAAGCCCAATAGGGCTGACTCTCCATGTGTTGAAAGGGGGGCAACTGAAAGGGCCTATCACATAACCTCGATCCACCTCTGCCTGCAAGAGCTGATCTATGGCTTGTTCGTCAATGGCTGCCGAACGAAGATTGGCACATTCGTGAGTAGTGTGGGGTAGTGAAATGAGGCCGGTGTGAAAGCCTGCTGTGAAGCCTTGGATAAGGAAGGTGGCCAGGGAAGGGGTGGGATGTGAAGTGAGATACCATCCTAACCATAAGAGGTTGATCCGGCTTAGTCACGCCTTCTTGTGTTGCTTGACTTCACACAAAATCCTAGGGTGGGCTCTATGACATATGGTGCAGAGGTGAAGTAGACGGCACTGGCTGAAGTTGCAGGACCCCTGATTAAAGTTATTACAGATGGCTGCCCCTCCCACGGTTCGGACTGGGCGTCCGAGTCTATCCACCTGAGGCGTTGGTTCAGGGATCGGCTGACCCTGTACTGAACCTGAGGTAGAGGGAAACTCGAAAGGCCGTCTGATTGCCGTATTGGCGCACCAGGTGGCAGTGTGGGTGGAAGACTGGCAAATCGCACACAGAGGTGAGCGTAAGCCGGCAAAGTGGCGGCAGAAGAGCTCTGTGTCCATGAGACTCCAATCTGTCGTGACCTGGAACTGTATGAGTCTGGCCGCGGCCTTGGCTGAAAAGGAACGATGGTAATCGTAAAAGGCAGAATCTCCATACTTGTGGCCCAAGTCTACCACAGTATGGAGATACAAATCTAACTCTTCCCGCCTGCTAGGGGTGGCTGAGCACAGGACATCTCTGAGCATGCCAAAGGCCAGGGTAAACTCTGAGACTGTTAGCTTGCGGTTCAATCTGGGGTCTTTGGCTTTAAGGACCACTGATATGTCACCCCAGGAGTAGGCTTTATTTTCTGCCAAATCATGTACGGAAATGAGGAGAGAGGCCAGGTTGACGTCCTTGCCGTCCAAGATGTCCTTCCTGATACTGGTTGGGACCAGGTGGGAGGGGTAGACAATGTGGCTTGAGCCTGAGGTACCTGCAGGAAGAGGTGTCAAGCTTTGAGTTGCCGTTGGGTCGGGGACAGCCGTGGCCGGTCGGGCCTCGAGAATTGCAACCCTGGTTTGGACGTCTGCAACTGAGGTGGATAGAGATGACACCATCGTGTGTAATTGCGCAATGGCCGATGATATCGACTGAAGGGATGCCTGTTGGGTACTGGGTCCTGCTGCTGGTGGGGGAAAGAGGAGTTTGAAAAGCTCGCCTTTCCTTGCTGTGGCGGGGAAGGGGACACCTCTGCGTCTGAGCTCTGCCGTCAGTTTGGGGATAGTCCATCCCCTAAGGGATTGCACGCTGCCGCTTTCTGAGACCGGAGAAGGTGACAGCGGGGCCGTGAGGTCTTCGCTGCCGGACTGAGACATGGTTGCTCTGGTGAGGATTCTCTTGAGCTTTTATTTCCTGGTTGACTGTAACCTATTAGGGGTGAGATGAATTTCAAGTTTTTTCTTTGATCCGCTGAGTCATACTTACCCGACTTATTCTCCCATTCCCCTTTTTTTTTTTTTTTTTTTTTTTTTTTTTTTTTTTTACCTGGGGGGATATCGTCCAACCTGGTGCAGGGTGGACCTACTGAACTTTGACTGACCTGAGAAAAACGAAAAGGTGACACTTCGTGAAGGGATTGCTAACTGATTTTTTGAAGCAACGATTTGTATGACAATGAAATGATTCGAAATGTTTGCCTTGATTATGAATGGACTTCATGACAGAGGTCTGGCCTGGTCGTCATCTTTGATTCGACCGAGAACCGGGCTCTGGAGCATGTATTGAAATGAGGCAAGTGAAAACATTGGTGCACCCGGGACGATCTGGTGCCTGTTTGATGCATCTGGATTCGAATCGGCGCATCATATGAAATGAAATGAGAGAAATGATTATTAGACTGAGGCTTGAATTGGTTGTGCCGTGTTTGCGACTGGCAACCAACCGAGCTCTAGTATGGTATGAAATGCTGTTTGGAACCAGCAAGGCATTCCGTAAAGAATCGGTGCATGTCAGATGCGACTGGCTCTGGAACGGTGATGCGTTGTGGGAGTGAAATGGTAGTAAGCTGTATGGCAGAGACATGGATCCATCCCCCGACGTCTGCGATTAGCTATGATCCGGACTTTGAAGCATGTATCAGAAATGAGGCCGAGCCCTGGGGTACGCCGTAATGAATCGGTGCATTTCCATGCGACTGGATTCATGTGTGAACGTGATACGTGGAAATGAAATGATAACCATGACAGAAGGTACGAATTTACTGATAAACGTAACTCTGGAGCATGTATAGAAATGAGGCCAGTCCTGGGGCACGCCGAGACGAATCGGTGCATTGCCATGCGACTGGATTCATGTCGGAACGTGATAGGTGGAAATGAAATGATAACCATGACAGAAGGTACGAATTTACTGATAAACGTAACTCTGGAGCATGTATAGAAATGAGGCCAGTCCTGGGGCACGCCGAGACGAATCGGTGCATTGCCATGCGACTGGATTCATGTCGGAACGTGATAGGTGGAAATGAAATGATAACCATGACAGAGGTATGAATAACTGAAAACGTAACTCTGGAGCATGTATAGAAATGAGGCCAATCCTGGGGCACGCCGAGACGAATCGGTGCATTGCCATGCGACTGGATTCATGTCGGAACGTGATAGGTGGAAGTGAAATGATAACCATGACAGAGGTATGAATGACTGATAAACAAAACTCTGGAGCATGTATAGAAATGAGGCCAATCCTGGGGCACGCCGAGACGAATCGGTGCATTGCCATGCGACTGGATTCATGTCGGAACGTGATAGGTGGAAATGAAATGATAACCATGACAGAGGTATGAATGACTGACAAACAAAACTCTGGAGCATGTATAGAAATGAGGCCAATCCTGGGGCACGCCGAGATGAATCGGTGCATTTTTGCATGCGACTGGATTCGTGACGGAACGTGATACGTGAAAAACATGACAGAGGTATTAATGACAGACAATAACGTAACTCTGGAGCATGTATAGAAATGAGGCCAAATAACTGGGGCACACCGGAACGAATCGGTGCATCTTTTTGATGCGACTGGATTCGAATCGGAGCGCGGTAGGTGACTGAAATGAGAAATGTTTTGAAATGATTTGAAATGTCAGAAATGAGTTCTAGAATGTTTCAGAAATGAGAAATGATTGGTATCGAACTGACTTGATCCGATAACTTGCAATTGCGATTTGCTATGGCTGTTTACTGATACATATTTTTAAACACCGACATGCTAGAAATGAAGCGACGTCTGCGTCGCGGTGCTGTCGAAATGGTAACATATCGAAAGTACGAGCGATATACATTACAATAGTGAAGTGCGAGTAACGAAATTTGAAAGTACGGTTTAGTGACATGACATGAAACGAAAAATGCGATATACATTGCAGTTTATGAAAAGCGAGTGAAACGAAAATTTTTGAAATTACGGTTTAGTGACCTGATCTGAAAACGAAAAGTCCGACGGGACCTTACCTGCGACAGCCAAGCCAGCCGCGTGGTACAAACTACGAACGAAAAACGCGGACTTCGAAAGTTTTGAGAACGGTATCGAAAACGGAATTTTGCGAGGCAAGAACTTGCGGACGCTGGTATATCGAATAGTCGGCCTAGTGACGTATATCGCGCACAGGAAACCGACAAGCACCACAGGTGAGCGGGCTGCTTAAGTACCCCCCGGGCTCCTCCCATAAATTCAGGCCACCATACTGGCCTTCCTACATATATATATATATATATATATATATATATATATATATATATATATATATATATAAAAATATATATATATATATATATATATATATATAACTCAAAATTTCAAGTCCTGAGCTACTAGCCAGACCTTAAGGGTTACTCGCCACCAGTTGCCCCACCCAACCCCTACCATGCCCGCCTCTAGTCCTGCCCCTAAACAAGCCCTCATAAATTATCTCATGAAATAACACTTAAATGTTTTGTTTTATGCAGAATTCAGTTACAACAATAAATATTAACAACAACTTTATCAGTGCCCATCAGTGCAGTCTCTTCAGTGCCCATCAGTGCTGCCTACCAGTGCCCACAGTACAGCATCATCAGTGCCCATCAGTACAGCCTCACCAGTGCAGCCTATCAGTGCCCATCAGCACAGCCTCACCAGTGCCCATCAATGCAGCCTGACCTGTGCCCTTCAATGCAGAATGACCATTGACCATCAATGCAGCGTGTGCAGTGCCCATCAATGCAGCTTCACCAGTGCCCATCAATGCAGCCTGACCTGTGACCATCAATGCAGCCTCACCTTTGCCCATCAGTGCAGCGTGACCTGTGTTTTAACAATGCAGCATAACCAGTGCTCATCAGTGCAGCGCCTTTGATGGCATCACATGTCCCGCCAGTGGACCAATGTTCTGTCTATAAAAGGCACCGGGCCAGGAGGCGGGACTGTGTGACGGTGAGCTCCGGTAACACCAGGCAATTCAAATGAAAGTTGTTATAGCCGCCAATCCCTGCTCCCTGATGATCCGGCCAGCTCGCCTCTTCCTCTCCTCTCTCTTCCCCTGGCTGGGAGAACTGCTCTCATTCAACCCCGCCTGCTCGCCCCCCCTCATAGAGAGCCCTCCCTGCTAATCGGGTCTCAGGACTGCTTCCTGATTGGCCGGGAGGAAAACAGGAAGACATTAGCAAATATTCATTTGCTAATGTCACACAACTGGGTGCACATGTAGATTAGGGGTCGGGCGCATGGATTAGGGGACAGCACCACTGCACCCTGTATGAGCTGCCACCACTGAAGGTTACACTGAATATCCTGAAGGAGTCAATTCAATTATAAAAACAAGTCAACATAAATGCAGTAGTGTATATAATGATGTAGTATAAAGAGCACCTCCCACTATGCTTCATTGCCCAGGGATGGGGTTATTCATGGAAAAATCTGAGTTTTTTAATCCTTTAGGGCTTTTTCACACTTGACTAAATTTCTAATGCTTAACAAATGCTCCTATAGCGTTAGTATGGGCGTTACACTGGCATCAATGAGCTTTAGTATGGGCATTAGACTGGCATCAATGTTAACCACTTCCGGACCACCCTTCCGCACATATACTGCGGCAGGGCGGCCCGGCTGCACGAACTGACATCTGTCAGCCACAGTCGCGGTACAGAGAGGCAGAATGGGGATCTGCCTATGTAAACAAGGCGGATCCCCGTTCTGACAGGGGACAATACTGAGATCTGCTGTTCCTAGTGATCAGGAACAGCGATCTCTGTCATGCCCCAGTAAGCCCATCCCCACACAGTTAGAACGAACCCAGGGAATACAGTTAACCCCTTGATTGCCCCCTAGTGTTAACCCCTTCCCAGCCTGTGTCATTTATACATTGATCAGTGCATTTTTTTTAGCACTGATCACTGTAATAATGTGACTGGTATGCAAAAAGTGTCACTTGGGGTCAGATTTGTCCACTGCAATGTCGCAGTCCCGCTAAAAATCACAGATCGCTGCTATTACCAGTAAAACCAATAAAAAAAAAAGAAAGTCCATAAATCTATCCCATAGTTTGTAGACGCTATAACTTTTGCACAAACCAATCAATATGCGCTTCTTGAGATTTTTTTTTACCAAAAATATGTAGCAGAATACATATTGGCCTAAACTGATGAACACATTTGTTTTTTAATATTTTTTTTGCATACGTATTGTAGCAGAAAGTAAAAAATATTGTTTTTTTTCCAAAATTGTCAGTTTTTTTTTGTTTATAGCGCAAAAAATAAAAACCACAGAGGTTATCAAATACCACCAAAAGAAAGCTCTATTTGTGGGAAAAAAAAGAACATCAATTTTGTTTGGGTACAGCGTCGCACGACCGCGCAATTGTCAGTTAAGATGACACAGTGCTGTATGGCAAAAAAAAATGGCCTGGTTATGAAGGGGGTAAATCCTTCTGGGGCTGAAATGGTTAAAAACGCTCCCCAAATGCCACATGCGCAGTTTGAAGCGCTTGATGAGCATTAAGGTGCGGTAAAACTGCTCCACAAACGCCTATTCCATTACAGGAAATAAATAAATCTTAACGCCCCGCAACTGCACTGCCAACGTCTGCCAGAGTGATCCACGGGTAGACTGTTTGTCTCCCCACCCCCCAAAAATATCATACAGCCACCATTGTTTAGGAGTGTGTCTATGGGAATGTTTGACCATTCTTCCAGGAGTGCATTTGTGAAGTCAGGCACTGGTGTGTTGGACAAGAAGGTCTGGCTCGCAGTCTCCACTCTAATGCCCCGTACACACGGTCGGACATTGATCGGACATTCCGACAACAAAATCCAAGGATTTTTTCCGATGGATGTTGGCTCAAACTTGTCTTGCATACACACGGTCACACAAAGTTGTCGGAAAATCCGATCGTTCTGAGCGCGGTGACGTAAAACACGTACGTCGGGACTATAAACGGGGCAGTGGCCAATAGCTTTCATCTCTTTATTTATTCTGAGCATGCGTGGCACTTTGTCCGTCGGATTTGTGTACACACGATCGGAAATTCCGACAACGGATTTTGTTGTCGGAAAATTTTATAGCCTGCTCTCAAACTTTGTGTGTCGGAAAATCTGATGGAAAATGTGTGATGGAGCCCACACACGGTCGGAATTTCCGACAACAAGGTCCTATCACACAATTTCCATCGGAAAATCCGACCGTGTGTATGGGGCATAATTCATCCTAAAGATGTTCTATCAGGTTGAAGTTAGGACTCTGTGCAGGCCAGTCAAGATCCTCCGCCCCAAACTCACCCATCCATGTCTTTATGGACCTTGCTTTGTGCACTGGTGCTCAGTCATGTTGGAACAGGAAGGGGACATCCCCAAACTGTTCCCACAAAGTTGGGAGCATGAAATTGCCCAAAATATCTTGGTATGCTGATGCCTTAAGAGTTCCTTTCACTGGAAACAAGGGGCCAAGCCCAACCCCTGAAAAACAACCGCGCACCATAATCCCCCGTCCATACCTCCCAACATTTTGAGATGGGAATGAGGGACACCTACTACCAAACGTATGTAGGCATAAGACACGCCCCCTGCCACACCCTCTTAAAGGAGAATTAACCAAACGAAAAGGTTAACTATATCCACAGGGGCTTTTTTTTTTACCACTACTATTCCTTTATACTGGCTTTTAAAATTTACAAAAGCAGCAATTTAGAATTTGGATAAAAGGTTTAGCACTGGGAAACACTTTTTGAAAGATAAAAGGTGCATTTTATATACAACTATATAGATCAGACCAAAATGAGGGACAAATGAGGAGGGAAAAGGGACAGAGGGACATTGCTCCAAATCAGGGACAGTCCCTCGAAATCAGGGACAGTTGGGAGCTATGCCCCTCCACTAAATGATTTGGACCAGTGCATACAGCAAGGTCCATAAAGACATGGATGAGCGAAAGTTTGGGGTGGAGGACCTTCACTGGCTTGCACAGAGTCCTGAACTCAACCCGATAGAACACCTTTGGAGTGAATTAGAGAAGAGACTGTGAGCCAGGCCTTCTCGTCCACATCAGTGCCTGACCTCACAAATGCTCTTCTGGAAGAATGGTCAAACATTCCCATAGACACTCTCCTAAACCTTGTGGACAGCCTTCCTAGAAGAGTTGAAGCTGTTATAGCTGCAAAGGGTGGGCCTAATCAATATTGAACCCTACGGACTAAGACTGGGATGCCATTAAAGTTCATGTGTGTGCGTAAAGGCAGGCGTCCCAATACTTTTGGTAGAATAGTGTACGTTCTTTTTAATGCATAGTAACTGGTCAGATTTGTTGTTACTGTAATTCAGGTTGCTATGCTGTACCATCCTCCGCACGCTCTCTGTCCTCGTTACTTTACTTTATTGACTAAGCCTGTATATATTTCAGTCCTCTTCCTTTCTGTTCGGGGAAGGTTGCCTACTTCAACATTCCATCCAGATATAGGTCCTCAAGGTCATTTTTATCCCTCAAACTCTGTCTTTTATGTTCTTTTTTTTTTTTTGTATCCTTTAAAGCTGAGCAAAAGAAGCAAAGATCAGACTCGCCATAAAACTCTGCCGAGGCACCATTTTCCCCTGCTTTATTAACGCGAGCAAAAATAAAACAAAATTTTCATCCATCACTAACTTTGTACTGCATAAAAACACTTTTTTTTTTTTCCCAGAGCCTGCATGGCGCTCTGGCCTGGGTTGATTAATGACCTTATTATAACTTCTGGCACACATAAAAAGTGTCTGTGTGCCCCAGCCAAGTTAATACAAGGCTGCTTGTTTTACTGGCCAGTAGATTAACTTTTACTGTTCGTAATTGCAAAAAATTGCACTCTGTCTGCACAAAAAAAAAAATAATAAAAAAAATAAAATAAAATAAAAGAAATAAAAAATGGATCTGGAGCAGGTATACAGGACATTAATTTTGTAAGTCATCTGTGTGGGATAGCTAAATATTTTATCTGCGTATGGGGAACCTGCTCCATCATTTCGCAAAGCGTGGAGTTGACCGATGCTAATGAAATGCTTCTTCCTCGGTATTGATATCCGTAGTGGATTTCAAAGCTGTTCTTCCATTGATTATCTTGTGTTGTGAACAAAAATACTTTTTTTTTTAAAGTAAAGTAAAAAAGAATGCTGTTTTTATTTGGAAGAACAGCTGGAAAATATGCCATCAGTTCATATTTCTCTGACACTGTTCATGGGATTGTGCATAATATGAAGATACTCTCAGTAGGGAGCTCTGAAGGTTAATATCATTGCCAGCAATGTGTGTTTTGTATTTCACAGTTCACTGTTATGCTGTTTACCAGCTCTCCACATCTGTCTGTCATCGGCTCATATTCTGTTATCCTCTAACAGGCAGTGATACATTTGAGCACAGTGGTGGTCAACTTAGTAAATATTAAGGGTCTCAAGTGCAGTCCCTGAGAGTCCCGCACAATAGACTTGTTTTATAATTTTTTTTTTAATATAATTATAAGAATTATATTAATAGGGTATTAAAGGTTTACTTCCTTGTTTTGTGTTTTTTTTCCTTCTTTTTTTATATACTATTTGATAATTTTTGATATTTAGTAATTTAGTTGATATAGTTTTTGTTTGTATAACTATAAAAAAAAAAAGAAAAAAATTGATTAAAAAAAAAAATAGAAAAAAAAGGTTTACTACCTTTATTTAGGATGATCCGACATGTTTTTTTTTTTTCCCCACAAAGTTGCAAGACAGCATATTTAAAGCATACAGTGCCTTGAAAAAGTATTTTTACTCCTTGAAATGTTCCACATGTCTCACGCCCCTGGTCTAATCTCTCTTTTATACGCTCATCTGACCTCTCCCCCAACCAACCTTCCCCCATATGCTACGCAGTGGTCCAAAGACCTCGCAATAGATCTTGATGCAGAGGACTGGTCTGACATTTGGTCCAATACGAAAATATCCTCACAAAACGTAATCGCGCAAGAGGCAAACTACAAAGTACTCATGAGATGGTACTCGGTTCCCGCCAGGATCTCCAAATTTCTCCCAAAATATCCAGCTACTTGTTTCCGTGGTTGTAATGAGCGAGGTACCCATGCACATATATATGGTGGACATGCTCAATAGCACAGGAACTTTGGGCTGCGATATTTCAAATGGCCTCCACCCTCCATTTCAACATCGCATTGAACCTGATCCGGCCATAGCATTGTTGAATCTTACCCCTCCAGACTTCACCAGATCTCAGACCCGTCTTCTCCTTCAGCTCACAACAGCAGCTAAACAGACGATAGCTAGGGCCTGGAAAACCCCGAAACTCACCCTAGCTGAGGTCTAAAATAGGGTCACCCAGGCTATGATTCACAGTAAAATAGAAGCAACGATCCTTAAAAGGATCCCCCAACATCTCAAAATCTGGAACCCCTGGACTGAACATTTTCTACCCCCAGACTTTGATAAACGCCTCCTCAAACCTTAATCAGATAACAATGAAAATAGATAGACTTAGCGGTAAACCGGGTGCTCTGCGCTCCCCCAGACCACCCCTCCCCTCTCCCTGTCCTTCTCTAATCTTTCTATACCTTTTCTACACCTTTCATCTCTTTGACTCTTTTTTTTCTCCACTTTCTTTTCCTCTTACGCTCTTACCAGTTACCACAGGTAATTTTACTTGTAGATTACAAAAAATCTCCCAATCTTTGACTTTCTATATGTTCGCAGAATTACTTTTCATATGAAAGTACAAACTTTCAGCTTTCGCTTTTGTTATTTTATAAGTGTTGTTTTGTTTTCTAGTCGTAATAGGAAACTGTTATACTATGTCCACACCTATCTCTGCGATAATATTGTCCCCGGACCTTTGCTACACATCTTATCCCCGAAAATTGTTATAATGCAACCTTCACTGGGGAAAAAAACATGTATAATGCTCATTACTATAAGTTACATATGTATTGCCTGTTAAACTCTATGTCATCTTTTCAATAAAAAAGTTTGAACAGAAATGTTCCACATGTTTTCATGTTACAACCAATAACTAGACATGTGTGATTAGTTTCGTACGAATCGAAAATTCGTACGAATTTCCGTAAATTCTTACATTCGGGAGGATCCGAAATACGAATTGCTAGGCTTCCGAATTTTGTACGAAATACGAAATTTCGTTTATGAATTTCGGATCCAAATTCCGTTACAACGGAAACGTGACTGGTGTTTTGTTGACCAATCAGAGGTTTTCTTCTGCTGCTGAGTGAGGGTTGGGAAAATGAACTTTTTTTAATATGGGAGTGGGAGACTGGTACTGGTAGTCGATGAGAGATTCAGAATCGGACAAAATAAGAATGTTCGTTAATTACGATTATTCGTTATGATGAAGTTAAAAACCCAGGAAGTCAGCACAGGGATGGTGGGAGCCCCTCATAATGAGCAGAGCACAGGGATGGTGGGAGCCCCTCATAATGAGCACCGCACAGGGATGGTGGGAGCCCCTCATAATGAGCACCGCACAGGGATGGTGGGAGCCCCTCATAATGAGCAGAGCACATGGATGGTGGGAGCCCCTCATAATGAGCAGAGCACAGGGATGGTGGGAGCCCCTCATAATGAGCAGAGCACAGGGATGGTGGGAGCCCCTCATAATGAGCAGAGAACAGGGATGGTGGGAGCCCCTCATAATGAGCAGAGCACATGGATAGTGGGAGCCCCTCATAATGAGCAGAGCACAGGGATGGTGGGAGCCCCTCATAATGAGCAGAGCACAGGGATGGTGGGAGCCCCTCATAATGAGCAGAGCACATGGATAGTGGGAGCCCCTCATAATGAGCAGAGCACATGGATAGTGGGAGCCCCTCATAATGAGCAGAGCACATGGATAGTGGGAGCCACTCATAATGATAAATTCATCATAACGAACGTTCGTAATTTTTACGAAAAGTTAACAAACCTAACGAAAATTCGTATTTTGTACGAATCCAAATTGAATTTCGGACACGAATTGTGAAATACAAATTAATGGCTAATACGGAACAGGGCGGAATGAAACGAAACAAATTTATTGACATGTCTATCAATAACATAAATGTATTTTATTGGGATTTTATGTGATAGATCAACACAAAGTGGCATATAATTGTAAACTGGAAGGAAAATTATAAATGGTTTTCAATTTTTTTTACAAATAAATATGTGAAAAGTGTGGTGTACATTTTTATGGCGCCCCCCTGAGTCAATACTTTGTAGAACCGGCTTTCGCTGCAATTACAGCTACAAGTCTTTTTGGGGATGTCTCTACCAGCTTTGCACATCTAGAGAGTGAAATTTTTGATCATTCTTCTTTGCAAAATATCTCAAGCTCTGTCAGATTGGATGGAGAGCGTCTGTGAACAGCAATTTTCAAGTCTTGCCACAGATTCTCAATTGGATTTAGGTCTGGACTTTGACTGGGCCTTTCTAATACATGAATATGCTTTGATCTAAACCAGTGGTTCTCAACCTGGGGGTCAGGACCCCCTCAGGGGTCGAATGATGATTTGCCAGGGGTCACCGAATCCTGGGCTGTTCCTAAATCCCGCACCGCTCTCCTTGCCTTTTTGCAGCCGCCCAGTTGGGCTGTTCCTGTAGCCCAAGGCTGCCCGCTCAGCTTACCTGTGATTATAGTTCCCATTAAAAGTCCCCACTACAGTTCTCAGATCAGCAGATGACCTTGATCAAGAGCACCTAAGTTGACTGATCAGAACTCCCTCCAGCACTGCCACTCATCCCATTCCCCCACCCCCCACCAAGGAGTAAGAGTAGGAATAAAAATAGAGAATACATGGAAGGGAGAGGAAAAGAGGGGGAGGAACAAAGAAAAAGGGAGAGAAAGAATAAGAGAAAGAACAAGAAAAACGGCTAGAGAGAGGGATGGGTAAAAAATGTACCATATAGGGGTTTTAATACTGTACAAGTGGAAGAGACTCAGGGAGCGCTAAATGTCTGTGGGTTAGGGGCGCAAAATACTTGTCTTGCCTTGCATGCTGACAATCCACGCTACGAAAATAATTTTATTGTTAGGGGTCCCCACAACTTGGGAAATTTTATCAAGGGGTCACGGCACTAGGGAGGTTGAGAACCACTGATCTAAACAATTCCATTGTAGCTCTGGCTCTATGTTTAGAGTTGTTGTCCTGCTGGAAGGTGAACCAACGTCCCAGGATTTTGCAGACTCTAACAGGTTTTCTTCTAAGATTGCCCTGTATTCAGCTCCATCTATTTTTCCATCAAATCTGACCAGCTTCCCTGTCCCTACTGAAGAAAAGCATCCCCACAGTATGATGCTGCCACCACCATGTTTCACGGTGGGGATGGTGTGATCAGGGTGTTGTGATCAGTGTTAGTTTTCCATCACACATAGCGTTTTGCTTTTAGGCCAAAAAGTTCAATTTTGGAATCATCTGACCAGCGCACCTTCCTCCAAGTGTTTGCTGTGTCCCCCACATGGCTTCTCACAAACTGCAAACAGGACTTCATATGGCTTTCTTTGAACAATGGCTTTCTTCTTGCCACTCATCCATAAAGGCCAGATTTGTGGAGTGCACGACTAATAGTTGTCCTGTGGACAGATTCTCCCACCTAAGCTGTGGATCTCTCCAGAGTTACCATGGGCCTCTTGGCTGCTTGTCTGATTAATGCTCTCCTTGCCTGGCCTGTCAGTTTAGGTGGACGGCCATGTCTTGGTAGGTTTGCAGTTGTGCCATACTCTTTCCATTTTCAGATGATGGATTGAACAGTGCTCTGTGAGATGTTCAAAGCTTAGGATATTTGTTTACAACCTAACTCTGCGTTAAACTTCTCCACAACTTTATCCCTGACCTGTCTGGTATGTTCCTTGACCTTCATGATGCTGTTTGTTTACTACGGTTCTCTAACAGACCTCTGAGAGCTTCACAGAACAGATGTATTTATTCTGAGATTAAATTACACAGAGGTGGACTCTATTTACTAATTAGCTGACTTCTGAAGGCAATTGGCTCCACTAGATTTTAGTTAGGGGTATCAGAGTAAAGGGGGCTGAATACAAATGCACGCCACACTTTTCAGATATTTATTTGTAAAAACATTGTAAAACCATTTATCATTTTCCTTCTACTTCACAATTATGTGCCACATTGTGTTGGTCTATCACATAAAATCCCAATAAAATACATTTACGTTTTTGGTTGTAACATGACAAAGTTACATAGTAGGTGAGGTTGAAAAAAGACACAAGTCCATCAAGTCCAACCTACAGTGCCTTGCAAAAGTATTCACCCCCTTGGCATTTTTCGTGTTTTGTTGCCTCTCAACCTGGAATTAACATGGATTGTTTGAGGATTTGCATCATTTAATTTACAGAACATGCCCACAACTTTGAAGATGTTTTTTTTTTTTTTATTGAAGCAAACAACAAATAGGACAGAATAACAGAGAAAGTCCTATGTGTATAAGTCAATACTTTGTGGAGCCACCTTTTGCAGCTATCACAGCTCCAAGTTGCTTTGGATAAGTCTCTATGAGCTTACCACATCTTACCATTGGGATTTTTGCCCATTCCTCCTTTCAAAACTGCTCCAGCTCCTTCAAGTTGGATGGTTTGCGCTTGTGAACAGCAATCTTTAAGTCTGACCACAGATTTTCTATTGGATTGAGGTCTGGGCTTTGACTAGGCCATTCCATCACATTTACATGTTTCCAATTAAACCACTCAAGTGTTGCTTTAGCAATGTTTTTGGGGTCATTGTCCTGCTAGAAGGTGAACCTCCATCCTAGCCTCAAATCGCACACAGAGTGGTACAGGTTTTGCTCAAGAATATCCCTGTATTTAGCACCATCTTTCCCTCAACTCTGACCAGTTTCCCAGTCCCGACTGCTGAAAAACATCCCCACAGCACGATGCTGCCACCACCATGTTTCACTGTAGCGATGGTGCTCTTTGGGTGATGTGATGTGTTGGGTTTGCAGCAGACATAGCGTTTTCTTTGATGGCCAAAAAGTTCAATTTTAGTCTCATCAGACCAGAGCACCTTCCTCCATACATTTTGTGAGTCTCCCACATGCCTTTTTCGCAAAATCAAAATGTGCCATTTTGTTTTTTGCTGAAAGTAATGGCTTTCTTCTGGCCACTCTGCCATAAAGCCCAACTCTATGGAGCGTGTGGCTTATTGTCGTCCTATGTACAGATACTCCAGTCTCTTCTGTGGAACTCTGCAGCTTCTCCAGGGTTACCTTAGGTCTCTGTGCTGCCTCTGAATAATGCCCTCCTTGCCCGGTCCGTGAGTTTTGGTGTGCGGCCGTCTCTTGGCAGGTTTGCTGTTGTGCCATGTTCTTTCCATTTGATTATGATAGATTTGATGGTGCTCCTAGGGATCATCAAAGATTTGGATATTTTTTTAAAACCTAACCCTGACTTGTACTTCTCAACAACATTGTCCCTTACTTGTTTGGAGAGTTCCTTGGTCTTCATAGCAGTGTTTGGTTAGTGGTGCCTCTTGCTTAGGTGTTGCAGCCTCTGGGGCCTTTCCTGTACAGTTCTCATTTAGGTGCAGTTCATCCCTTCTATAGCACTGGTGACCGACTGAGAAGTCGGCTCAGTCCTCCAGGAACCCAAACCCCTCCTTACTACACCAGCTCCTCAGCCACTTGTTTACTTCCCTAATCTCCCTCTGCCTTTCTGATGTGGCTCGAGGTACCGGTATTTCTGAGAACACTACCTTGGAGGTCCTTTTCCTCAATTTAGCTCCTAAGTCCCTAAAATCGTTCTTTAGGACACTCCATCTGCCTCTGACTTTGTCATTGGTGCCAACATGCACCATGACAGCCGGGTCTTCCTCAGCCCCTCCCAGTAATCTGTCCACCAGATCCGTGATGTGCCGAACCCCGAGCGCCTGGTAGACAGCATACAGTTTGGTGCTTCAGGTCTTTGTCACAAATTGCCCTCTCTGTCCTTCTAAGAATTGAGTCCCCTACCTCCAGAATCTGTCTTTCCTTTCCCTTCGCCCCCCCCCCCCCCCCCCACTCTCACTGGAGGAGTTCTTCCCCTGGCAACTAGGGAAGTCCCTCAGCTCCAGCAGTGCTGGTGCCTGACTAGTTTCACCAATGTCACTCAATGGAGCGTACTTATTGGGATGTTCCAGCCCAGGATCAGCCTCCCTGGCACTTCCCCCTCTACCCTTCCTGACTGTCACCCATCTACTCTTTTCTAGTGCCTGCACCTTTTTGTCTTCACCCGCCTCTGTGCTGGCCCCAGCCGGCACCTGCCGTGTACGTTCCTGGCTCTCCTTTAGTATGGAGGGACTTCTCAGTGCTGACAGTTGCTTCCCCAGATTCAGAACCTGGGCTTCCAGGAAAACAATGTGCTTACATTTTGCACAGCAGTATTCGCTCTTGATCGGATGATCAAGGAACACATACATGCCGCAAGATGTACACCAAGACGCATCTCCACACCTGTCGGGCATCGTACCTAAATGTACTGAGGATTGGGGATTATACCCTGTCCAAATTAACTTACTAACTTCCTAACTATCTTCCTGACACGAATACTCAATAATACACAGGTACTGAACAATAAAATACACAGGCACTCACAGCCCACGTGCACTCGCAGCCCATGTGCGCTCGCAGTCCACGTCTACTCGCAGTCCATGTGCACTCGCAGCCCACGTGTACTCGCAGTCCATGTGCACTCGCAGCCCACGTGTACTCGCAGTCCACGTGCATTAACAGCCCACGTGTACTCGCAGTCCACGTGCATTAACAGCCCACGTGTACTCGCAGTCGATGTGCACTCGCAGCCCACGTGTACATACAGTCCAGGTGCACTCACAGCCCATGTGCACTCGCAGTCCACGTGTATTCGTAGTCCACGTGCACTCACAGCCCATGTGCAATCGCAGTCCACGTGTATTCGTAGTCCACGTGCACTGGCAGCCCAGTGCACTCTCAGTCCACATGTACTTGAAGTCCATGTGCACTCGCAGTCCACGTGTACTCGCAGCCCACGTGTACTCGCAGCCCAGTGCACTCTCAGTCCACATGTACTTGCAGTCCACGTGCCCTCGCAGCCCACGTGTACTCGCAGCCCAGTGCACTCGCAGTCCACGTGTACTCGCATCCCACGTGCACTCGCAGCACTTGTGTACTCACTGCCCACGTGCACTCACAATACACAGGTACACACAATAATCAGGTACTAACGATCCACACACACTACTCACTTACACACAACACTCAGTCTCTGGTTCCCAGTACATCGGTGGGTACTATTTATCACCTTCCTCACACTCTTTTCACTTTTTTTTCTTAAGCTCACAATGTTGGTTTCCCTCACCCCTTCACTCACCACTCCTTTACTTCACATAGTTTCAATAAAATATAATTACTATTTATCACATCTTCCCTACAGAGACCTCACTTGAATGGTCACCCACCACTCACATTTCCAGAGTGCCCTGCAGTTCCTTGTACACCCCGGAAGGCGCCTGTGTTGGCTGCCGTGGCTGACCTGTCCACCTCAGCTCCTGTCCATAATGTCCATAGATGGCTCACTGCCTTCAGCTTTTCACCATCAACATAGGTCTTTAGTGTCTAGACATGCAATTTTTTTTGGGGAGGGGGGGTGTTCTCTATCTCATCTGTGTCTATGTTGATATATGTTAGACCATTTAGAGACCGTATATATCTTTCAACTACAGATACACCAGTGATCCAAATGATCTGGTGGATGGGGGGATTATGGTGTGGGGTTGTTTTTCAGGGTTTGGGCTTGGCCCCTTAGTTCCACTGAAGGGAATTTTTAAGGCGTCAGCATTCCAAGACATTTTGAACAATTTCATGCTCCCAACTTTGTGGGAACAGTTTGGGGATGGCCCATTCCTGTTTCAACATGACTGCCAGTGCACAAAGCAAGGTCCATAAAACATGGATGAGTGAGTTTGGGGTGGAGGAACATAACTGGCCTCAGCCTGATAGAACACCTTTGGGATGAATTAGAGTGTAGACTGCGAGCCGGGCCTTCTTGTCTAACATCAGTCCCTGATCTCACCAATGTGCTTCTGGAAGAATGGTCAAACATTCCCCCATAGACACACTCCTAAACCTTGTGGACGGCCTTCCCAGAAGAGTTGAAGCTGTTATAGCTGCAAAGGGTGGGCCAACTCAATATTGAACCCTATGGACTAAGACTGGGGTGCCATTAAAGTTCATGTGCCCGTAAAGGCAATACTGATGGCAATATAGTGCAGATAGTATGGGCCAACTTGGCCCAAACTAACTATTTAAAGTAAGTGTAAACCTGGAGTTTGGCTTTAAAAGACTAAAAAGGAACAAGTCAAAAAAGTGAATTGTTAGGGTTTACGTAGACTAATATTATATAGGATTTGTCTATTGTGCATTATTTAGAGTTATTTTCTATCCAACAGCAGGTAAACATACCTGGTGCCCCTTGGGAGGTAACAAAACCCTGAATCAAGTGGAATTACAATGGTTAATCAACCTTAACAGCTGTCAGAGTGGCGTCCATATGGGAAATATACTGTGAAGTTGCAGATTTGTACAGTTAATTCATTTAGCTCAGAGGCAGATCAAGGTCAGTCATTATGACTGTGTCAGCCATAAGTGATGTTTTCCTACCGCTGGAAAATCTCTTGGCCTGGTGATGTGACTGATGGCAGCCATCTTGTTGTCAAGGAGATGTCATCATGTTGTCCGGTAGGAGGTTAACTGAGGGGAGAGGATTCATGTTTTGGTCCTCGATTTATCTTCATTTTAAACATGAAATCTTTCAGCCAGGCTCAGCCAGCTGATGAAATATTAAGACCCATCAAGTAATTTAATATGCTTCAGACGCCCCGTCTTGGTCCAGTGCCATGGCACTTTGTGTTATATCTCAGTTGCGTAATTTAATGGGGCCTACGTGTTCTTTGCAGTTAACTTTATCTGTGTTTGGAGCAAGGCGGAGAAACTTCCAGAGTCTGACACACAGTTGAAAATGTGGAATTACATGTGCATCGAAAAAAAAAAAAACCTGTGTGTCTCGCTGGCTTTCTGCCGCGTTGCAACATTTATAGGCTTTTAAACTACCGTAGAAAGAGGCTCACATGGAGGTTTTTATTCTATCGCAAAAATACAGAAGGAGAACGCACAGTATATTCCAAAATCATCAGCTTTTAAAATTAGCCTTTGACATTTTTTTTTTTAAACCGTGCTTGAATTTGTGCGCAGCTTTTTTTTTTTTTTTTTTTACGTTGTTGCTTTCAGAAGTATTTACCCAAGCCTAAAAATAACCGAAAACAGGTTAAAAATGAAATTGCTTTACCCTTCCAAAGGGTACGGTATAAAACTGAATCAGCAGGATCACAATTTCAGCAAGCTGTGGGCTTTTAACAGAGAAAAAAACAAAACACAAAGGGATGAAAACGTAATATAAATGTTTGTGCAAAAAAAAAAAAACAAACAAAAAAACAAAACAAAAAACCATCTTCATGGTGCTGCAGTTTTATTCCTTTTATTGAAAGAGAAAAAAATGTGTTAAAATAACCATTGTAAATTAAAATGCATGCGTGGAATTATGCCGCGTACACACGACCAGACTTTCCGTCAGAATAGACTGCGACGGTCTTTCCGACGGAGTTCTGCTGACGTGCCTACACACGATCACACCAAAGTCCGATCGTTTAGAACGTGATGACGTACGACGGGCCTAGAAAAAGGAAGCTCAATAGCCAGTAGCCAATAGCTGCCCTTGCGTCGTTTTTGGTCCGTGGGAATAGCACACAGACGAGCGGTTTTCCCGATAGGAACTGATTCCATCGGAAAGATTTGAAACATGTTCTATTTATAGGTCCGTCAGAATTTTAGAAAGAAAAAGTCAGATGAAGATCACACACGATCGGAATGTCCGACGGAATGATTCCGTCTGACCTTTTCTGCCGGAAAGTCCGGTCGTGTGTACGCGGCATTACTACAACAAGAATGTAGCGAGGACTTTGGTCCACCATGCTTTCTTAAGTGAGGAGGTGCATGGAACAGTAGACTAGGATAAGGTTCTTTTCGGGTTATGCAGCGTACACGCGGTCTGACTTTTCGACCGGACTTGTCCGACGGACCAAATCCGGCGGACAATCCGGCGGACAATCCGATCGTGTGTGGGCTTCACCGGACCTTCAGCAGACTTTTCCAGTCGCAAATCTGATGGACTTTAGATTTGGAACATGCTTCAAATCTTTACGTTGTAACTCCACCGGACCTAGAAATCCGCTCGTCTGTATGCTAGTCCGACGGACAAAAACCGACGCTAGGGCAGCTATTGGCTACTGGCTATCAACTTCCTTATTTTAGTCCGGTGTACGTCATCACGTACAAATCCATGGGACATTGGTGTGATCGTGTGTAGGCAAGTCCGTTCGTTAAAAAGTCCATTGGAAGTCCGTCAAAAGTCCGTCAAAAGTCCACTGGAAAGTCTGTCGGACAAGTCCGGTCGAAAAGTCCGCTCGTGTGTACGCGGCCTTAGGGAACAATGCCCTGTCTTTGGTATAAGCCCTGCACCACAGGCAGGTGAATTTGCAAGATTTTGGTGGAGGGTCAGAATAGAAAGGACAATGCTGAAGAGTCTGCCGAAGGTGTTCTGTAATCTGTACCCAATGACTAAAGCCTCGTACACACGATCGGATTTTCCGACGGGAAATGTGTGATGACAGGCTGTTGGTGGAACATCCAACCGTTTGTACGCTCCATCGGACAATTGTTGGCCAATTTTCCGCGGACAAAGGTTGGATGGCAGGTTTATAAATTTTCCGCAGACAAATGTCTGTTGTCGGATTTTCCGAGCGTGTGTACACAAGTCCGTCGGACTTTATAAGTCCAAAGTACAAACACGCATGCTCGGAAGCAAGGATGAGCCAGAAGCGGCCGGTCTTGTAAACTTCGTGGCAAATTATGAAATCTCGAAATGCAGCGCACAATTCTCTTCTTCTTTAATGGGATAATAATGAAGCTGCTTTGCTGGTGATACTGATGGAGTTCTGCCAAACAAGTTTTCAAAGGGTTTTTCTTCTAATGATATCAAGAATAATATTATTATGTTTTTTTTTGGGGCAAGTTACCACAACACCATTATCCCGTAGTTTTTAAGATCAAAGATACAACTATGTTGGTGTCCCTTGTCAATTTTACATTTTATTTTTTTAAATGTAACTGCCTACTCCCAAACTGTCATTTGAAGTAAAACACATAGCCAAGTATTATTCCACACAATTTTTTTTATTGTGCCTTAAAAAAATAAATCAAATAAAATTAGACATGCTATCTGCCAATAGAACCTAACCAAAAAGTACATTCTATGCATCCAAAAATATAGAAAATATACCAAATCAAATCATTATTATTCAACCAAAAAATAAAACAAAAGCCTCATGCATGTGTCCTGCTTCTTAATATAGGGGGTCAACAATGCAAAGAGTTGGTGAAAGCAGGGGTCCGTCATCAGGGGATAATTCCGAAAAACATCTGTATTATTCTCCTGGAGTTCCCGCAGCAAAGGCATATCACATAATTGGTTACCATTAATAAAGCAACCAATTTTTGGTCCAAGAACTCCTCCTCCTCCTGTTCCTGGACTGGACTTGGGTCAAAGCAATAACTCCAAGGCCAATAATAAATAACACGTTATCTCCTCTGATTCCGCAACATGGCACGGCCGTTCAGAAACAAACTGAAAAGCGCGAAGTGAAAAGCACAAAATGAAAAGCGCAAAATGAAAAGTGCAAATCAACACTCACCAAACTTCTACTAACACGAAATTAGCAGAAGGAGCCCAAAGGGTGGCGCTAAAGAGCTGAAAAACCACGTAGTACCTCACTACGTTCGTGTTTGTTGGCCGACAATTCCTTGCCATTTGTATGCAAGACAAAATCCAGGCACACGCCTTCGGACAAAAGTCAGAGGTTTTGTCTGCGGAAAATCCGATCGTGTGTATGAGGCTTAACAAGACCACAGATGAAACGAGTGCAACATCCAATATCTTAAAGTGGTTCTAAAGCCTAAGACCCCTTTCACAATGAGGAGTTTTTCAAGCGTGTTGGCATTAAAAAAAGCGCCTGAAAATCTCACGATAAACGCTTCCCGTTAAAATCAATGAATGCTTTCACACATGGGTTGTGCGCTGGCAGTGCGGTGAAAAAAATCCTGCATGCAGCATCTTTGGAGCATGTTTAGAGAGCTAAAAAAAAGTGCCTTAAAAACACCCCTTTCTATTAAAATGAATGGGAAGCGCCTGAAAAGTGTTTCAAAAGTACCTCAAAATGTTTTTTTTTTAGCAGTTTTTGAGTATCGCGCCCTTTAAAAAGAGCACGGCAAATGCCTGAAGAGCGCCTGAAAAGCACCGCAAAAGCGCTGCAAAAGCGTTCATTGTTTTATGAGCAGTTTAGAGGTGCCTCAGTGTGAAAGGGCTCTTCAGATTTTTCTTTACCTTAAGGCCCCGTTCACACCTGATCGATTTTCAGCTTGTAAAACGCTCAGCTCTGAAGCTCCAAAATGCCCAAAAACGGAAAATTGTATACTCACCTTTCCGTAATTTTCCTTTCCTGACGCATCTTCATGGCAGCACACACTGGGTTGTGACTCCGCCCCCACAACCTGACAGGATTGGTTTAGCTATAAAAGTTGAAGAGAGATGACCCCCACCATTCTCAGTATATATCATCTTAAGACAGGGTGGGAATCTGTGTGCTGCCATGAAGATGCGTCAGGAAAGGAAAATTACGGAAAGGTGAGTATACAATTTTCCGTTTTCCTGACGCCTTCATGGCAGCACACACTGGGAAATAACTCGCCAGTCGGGAGGGTGCAATTAAACTTTTATTATACTAAAGAGCTGTGGAATTGGCTGTAATAATGGATCTGCCAAAGTCTGCTGTAGTTAGATGCGCAGAATCAATCTTATAGTGGGAAATAAATGTATGTCTTGATGACCAGGTAGCTGCCTTACAGATTGTCTCCGGTGAAACTCTGCAGTATGCTGCCCATGAGGTTGCCACTGCCCTGGTTGAGTGTGCCCTTATGCCTTCTGGGATGGCTAGTTGCTGAGACGAATATGCCTTCTTAATGGTGTTGACCAGCCAGGATGCGATTGTTCGGGAAGTTGCTGGATGACCTTTCCTAGGACCGTGAGGGATTATGAGAAGAGTATCTGAATTTCTGAAAGAGGCTGTGGCTTCCAGATAGCTGGTAATGATAGTTTTAACATCCAATGCATGAGGTTCACCCTGGTCGTTAGTAAAGGATGGAAGGTTGATATCTTGGTTATAATGAAAAGAAGATGATACCTTGGGAGTGAAACGTTCCGAGGGTCTTAGTACCACTCTATCGGGATAGAAGACTAGGTAAGGTTCTGTTATTAATAGCGCTTTTAGCTCTGAAACTCTTCTAGCGGATGTAACGGCGATAAGGAAGGTTACTTTCAAAGTCAGGTTCCAAAGTGAGATTGATTCAATTGGCCAAAAAGGAGGTTTGGATAATGCATCGAGTACTGTGGAGAGATTCCAAGCTGGAAATGTGGGTTTCTTTGGAGGTCTGATTTTTAAGCAAGCCCTCATGAACTGAATCACTAGCGGATGTAGTGCCCATCTAATGCCTGTTTTAGCCGAAAGAGCCGAAATCTGGACTTTGAGAGTACTTGAGCTTAAGCCTTTGGAAATACCCAACTGCAGGAATTCCAGAACCTGTGGTGTCTCTGGTGATACTGGGTTCCATCTTCTTTGTTGGGCCAGAGAACAAAACCTATTCCATACTTGTGAGTATGTCTTGTTGGTGGTGTTTTTTCTTGCCTGTAGAAGAGTAGAAATGACCTCCTGCGAGCATCCCTGTTCTAACAGCCGAGTCCTTTCAATTTCCATGCTGTCAAGTGTAACTTCTCTGGAGCTGGGTGTAGAAATTGACCCTGGGACAGAAGGTCCGATGTTACTGGGAGAGGAAGCGGTTGTTGTAGGCTGAGCTGTAGTAAGGTTGTGAACCATGGTCTCCTCGGCCAAAAAGGAATTATGGCTATTACTGTTGCTGATGATTTCCGAAGCCTGGATAGGAACCTTGCAATTAAGGGTACTGGAGGAAAAATGTAACCCAACTTGAACTTCCACGGATGGGTCAAACAATCCATCCCCTCGGCTGATGGGAAGGCTGCTCTCGCCAGGAATCTTCGACATTTGGTGTTTGCAGGTGTGGCTGCTAGGTCGATCTCTGGTGTTCCCCAGGTTCTTGAAAGAAGGGAAAAGGCCTGTTGGCTCAATGACCACTCGTTGTTTGAGAGCAGTTCCCTGCTCAAATAGTCGGCCAGCATGTTCTGAGCTGCTGGGACATATACCGCTTTCAGGTCTATTAGGTGTACTTGAGCCCACTCCATGATAGGGCGTACCTCCTGCATCAAAGAGCGACTCCTCGTCCCTCCTTGCCTCTGGATATACGTTACAGCGACTTTGTTGTCCATTCGAATTACGACATTCTTCTCTACCAGATATGGAGTGAAGGCCAGGAGTGCCTGAAAAGCTGCTCTGAGCTCTAGAATATTGGATACCATCCCATGGGCCTGGAACTTCCATTGCCCCTGAGATGCTAGATTCTGGTAATGGGCTCCCCATCCTAGCTGGCTGGCATCTGAGGTGACCACCTCTGGTTGTGGAGAAACTAGCGGTTTGTATTTCTTGAGATTTTTGGGACGTGTCCACCACCACATCGATTGCTTCACATACCTGTGTATGTAGATTCGTTGAAGCATTGATACTCCATCCCACTGCCTCAGAAATGAATTCTGGAAGATTCTTGTGTGCCATTGAGACCACTGGATCATGGGCAGGGTTGCAGACATGGAGCCCAGGATACTCATACATACTCTGGCTGGCAAGTGTGTAACCGAGATTAGTCTCTGAATTTTCTGAATCAGAGGCATGATTTTCTCCTGAGGAAGCTGTACTCTGTTTAGGATGGTGTCTAGTTCCGCACCTAAAAAAATCATCTTCTGAGTGGGTTGAAGCTTGCTCTTCAGTTCACCAGCCAACCAAATTTCTGCAGAGTTAATAGTAGGATTTCTCGGTGTTGTATCAAGATCTGGCGACTTTCTGCTAGAAGAAGTATATCGTCCAGATAATGATGTACTCTTAGACCTTTTTCTCTGAGGTATGCGATGAGAGGCAGGAGAACTTTGGTGAAGGTCCTGGGAGCTGATGAGATGCCGAAGGGTAGGCATTGGAACTGGAAGTGATGTTGTTTGATTGAAAAGCGGAGAAACCTTTGAAAAGCAGGGTGTATTGGGATGTGAAGATAGGCGTCTGATAAGTCTACGGACAGCATCCAATCTCCTAGATTCACAGCTAATAGTATGGACTGTAGGCTTTCCATCTTGAAGGTTTCTAACTTGATATTTTTGTTTAGTCTCTTTAGGTCCAGTACTGGCCGAAAATCCCCCGTTTTCTTTTTTACCAAAAACAGAGGGGAGTAAAAACCTCTTCCTTTTTGACATGGTGGAACCTCCAAAATTGCCTCCTTTTGTTTTAGTTCCATTATGTATTTCAGGAGGATTCTTTTTTTGACTGGAGAAGCTGGAAGTTTGGTTGGCAGAAAGGGGTTCCTGGGTATCTGGTTCAGGAATCTCCACCTGTGACCGTACCTGATCGTAGAAATGGTCCAATGGTCCCTGATGTTTTCTGACCATATTTGTATGAATTTCTTTAGTCTGGCGCCCACCCTTGGAGGATGGACGGGCGTACCCTCAAAAGGACTTCTGTTGCTCGGTAGAAGGGGTGGTCTTGGTTTTTCGCATCCTCAGAAAAGAAGACTGTGTGTTCTTCCAGTTTCTCTTAAACTCTCTGCCTGGTCTGTAGGTTTTTGCTTCTCTGTACCTTTCGGGAAGGTTACCTTTATAAGCAGGACCTCTTGGTCTCTTGGGTCTCCTGTCAGAGGGAATGAGCCCCGATTTTCCCCCTGTCACCTTAGAAATTGCTGTATCTAATTTGGAGCCGAAGAGATTGGAACCATCATAGGGAATTCTACACCAATTTGTTTTTGATGCTGCGTCGGCTACCCATGGTTTTAGCCACAAAGCTCGTCTTGCCATCACCGAGGCTAACATTGCCCGGGCCGAGCACCTAATAATGTCCACGGAGGCTTCTGCGATAAAATCGCCTGCTAACTTAAGTTCCTGTAGGGATGAAATTACTTTTTCCAAGTCTATCTCTCCCTGAAGAGATTTTTCAATATTGACAGCCCAGCCTGTAATGGCTCTACCAACTGCTGCCGTGGTGACTGCTGGTCTGCAAGAGCCTCCCGCTGAGGAGTAGGCTTTTTTGAGTTCCAGGTCGATTTTCCGATCTAGGAGGTCACGGAAGGAGACAGCATCCTCAATGGGTAGGGTGACATGTCTTGCCAGACGCATTAAAGAGGCATCCACCACCGGGGCATTAATTAAGGAGGTGACGTTAGGTTCTCTTAAAGGGTACATCTTTGCAAGTCTATTGTTTAAGTTAGGTCTCTTGTCGGATCTTTCCCATTCATCTTTAATTAAATCATTCAGCTCCTCGATGAAGGGGAAGGTTTCTGGATCCCTCTTCAGGTTCGGAAAATACTTCCGCGTTTTTTGAGGTATTTCCTCGGATTCTTCCCAACCTATGGCCTCTTTGACAGACCTTGCAAAGGGTTCGACTAAGGTGAAATCAAAACCTGTTGGTACTTCCGGATCTTCGTTATCTGAAGGAGACTCTTCTGCCCCTGCCTCGGTCGCTGAGCGAGGAGGAGCCATGGAAGTACTCGGGTCTGACCTGGTCGGCAGGGGTGCAGTTGACTCCATTATAGATTCTCTGACGGATTCCCGAATCAGGTCCGTTACTTCCCTGACGTCTGAGTCTCTATCCTTCGTAGCTTCATTGAAGCACGAGCGACATACCAATTTATCTGGCAAAGCAGTAGCGCCACATACCCAACAGCAATTGGCTGCGGGACGAGTGTGCTGGTTTCGCCTATGATGTGACGAAGGTGATCTTCTATGATGAGATCGGCTACGTCGAGAGCGACTGTGGCGTGAGTGGCCATGCCGAGAATGGCTGCGGCGTGAGTGCTTGTGACGAGATGATGAGCGTGATCGGCTTCTGCGGGATCTTCTGCTTGAGGTATGGCTTGATCTCTCCCTGCGTCTTGATTCAGACCTGGAAGGACTGATAGAAGAAGTCTTGTCAGCAGCTGTGCGCTCTTTTTTCTCTCTCTTCAATACTTACCATACGGACAGCCTCTTACCTTACTGGACGTGGGTGGTCTGCTTGGGCAGTGGTCTCCATGAGCAGAAAGGAGGAAGGTAGGCAGGAATAAGGAGGTCTGGAAGAGGTTAAAAAAGGAGGACAAATATATATATATATATATATACCTATGCCTAGATAATACTAATAATATATATATATTTATTTATTTATTATATATATATATATTTTAATTTTTTCCTCTTAAAAATTTTTTTTTTTTTTTTTTAAAAACCCTTGTAACGAAGGATCGAGAAGGCAAAAAAAGAACTTACCAGTTTCCAGATAGAATTTTTGTTCCAGGATGCAAGAAAAAGGCAGGCAAAAACGAGCAGAATACCAAACTGCTGTTTTTTTAAAAGTCAGAACCCTTTTTTAAATAGACCGCCGCCGTCGCGCCAAAAATGACGCTTCGCGCATGCGCAGAAGCGTCGCGACGGCTCCGGCGCCATGTTGGGAGCTGGCAAAATAGTAAACTGTCCCCATCTGACTCCTCCGCGCATGCGCAATGCGGAACGAGACGCGCCGCCGGCCATCCTGAGCGCTGTGGGACTACAGAGCCCAGAGTAATGAAGAATAAGAACTTCCAGCAAAAGATAAGTAAAAAATAACTTACAGGGGAGATGAAGGTTTAAGAAGTGGAGACCACTGCAAACTGAAGCTTCTTTAAAGCTTACTCTGTGCCAGATAATCCATGTTGCCGCCCCTGAGACCACCAGAGTGGGGGTTCCCTCCATAGAAGCTCCTTTAGAGACTGTACAGGAGGGACTTCCAAACAGGAGAGGCTTGAACCTGCTGGGGCGATGCGGTAAGAGGCTCTGCGATGTCCAACCATCTTGTCAGGTGAGGATAAAAAAGAGAATGGTGGGGGTCATCTCTCTTCAACTTTTATAGCTAAACCAATCCTGTCAGGTTGTGGGGGCGGAGTCACAACCCAGTGTGTGCTACCATGAAGGCGTCAGGAAAAGCAAATGTCCATTCATTTCAATGGCCCCTGTTCACATAGGAGCGTTCTGTCGCCTGAAGCAAAACTTGTGAAGTTCAAAAAAGTACCTGTGCTTCTTTTTGGCAGATTACAACTGTCTTTGGCCTCATAGCATTCAGTAGAAATGCCTGACTTGAGCAGAAAATCACTCCTAAAACGCTCGTAAAATGCTCGTAAAATGCTCAGACAGCAGCTCTCCACCCCTAATTTTCCTCTCCCTCTCCTCCCCTTAGTGCTTTCTATTGGTTAAACAAAAATGCCTGAAGCTGTAAAACGCTTGCAATACACTTCTAAAACGCTTTAAAAAAGCTTGTAAAAAGTTGCAAAAAAAAAAAAAAACATCCTATGCATTAAAGTAGAACTAAAGGCAAAACTTATTTTTTTCATTTTGAATAGAGCAAGGGAGGGTTATAACCCTTTATAACCCTTTCTTTGCCATCTGTGTCCCATTGCGGAGATTTCCCTTCACTTCCTGTCCCATAGCCAAACAGGAAGTGAGAGGAAATCCCTGCAAATTAAGGGAATTCCCCCAGGTCTCCAGAACTAGTGTCCCCATTGGAAGATTTCGCCTCTATTACTTTTCTAGGGACAACCCAAAATTTGGGACTTTCTTTTCCTTTCACTTTCAATTATAAATGGTAAACAGGAAAAATGGAGAGGGTGAATCTCCCTAACGGGGGGGGGGGGGGGGGGCACAGACAGCAATAAAAGATGGCAAGCATTCTAATCCCTCTCCACTCTATCCAAAATGAAAAAAAAAAAAGGTTTGCCTTTAGTTATACTTTAAGGTATAACATTTTCTTTGTAAAATAATCCCCCCTGCCCCCCCCCCATTATACTTACCTGAGCCCATTCACGATCCAGCTCTGTGCATGAGACCCGCAGGAGCCATTGGCTCAATCAAATGCTGTGACGAGGTGCGGGGGGGGGGGGAGCGGGATTGAGTCGCCCAGGTCTGTGTCAATAGATGCAAACCGGGCAGCTCCGGAGCGAGCCCGCACAAGTGCCCCCATTAGAAGCAACTTCTACGGTGACACTCACCAAAGAGGAGGAGAACCGGCGAGGGACCCCAGAAGAAGAGGATTGGGGCTGCTGTGTACAAACCCATTGCACAGAGCAGGTAAGTATAACATGTTTATATATATATATATATATATATATATATATATATATATATATATATATATATATATATATATATAAAAATAAAAGGAACCTTTTAATATCACTTTAAACAGAACCTTTCCATTCCCCAAGAATGTAATCCTAGTGACACCTTTCTTTCGTGAAAACATGAAGACCAACTCCAGATACAATTTAAAAACAAACTCTTGCAATAGGCTCTCCACACTACAAGTGTTAAATGCTCGTTAAAGGGGTTGTAAAGGTTTGTGTTTTTTCACCTTAATGTATCATATGCATTTAGGTGAAAAAACACCTGTCTGTGACCAGCCCCCCTGCCCCCCCCCGTTTTACTTACCTGAACCGTCGAACTTGTCCCACGGGGACGCGCTGTCTCTCTGCCCAGAGTTCTCAGCTCTTGATTGGATAGATTGATAGCAGCACAGCCATTGGCTCCCACTGCTGTCAATCAAATCCAATGACGCGGGCGCCGGGGGGCGGGGCCGAGTCCTGCATTCAGTGTCTATGGACGCCAAATGTTGGACACGGGAGCGCGCCCACAAAGTAAACCCCCCCTGGGAGAGCGCTTCTCCTAGGGGGTTATCTGATGTGGGGAGGAGCTGCGAGAGCCGCCGAGGGACCCCAGGGAACCAGGTTCGGGGCCACTCTGTGCAAAACGAGCTGCACAGTGGAGGTAAGTATGACATGTTTGTTATTTAAAAAAAAAAAAAAAACCCGAACCTTTAGTGTCACTTTAACCGGTTCCCGACCGGCTCCTGTACTTTTACGTCGGCAGAATGGCACGGCTGCGCAAAGTAACGTACCCGTACGTTACTTTGAATTTGCTGCCGTGTGCGCGGGCGCCTGCTGCGATCTCCGTGAGTTGGGTGAGTCGGGTCGTGGGTCCCGCGGACTCGATCGCCGCGGGCATACCCGCGATCGCCTCACGGAGAGGACGAACGGGGAGATGCCGTTTTAAACAGCATCTCCCCGTTCTGCCTAGTGACAGGTGTCACTCGATCTCTGCTCCCTGTCTTTAGGGCAGAGATCAGTGACGTCACATACCAGCCCATCCTCCCCGGACAGTTAGAATCACTCCCCTAGGACACACTTAACCCCTCCCCGCCCCCTAGTGGTTAACCCCTTCACTGCCAGTGTCATTTACACAGGAATCAATGCATTTTTATAGCACTGATTGCTGTATAAATGATAATGGTCCCAAAAATGTGTAAAAAATGTCCGACATGTCCGCCATAACGTCGCAGTCACAATAAAACTATCCCCTATTTTGTAAACGCTATAACTTTTGTGCAAACAAATCAATAAACGCTTATTGCGATTTTTTTTTACCAAAAATATGTAGAAGAATATGTATCAGCCTAAACTGAGGAAAAAAAATGTTTTTTTTATATATTTTTGGGGGATAATTATTATAGCAAAATGTGAAAAATAATGCGTTTTTTTCAAAATTGTCGCTCTTATTTTGCTTATGGCGCAAAAAATAAAAATCGCAGAGATGATCAAATACTACCAAAAGAAAGCTCTATTTGTGGGAAAAAAAGGACGTCAATTTTGTTTCGGAGCCATGTCGCACGACCGCGCAATTGTCAATTAAATTGACGCAGTGCCAAATCGCAAAAAACGCTCTGGTCAGGAAGGGGGTAAATCCTTCCGGGCCTGAACTGGTTAAGTCTGAGGTTGTGAGAGAGACTGTATTACTTGCCTTCTGTCAGGCTTGGAGTCTAAGCCCCAGCCTGTATCTTCACCAGGGCCCCCGATGGTGGGGATGGACTTGCAGCAGACTGGAACCAGGTCAAGGCCCCCAGGTACACCCAGCTGAAGATGCAGAGACCACATGCGTATGCAGAGTACAGATGGCAGGGGACAGAATATAAGCCAAGGTCATGGCACATGGCAGGCAAACAAAAACGGTGGTTGAAGCTGGGGGTTGGTACACAGGAAGTCAAACACAGAATACGCAGGAAAGCAGGAGCACTGGGAAACTAGGCAGTTGCTCAGGCAATGCAAGCTGTCTATATATAGAGAAGCAGGCTGGAAGGCGGACCAGGAAGTAACTCAGATGGCAAGCAATTGTGCTGCAAGTTTAAAAATGACTTGCTAAGCTATTGCTAGACTTACCAGGCTTCACAAGTTTGTTGCGCAATTTCAGCATTGAATGACTCCAGATCAACTTTCTCTACAAAGATTTTGCTAGTCTGCTGCAAGTTCAGGTTCAATTATGTTGTGCAATAGTCATCCCACCACAGGGGTCACTGTGGCTGAATTTTTATGCTGTAGACTCGCAGAGCTCTTGCTGTAGACTCATCATTGCAACTTTGCTCTTGCTAGAGACTTGCCAAGCAAATTTGCCACAAATTGGAAAAGTGTCAACTAGAACTTATGCTTCAAGTGCTCTGCAAGTGTACAACTCTCCAGTGAAAATGTGCAAGTTACAGACTTACAATTCAACACCGCCACAAATTTGTGGCAGGTTAGTCTTGTTCTCTGGATGATAGAAGGGAAAGGGATATAAATCCACAGAAGAGAAGATGATGCCTATAGGTGAACATGGAAGCCAGCAGCACATGTGAGTAGAACCACAGGTCCAGCAGAACCACTGCAGAAAGGAGATAAGAATTTCACAAGCAGGAATTTTAGGCTAAACTGTGACAGCCTTCTCCTCGCTACAGCAGGTTCCCTTGACTAGACTTTCACAGCTTCCTCTCCAAGCCGGTCTTGGCTACGGTCACAAGTTTGCCCCTCCACATACAATGTAGGGCTTATAGCATTGTAAGTGATACTACGGAGGACCCACTCACAGCCTGGAGCTTCAGGCAGAAGAGAAGAGCTCCTGAAGTGGGGAATCGTGTAAGTAATGCACCCTCTTGCACTACTCCCTAGACCAGGGGTCTCCAAACTTTCTAAACAAAGAACCAGACTGTAGAGGGGCTGGATTGTGGCCAATGTGAGTAGAAAATGCCCTAACATCGGTGGGAGTAAATGACTCATGGTTGGGAGTCAGTGGTAGTAAAAAATGTTTTTTCTTTTTCACATATTACATTATTTTCAAAGTTACATTCAGTAAAAAAAATTAAATAGCACTTGTGGTTAGTAGGAGGAGGAAAAGTGTCCCGTCATTGGTATTAGTGGGAGGAACAATGTTGGGAGTAAACACTGTTAAAGATATAGCACAGGATTTTCTATATGCTAAAAGGATCTTTCACGTGGGATACTATTAAACCCTTTTGGGACTGAGCACTTAAATTTTCTCTATTATTATTTGGACTTAAACTTTTATTTTATTTTCGAATTGTATGTTTTATTATAGTCAATTATTATTATATGTAAGCGCTGTTCACACACAGAGCATACACTTTTATGGGTTATGTTTTATGATAGCGGCTGCACAAGTTTGCACAAGAGTATTGTGAATATATACTGCTTATTAACAGTATCCTTCAGTGGAAACATCTCAACTTAGTTATTTGGAGAGGTGTTAACATACTTTAGGGCAGCCTTTCTCAACCAGGGTGCCCAGGAATCCTGGGGTGCCTTGAGCTTTCTTCAATGTGGCTTGGCAAAATGCCTAAAAATTGCCCAAAAATTGTATACACGCCAGCATATGGATGAAGACTGCCTTTTAGTTACACAAAGCCACAGATATTCATTGTGCAACATTACAACCTACCAGCTGCTGGTGTCCTAATGACCAGGCCCGGACTGGGACAAAAAATAGGCCCGGGCATTTTGGACTGAGCAGCCCATGACATGTTAACCAACCCCTTCCCCACTCTCCACCCTGACAGCTCCCTGGGAGATTGGGTGGGAGAACCCGGCAGAGATGCGGGGGGGGGGGGCGAGGGGGACTGGGAAAGAGTACGGGGGGGCAGAGAGCTCAGGGAAGAACCTTGAGCACATGGGGTGGGGGGAGAGCACAGGGGGGCTGGAGAGCACTGTGGGGGAAAGTGGAAAGCATGGGGGGGGCTGAAGAGCACAAGAGGGAGGCAGAGAACACTGGGAGTAAGAGGAGAGCACAAAGGGGCCGGAGAGCATGGGGGGTTGGAGAGCACAGGGGGTTGGAGAGCACAGGGGGAAGCAAAAACATGGGGTGGGGTGGGGCGGAGAGAGCACAGGGAGGGCAGGAGAGCACGGGGGCAGAGAGCACAGGTGGGAGGCGGAGATTACTGGGGGGGGGGGCTGCAGAGCACTGGGAGCACTTGAGAGCATTGGGGGAGAGGCGGAGGGCACAGGGGGGCTGGAGAGCACTTGAGGGAGAGCATGGGGGGAGGTGGAGATCACAGGGGGAGGTAGAGAGCACAGGGGGGAGGTGGAGAGCACAGGGGGGGTTGGAGTGCACTGGGGAAAAGATGGAGGGCACAGGGGGGCAGCGGAGAGCACGGGGGGAGGTGGAGAGCAAAGGGTGGAGGTGGAGAGCACGGGGGGAGGTGGAGAGCACAGGGGGGCAGTGGAGAGCATGGGGGAGGTGGAGAGCAAAGGGTGGAGGTGGAGAGCACGGGGGGAAGGTGGAGAGCACTGGGGGGGGGGCTGGAGAGCACTGGGGGAGAGGCAGAGGGCATCAGAGAGAATGGGGGGAGTTGGAGAGCACAGGGGGGAGGTGGAGAGCACAGGGGGGGCTGGAGAGCACAGGGAGAGAGAGAGAGAGGGCAAAGGGGGGGCTGGAGAGCACAGGGGGAGAGAGAGAGGGCACAGGGGGGCAGCTGAGAGCACAGGGGGGAGGTGAAGAGCACTGGGGGGCTGGAGAGCACTGGGGAAGAGACAGAGAGCATGGGGGGAGTTGGAGAGCACAGGGGGGAGTTGGAGAGCACAGGGGGGCTGGAGAGCACTGGGGGAGAGGTGGAGGGCACAGGGGGGCAGTGGAGAGCATGGGGGAGGTGAAGAGCACAGGGGGACGCAGAGAGCACTGGAGGGGCTGGAGAGCACTGGGGGGGGAGGCGGAAGGCAAAGGGGGGCAGCAGAGAGCACAGAGGGGCTGGAGAGCACTAGGGGGGCTGGAGAGCACTGGGGGGGCAGCAGGATAAGAGGAGTGGTGGGGGGGCTGTATATAGAAGAATCATTCTCTCCATCTTCCTCCCGCAGTCTGAAAGCCTGCGAGAGGGAGAGGAGAAGAGAGCAGAAGCGGGCATTCAGAGACTGCGGGAGGAAGATGGAGAGAATGATTCTTCTATATGCAGCCACCCCCACCTCTCCTCCTATCCAGGTTACGGGGGGCGCAATCACGTTCTCTCTAATCCGGCTCCATGGTGTCTGCAGCAGGTGTCTCCTCTAGCTCCTCCCCCTTCGTGGTCACACCGCCTGGCACAGACGGCTGAACTACACTGGCGGCTGTGGAGAGACCGAAGGTGTCTCCTCTAGCTCCTCCCCCTTCATGTTTCCACCCCCCTGGTGCAGATGGCTGAGCTGAACTGGCATCCAGGCGGCCGCGGAGTTGCCGGTTGAGTGGCGCGGCTCAAAGAGCAGCCCAGCTGCCAAGGACATGCGGCCCGGCGGCCCTGGCCCACCAGACAAGTGGCCGGTTTTCCCCAATGGCCAATCCTGGCCTGCTAACGACCACTGGCATGATCAGTGGATAAGGAGGATGTTAGTCGCCTACATAGCATCTATATTTGACCCTCCCTTGCCGCTCTCCATCAGCATTGGGGTCACATTAACTGAGTGATGGAGAAAAACCGAGGGAGAAGAGAAACATTGGCATACTAGTCAGTACCAGTGTGCAAAAGTGTATTTCCTTTGGAAGAGTAAATCACCCCTAACATTGGGTGTCCTTCGTGTGTGGATGTTGCTGCTTTACGTAAAACTATTATGATAGTTTTTACATTTTAGAATGGGATGCCTCAAGACTGTGCATAATTTTTAACGGATGCCTCGAGATTGTCCATAATTTTTAAAGAGTACCTTAACTTAAAAAGGGTTGAGAAACACTGGGTTGGGGCATATAGTGGTAAGTGTGACATTTAAGTTATCTACAAATGTTTGGTCATTTAGTGTAAGGCCAGTAAAATAACATGGTTGGGGGTATCAGGGAAAGCATACTTATCTCCAGTTTTGCATAATTCAGGGCCTACATAGCCCTTGAAAGATCTACATTTAAAAGTAACAATAATAGTTCTTTTATATAAAAATAACTTATATTTTCTATTAATAGTTCTTGATGGTACAAAAAAAAAAAAATGTTGTTATAGCATCTTTCGTAACTCTATAAAAGGAAAACGAGACATGTGGGAGATTTTCTTAATTTGTTTGCATCTGTCCTGCTCAGCATATGAGCGTACGATTCTTCTCCTTTGTTTCATCAACATATTTTTTTTTGCAGTGCTTTCATGTTTTCAGCAATTTAGTTGTAAAATGTTTGTTGTTTCTGTTGCCAAAGAGATAATAAATACCCAAGGGGCCATTAAAACAACAGCATAATAGCCAATTGTCACGTTCTGTTATGTAAGGAGATAACAGATCTCAGTAATAACGTGCGGAGAGCAGATCAAAACCCATCAGATTGTGACTTATTAAGGTGGCATTATCTTGAAAACAAACATTGTTGTAGCATCAGGTAAAAATGAACCTTGGCATTGCTGCAGGTGGCTGTTTTATCTTGCCAGAAACTGGGAAATGCTGAACCATGCTGATGAATAGTGAAAAGAATGGATACCCAAAAATAAAATTATATTCCTGGTAACACGGTTCTGAAAGACTAGGAGCCTAATGCCGTGTACACACGGGCGGACTTTTCGACCAGACTGGTCCGACGGAACGAATCCGTTGGACATTCTGACCGTGTGTGGGCTTCATTGGACCTGCAGCGGACTTTTTCGGTCGAGAATCAGACGGACTTTAGATTTAAAACATGTTTCAAATCTTTCCGACGGATTCGAGTCCGGTCGAAAAATCCGTTCGTCTGTATGCTAGTCAGACGGACGAAAACCAGCTAGGGCAGCTATTGGCTACTGGCTCTGAACTTCCTTATTTTAGTCCGGTCGCACATCATCACGTACGAATCCGTCGGACTTTGGTGTGATCATGTGTAGGCAAGTCCGTTCGTTCGAAAGTCCATCGGAAGTCCGTCAAAAGTCCATCGGAAAGTCCGTCGGACCTTTGATGCCGAAAAGTCCGCCTGTGTGTACGCGGCATAAAGCTGTTGGCTGATAGTAGATGGCGAGCCAACACTTCCGTAGAAGGAGATGACTGGTAGGATGAGTCAGTCCCTGGACTCTTATATAGAGTGCAGAGAAGAGAGCACCAAGCCAGTAGTATAAAGTCTACTACTGATTTTATTAAGAGTTGTTTTTCCATAAAAGCCTACGCAATTTTAAGACTCAAAAATCCTCCTTTATCAGGCCTTGAAAATACTGGAGGCAAAGTATTCTAAACTTTTAGAGCCACAAAATTGTAAAGATTGCTGCTTATGCTAGGATACATTCTTATTATCCCATGATACTCCTTTTGAGGAAAGTATGGAATAACAGAATCTTTTACGAAGAGGATTAAGCATCCACTAGCTCCCATCCAATAAAATGGGAGCCAAAGAACTACAAGTGGAGATTTGGAGTAGACAGACCACCAAAATCATTTGGGTATTGCAAGGTTTCTAAGCGAATCTTAGGTTGCTTTTTCATCTCGAAATAGGCCAATAATCTGCTTAAAAAAATTGAAGGACCTCTGTTTTTAAAAAAAAAATGAAGACATGTTGGCTTGGCAGCCTTGGTTGCTTACATGTCCTTAAACAGCAAGATCTATCTGCCATAGTTCCTAACTATGTTCCCATCCATCAGAAGGTTCTGAGTATTTCCGTCCACCATTGTGTGCTCTAAGGCACTCTCTAGAATGTAAAATATATGAAAAATCCAATAAGGACATTGGCTTTCTCCCACCTACATCACCAAGGAACTGAATCACACAGACATCACCATTAGAGACTTTGGGAGATATAAGAGATTCCCAGGCTGCTTTACTCATCTGCATCCACCAAAAATACATATTGAGTTGGCCCACCCTTTGCAGCTTTAACAACTTAAACTATTCTGGGAAGGCTGTCCACAAAGTTTAGGAGTGTGTCTATGGGAATGTTTGACCATTCTTCCAGAAGCGTATTTGTGAGGTCAGGTACTGATGTTGGACAAGAAGGCCTGGCTTGCAGTCCCCCCTCTAATTCATCCCAAAGGTGTTCTATCAGGTTGAGGTCAGGACTTTGTGCAGGCCAGTCAAGTTCCACCACCACACACCACTGGAATTAGTTCAAGGCACCACGTCATCATGACAATGAAGTCTGGATCTGCCAGGTGCCTGGTCTGATAGCTATCTCAGCCTCTCAGCGAGCTGCTGAGAAGGCCGCTCCTCACCCCTTCACAGCTCAGCGCTGCAGTGAGCGTGGAGGAGCAGAGCAGGAGAGCTGCTGATTGACAGACAGCAGCTCTCTGCTCGGGGAGACAAGAGAACCGGCGATGTTCGATGGCTCAGTTCTCAGTGCAGAGATGCCGAGGGACAGATCAGTCCGATGCTGCATCCACCTAGGTAAGTATGATTATGGGAAAAAATGGATTCCCATACTTCTCTTTTAAGAGCTCCCTTCACAGGAACTAAGGGGCCAAGCCCAACCCCTGAAACACAACCCACACCATAATCCCCCCTCCACCAAATGATTTGGACCAGTGCACAAAGCAAGGTCCATAAAGACATGGATTAGCAGGTTTGGGGTGGAGGAACTACAACCCGATAGAACAACTTTGGGATGACTTAGAGCGGAGACTGTGAGTCAGGCCTTCTTGTCCAACATCAGTGCCTGACCTCACAAATACGCTTCTGGAAGAATGGTCAAAACATTCCCATAGACACACTCCTAAACCTTGTGGACAGCCTTCCCAGAAGTGTTGAAGCTGTTTTAAATGCAAAGGGTGGGCCAACTCAATATTGAACCCTACGGACTAAGACTGGGATGCCATTAACCACTTGAGCCCCGGACCATTATGCTGCCTAAGGACCAGAGGTCTTTTTCCAATTTGGCACTGCGTCGCTTTAACTGCTAATTGCGCGGTCATGCAATGCTGTACCCAAACGAAATTTGCGTCCTTTTCTTCCCACAAATAGAGCTTTCTTTTGATGGTATTTGATCACCTCTGCGGTTTTTATTTTTTGCGCTATAAACGGAAAAAGACCGAAAATTTTGAAAAAAAAATGATATTTTCTACTTTTTGTTATAAAAAAAATCCAATAAACTAAATTTTAGTCATACATTTAGGCCAAAATGTATTCGGCCACATGTCTTTGGTAAAAAAAATGTCAATAAGCGTATAATTATTGGTTTGCGCAAAAGTTATAGCGTCTACAAACTAGGGTACATTTTCTGTAATTTACACAGCTTTTAGTTTATGACTGCCTATGTCATTTCTTGAGGTGCTAAAATGGCAGGGCAGTACAAAACCCCCCCAAATTACCCCATTTTGGAAAGTAGACACCCCAAGGAAATTGCTGAGAGGCATGTTGAACCCATTGAATATTTTTTTTTTTGTCCCAAGTGATTGAAAAATGACAAAAAAAAAAAAAAATATTTACAAAAAGTTGTCACTAAATGATATATTGCTCACACAGGCCATGGGCCTATGTGGAATTGCACCCCAAAATACATTCAGCTGCTTCTCCTGAGTATGGGGATACCACATGTGTGGGACTTTTTGGGAGCCTAGCCGCGTACGGGGCCCCGAAAACCAATCACCGCCTTCAGGATTTCTAAGAGTGTAAATTTTTGATTTCACTCTTCACTGCCTATCACAGTTTCGGAGGCCATGGAATGCCCAGGTGGCACAAAACCCCCCAAAATGACCCCATTTTGGAAAGTAGACACCCCAAGCTATTTGCTGAGAGGCATATTGAGTCCATGGAATATTTTATATTTTGACACAAGTTGCGGGAAAGTGACACTTTTTTTTTTTTTTTTTTTTTCATAAAGTTGTCACTAAATGATATATTGCTCACACAGGCCATGGGCATATGTGGAATTGCACCCCAAAATACATTTAGCTGCTTCTCCTGAGTATGGGGATACCACATGTGTGGGACTTTTTGGGAGCCTAGCCGCGTACGGGACCCCGAAAACCAATCACTGCCTTCAGGATTTCTAAGGGTGAAAATTTTTGATTTCACTCTTTACTGCCTATCACAGGTTCGGAGGCCATGGAATGCCCAGGTGGCACAAACCCCCCCAAATGACCCCATTTTGGAAAGTAGACACCCCAAGCTATTTGCTGAGAGGCATGGTGAGTATTTTGCAGCTCTCATTTGTTTTTGAAAATGAAGAAAGACAAGAAAAAACATTTTTTTTTTTTCTTTTTTCAATTTTCAAAACTTTGTGACAAAAAGTGAGGTCTGCAAAATACTCACTATACCTCTCAGCAAATAGCTTGGGGTGTCTACTTTCCAAAATGGGGTCATTTGGGGGGTTTTGTGCCACCTGGGCATTCCATGGCCTCAGAAACTGTGATAGGCAGTGAAGAGTGAAATCAAAAATTCACGCCCTTAGAAAGCCTGAAGGCAGTGCTTGGTTTTCGGGGTCCCGTACGCGGCTAGGCTCCCAAAAAGTCTCACACATGTGGTATCCCCGTACTCAGGAGAAGCAGCAGAATGTATTTTGGGGTGTCATTTCACATATTTCCATGGCATGTTTGAGCAATATATCATTTAGTGACAACTTTGTGCAAAAAAAATAAAAAATTTGTCTCTTTCCCGCAACTTGTGTCGCAATATAAAATATTCCATGGACTCGACATGACTCTCAGCAAATAGCTTGGGGTGTCTACTTTCCAAAATGGGGTCATTTGGGGGGGTTTTGAACTGTCCTGGCATTTTATGCACAACATTTAGAAGCTTATGTCACACATCACCCACTCTTCTAACCACTTGAAGACAAAGCCCTTTCTGACACTTATTGTTTACATGAAAAAGTTATTTTTTTTTTGCAAAAAAATTACTTTGAACCCCCAAACATTATATATTTTTTTAAAGCAAATGCCCTACAGATTAAAATGGTGGGTGTTTCATTTTTTTTTTTCACACAGTAATTGCGCAGCGATTTTTCAAACGCATTTTTTGGGGAAAAAACACACTTTTTTAAATTTTAATGCACTAAAACACACTATATTGCCCAAATGTTTGATGAAATAAAAAAGATGATCTTAGGCCGAGTACATGGATACCAAATATGACATGCTTTAAAATTGCGCACAAACGTGCAGTGGCAACAAAATAAATACATGTTTAAAAGCCTTTAAAAGCCTTTACAGGTTACCACTTTAGATTTACAGAGGAGGTCTACTGGAAAAATTACTGCACTCGATCTGGCCTTCGCGGTGATACCTCACATGCATGGTGAAATTGCTGTTTACGTTTGACGACAGACCGCCGCTTGCGTTCGCCTTAGCGCGAGAGCAGGGGGTGACAGGGGTGCTTTTTTTTTTTTTTTTTTTTTCTTTATTATTTTTTTGCTTTTTTAATCTTACTTTTAAACTGTTCCTTTCATATTTTTTTTTTAAATCATTTGTATTGTTATCTCGGGGAATGTAAATATCCCCTATGATAGCAATAGGTAGTGACAGGTACTCTTTTTTGAAAAAATTGGGGTCTATTAGACCCTAGATCTCTCCTCTGCCCTCAAAGCATCTGACCACACCAAGATCGGTGTGATAAAATGCTTCCCCAATTTCCCAATGGCGCTATTTACATCCGGCGAAATCTAAGTCATGAAATGCTCGTAGCTTCCGGTTTCTTAGGCCATAGAGATGTTTGGAGCCACTCTGGTCTCTGATCAGCTCTATGGTCAGCTGGCTGAATCACCGGCTGCATTCTCAGGTTCCCTGTTAAGACAGGAGAGCCAGAGAAAAACACGAAAGACGGTGGGGGGGGGGGCATTCCATCCCACGGCTTGTAAAAGCAGTCTAGAGGCTAATTAGCCGCTAGGATTGCTTTTACATGAAAGCCGACCGCTGGCTGAAAAGAATGATACCAAGATGATACCTAAACCTGCAGGCATCATTCTGGTATAACCACTCAAAGTCGTGAATGGCGTACCTGAAGACAAAAAAATGGTTAACAATGGTTAACAATAAAGCACAGTAAACAGTAAAGTATAAATAATTACATACCTGAAAAACAAACATGATAAAACATAATAACAATAACAATAACAATAAAACATTGCAGAATAGAATACAGTAAAAAAAGAGCAGAACAATAGAGAGAGAGAATAGAGAGAGAACAATAAAACGACAACTTTTTTTTTTTATTTTATATATTTTTTTTTTTTTACACTTTTTTTGTAACTAACTTTTATAACTGTAACCGGTTCCAGGTTCGGGTCTCTCAAAATGCGATGGCATCTTGGGAGACCCTGTGAAAGTGTGCCTAGTCTGTGCAATGCTGTACCCTACGCTAATACTCAACTAGTGAATGGTAGCGTTCAAAACATTCACCAATGCAAAGACCAGGATTGTCAGGACAGGAGGGACAATAATAGCGGGTGTCACGCCTATATCCGCGCTAGCTGCAGACACAATATCTTTTTTGGGGGCGTTCGCTGGGTAGGGGTACTCGGGAGGACATAAAAATGCCTCTCATGCAGCCGACTGCATTTGGTTGGGGATGTGAATGGGGGAAGTACGGGCGCTGCAGAAGCGGTGGGTTCCCAATTAGGATTGGCGAATGCAGCAGGAAGGGCACTATGGGCACGACGGGCCTGTGTTTGTCTTTTTGGTGGCAGTGGGACACTACTTGAGCTTGCCACCTCACCAGCTTGAACTGCACTTATGGGACTCGCCACGTCACCAAGTGTTACTGCAGTGCTGGTTTGGCTACGACCGGGGTGTACTACGCCGCTGGCGCTTGCCAGTTCCCCAAAACGCTACCAAAAAAACTGTTAGCGATTGCAGGGATCAGGCCTGACTCTGCGAACGCTGCAGTTATGCGTTTAGAGTTTTGTAAGTGACAGTGATCGATCGATACTGCACTTGGGTGGGCTGGGCCGGGCCGGGCGGAGGGGCAAAACGCAGGTGCTAGCAGGTATCTGGGCTGATCCCGCTAACACTGCGTTTTTGGGAACCCTAAACTGCTGGTGACGCTAGTATAGATCTGATCGGATCAGATATTGATCCGATCAGATACTATACCACTAAGGGAGGTGTACGGTGCGGGCGTGGGTGATAGCGGTACTGGCGCTAACCTGACGCTGCCTGGGGCTGGTGCTTGCCAGTTCACCAAAACGCTACCAAAAAAACTGTTAGCGATCGCAGGGATCAGGCCTGACTCTGTGAACGCTGCAGTTATGCGTTTAGTGTTCTGTAAGTGACAGTGATCGATCGATACTGCACTTGGGTGGGCTGGGCCGGGCGGAGGCGCAAAACGCAGGTGCTAGCAGGTATCTGGGCTGATCCCGCTAACACTGCGTTTTTGGGAACCCTAAACTGCTGGGGACGCTAGTATAGATCTGATCGGATCAGATATTGATCCGATCAGATACTATACCACTAAGGGAGGCGCATGCTGCGTGCGTGGGTGTTAGCGGTACTGGCGCTAATCTGACGCTGCCTGGGGCGACGCATATCACCGCCGGGCGATTAGGGGGCTAAACCTTTATTCGGTAATAAACGGCGGGTGCCCTGACACTATAAAAAATAAACAAACTAACCAGCGTCAACCGTAACGGTTATACGGTGATCAGTGGTGAAAGGGTTAACTAGGGGGCAATCAAGGGGTTAAAACATTTATTAGGTAGTATATGGGGGTCCCTGACGCTATAAAACGCTGACGGCGAACCTAAATATTTACCTCACTAACTAGCGGAACCAGCGACACTAATACAGCGATCAGAAAAATGATCGCTTAGTGACACTGGTGACGGGGGGTGATCAAGGGGTTAAAACTTTATTAGGGGGGGTTAGGGGGGTACCCTAGACCTACAGGGGGGTAACAGTAACTGTGCTAACACTGTAACTGTCACAAACTGACACTATGCAGTAATCAGAAAAAAAACAAAAAAAAACAAAAAAACTGCTGGTGTCAGTTTGTGACAGGGGGGGGGGGGTGATCGGGGGGGGGATCGGGGGGCGATGGGGGGGGGGGGATCGGGGTGTAATGTGTGCCTGGCATGTTCTACTGTGTGTGTGTGTGTTGGTGCAGTCACTTACATGTCGTCTCTCCTCGGGCCGGAACGGAAACTACCGACCCGAGGGGAGATGACATCATTTCCTTTGCTGCTGTTTAGCATACAGCAGCAAAGGAGTGTTCCCATTGGCCGGCGGCGATCGCGAGGGGGGGGCCACGAACGGATGGCCTCCCCCTCGTCTCCGATCACCGGGGGACAAAACGGGACCGCCTCGGGCGGCGGGGGGGGGGGTCCGATCGGTCCCCCCACCCGCGGAAGGCAAATCACGTACCATGTACATGATTTTGCCTGTCCGTGCCGCTTTGCCGACGTACATCGGCGTGAGGCGGTCGTCAAGTGGTTAATGTTCATGTGCGTGTAAAGGCAGGCGTCCCAATACTTTTGGTAATATAGTGTATGTTTTTGGTGGACTAACCTTTAAACCGAATTCATTATTTTATCTGATGACCATTTTGAAATCATGGTGTTTAGTTCTCCTGTCTAAATATCGCTACAGACCTACTTATATTCACTGTGCCAGTTCTCCCCTCACGGCTCCTGCCTCCATCGCTCCTGGTGACAATATCCAGCATTTGTTGGTGCATATTATTTCTTCCCCTGTGACAACCTAGCAGCCAATTGCTAGGCCTGAGCACTGTCACATGACCAAGGAAGTAATGGCACTGCAGGGGAGGGCTGGTAAGCTGAGTATGGGGGTCAGGGAGGGCTTGAAGAATTGAACAATTGTCTTTTACATACATATGCCAAAAAAAAAAACAAAAAAAACACTGCTGTGCCCCACATCATAATAAACAACTAAAATCATATAAGACAAACACTGCCAGACCCTCTATTAGCGCCTGGCATAGCATACTGCATTAGTCTTTTATAAAAACTAGCGCTGTAAATACCGATTTACAGCGATCCTTAGGCTGGTCACATGACTCGTGGCCGCCTGTATACAGGAGGGGCGGAGAGCTCCCTCTGATGTCAGCCGGGGAGATCACATGGCCGCCCAGCCTCTCCTGCAGTAGCCCTGGAAACCGACCGAGAGTCACATGACCGGCCTGAAGATTGCGCCAAAACGGTATGTACAGCGCTCGTTTTTATTAAAGACTAATGCCGTGTTTTACTAAAAGCGAAGGGGGGGCAGAGACGGAGACACACAGACACGAGCTGACAGGCAGGAAGGAGGGGGTGAGGGGCAGAGAGGAGAGCAGAGAGGACAGCTGCGTATGACGGAGAGGGGCACAAACTGACCACGGTGGTCAGGGCTCAGAAACCCTGGTTATCGTGGTCAGTACAGAGAAGGAATACAGGAAGTGGCAGGTTCAGGGAGTTTTTTTTAACAGTTTAGAGGGGGCAGATTACCTGGCACAAGCACTGTGCTGTTTAATCTGCTTTAAGGGACCAGGAAATCAATTTTTTTTTGGGGGGTTAACAAACACTTTAATGAAAAGTCAAATGGACCAATTTGCCAGATCATTAAGCTAATTGTTTCACCTATTGGAGCAAATCAGCAATTTGTGGCAAATATCCAATTGCCATGGACCATCCAGATTTTCTCAGAGACCAGGTTCTAGGATTTTTTTCCCCCCATCAGCACCCAAGGATACTGCTGCAACCCTATTTGCTTTTGGACTTTTTCGTGCCTTATTATTCCACTGAATTTTCAAGCTTTATTGACAAAAACAATTTCAGCACAAAGATATTTTTTTTCCCTATTTTGTATTGAGCTCTCCACTCTCTGCCTGTAATTACTTTGCCTGTTCTGGGTTTTAAGGATTGTGTGTTAAGTATATTTTAAGTACTTCTCGTCTTCTTACAGAGTATCTAATTTAAGTGAGTAATTCAGCTTTTATGTAAAGAGCGCTCAGTCAGTCTAGAGTCTCAATTACAGTAATTTGGTTCATACGTACACTGATAAGTGCGTTAGAGTTATTTTTTATTTCTAAGATTTCATTAGAGTGGACTAGGCAGCTCCATGCTTTAGAGACAGTTAAAGACGAGTTATCTGCAAGCAATATGGAAAATTCTGCAAATAAAGTGCAATCCCAGCTTCTGAAACCTTTATGCCCGGACTACTGTTTTGTAATATGCAGTATATGTTCTATTGCCCATAGAGATTTAGGGGAGTTCAGGCTGAATGACACAGCAAAGATCCATTTATTATTGTTATCTGCAGCCTTGACTTGCTATGCTCTAAAGGCTCTGCTTTTTTTTTCTAAGATGTACAAAGCCCTTGAGAATGAACACATCCCCTGATACTGAGATGTACTAAAGGTACTACAACTTGATTTAATATTACCAAGAAGTTAAGAGTACTCCGCTTACGGGGCAAATTTATCTTCTTTATCCCCCCCCCCCCTCCCCCCCCCCCTTTTTTTTTTTCCTTCGTGTTCTGTACAACACTTTTGTGTCATTTAACAGAAAATATGTTTGCTGACTGATTGTTCATGCCATTTTGTATAATTTGCAAAACCTTTAATAAAGAAAATTGAAAAGAGAATGAACACATCAACTACACTGCTATACTTTAGCTGCCCCACAACAAACAAGATGGAAAAACAGGTTTTTCTCGGGGAGGAGGGGAGATATTTTATAGTAAGTGTTAGCACAAAACCTTAAATGCTACAGAAATTGATGAATAATAATTCAATAATTAAAAAATTCAATGAGTTCAGCAATTGATAAGTATAGTATGTTTTGAAAAAAAATAACTCTTTAACAGAGAACCAAACAAGTTCCATTGGTAGAATAGTGCTGCCAGATAGGACGGCGCTTGACAAGACAATACATAACAGGGTGAGGACTGAAGGCAGTGTATCTACCACGTTTTTTATGGAAGGACCTTGCTTGGCCAACATTTTGATATCCCTTTATTACCACTTTGGTTCCTGTTACCTGTATAAACACCTATGTTTGAGACCTTTATTTTGGGGACCTCCGTGGGGTACTTTGGCTGAGCTCAGGGGCCGCAGAGAAACCTCCAACCACGCCATCTGCCGCAGTGACGATTTAGTCTTTGCTTGAACAATTGCACATTTGAGCATTGCACCATTTGTCCTATGTTGACAAACTGTCCAACATAGATTCTCCTATATAAATTTCCCTGACGAAGGGCTTGAACCTGAAACGCGTCGGTACCAAAGATTGTTCTCGGATATTGGAGAGTAACAATACATTTACCACATGTTAATTTGATATGTTTGCAATGATCCTGTCATTTGCTCTTGCTTTGTTTTTATAGATCATCACATGTGTGATCGATCATATTTTATATGTTCCAATAAATATTGATTTTACATAACTTGGTAGTGTTGTTGCCATTTAAAGTCCCATTTCAGGGGGTATTTCCATTTTTCTATATATCCAGGGATGTGGCAACCACCTACTATATTCTGACATGGTGGAAACATTTATATAGGTAGCCTATGTCCACAAACCCTACATAAGTTTACTTTGTCTCCAAATCTAAACTGGTATGTACATGTGGGTATGTTTACATTTTAGATATGATGTAAGTACACTATATTACCAAAAGTATTGGGACGCCTGCCTGTACTTTGTGGGAACAGTGTGGAGATGGTCCCTTCCTGTTCCAAAATGACTGTGCACCAGCGCACAAAGCAAGGTCCATAAAGACATGGATGAGCGAGTTTGGGGTGGAGGAACTTCAACCCGATAGAACACCTTTGGGATGACTTAGAGCAGAGACTGTGAGCCAGACCTTCTTGTCCAACATCAATACCTGACCTCACAAATGCGCTTCTAGAAGAATGATCAAACATTCCCATAGACACACTCCTAAACCTTGTGGACAGCCTTCCCAGAAGAGTTGAAGCTGTTATAGCTGCAAAGGGTGGGCCAACTCAATATTGAACCCTACGGACTAAGACTGGGATGCCATTAAAGTTCATGTTGTGTAAAGGCAGGCGTCCCAATACTTTTGGTAATATAGTGTATGTGATGTAGGTCATAGCTGAGAAGGTCAGAAGTTCCCTGCTCAGATCCTGCATGAGCAGTATTGTTATCCAGCATAATATAGTACAGACATATTTTGTTAGTCCTTCTTGTTTAGTAATCTTTTCCATATACCCATGACCTTCCCCAGTAATGATGATTACTAGCAATTCAGAAGACAGATTATTAGCCATGGAAGGCTAAAGAATTAAAGAGGACCTTGTAGCTTCACAAAACGCATGCACAAGCGATGCTGCGCTGTATGAATGATCCGGCAGCCTCATGGGATATGTTAAACGTCTCAGAAGGTTGCATAGAGGAAGGGGGGAACTTCTTCTCTGATCACCTAGGTGGCCAATGAAGCCAATAGGGCTGTGGCCGATCACCTTGCTACATGCTGCTATCTGCAATGTTTATAACCAAGTTCAAAAGGGTTAATTCCTCTGGGAAAGACCAATTGTCTTTGCTCTCCTTGGGTTTAAAGGTATTCTAGCGATACAGAATTAATGAACATTGGTACTCTCACTTAAATTCTCTTTCTTCCCCATTCTGATGCTCGGTTTGAACTTCAGCAAGTCGTCTTCACCACGTTTAGATGCCTAAATGCATTGAGTTGCTGCCATGAGATTGGCTGATTAGCAAATTTGTGTCACCAAGCAATTGAACAGGTGTACCTAATAAAGTGGCCGGTGGGTGTACAACTCTGTGGTTGGACTCAAGAAAGAACTAAAAAAAAAAAGAACGGTAAGTAAATAAAAAAAATAAAAAAACCTGGATGATTTCACATCAGCATGCAGAGATGCATGGAAACTGTTGGCGCTATATAAATCCTGAATAATAATAATAATATTAATAATAATAATAACGTGAGTTGTAGTAAAATGAGCGAAAGGTCTGCTTTAATTACAATAATATAACACACACAAAAAAAAAAAAAAAATCTTTATTCAAAACACACAGTATACACAGACACGTTTCTATTGACTGAAAAGGTACTGGAGAGGTGGGGCAGCTATAATCTCTGGATTTTTAGACCAAAAGGATGGCGGTAAGGGACATTTCAGAGACAGATGTAAAAAAAAACCACAGATTTTTACATACTGTCCCTGGTTTTACTGAGGCTGGCAACCCTGATGGGGCCCCCTAGTGGCCCAGGGCCCTCGGGCAGTGCCCGAGTGGCTCAATGGTCAGTCCGCCCCTGTGTACATGTGTATATACACTGACGGTGTCAATAAGGCAGTGGATGGTGTCTTTTTTTTGTTTTTTTTATAATTTTAATTTTAAATATTTTTTACAATTTTTAAAAATAATTTTATTTCATTTTTTTTTAGGAGCCCAGTTGATAAAAAAAAAAAAAAAAAAAATCAGGCGTCTTAAAGGGGGAAATTTGTGCAATACAGATTGTTTAGGCTGTGCCCAGGCACACCTGGCACACCCTGTTGCGCACGCCTATGACAATAACTCATGTCATTCATGTGGCTGTAAGTCTGCTAGCCATTGAATAAAGAGCAGTTCGTAGCAACCAATTGAACGGCGCCTTTGATATTTTCAGTGCCAGTGTGGGAGAATAAAGGGTATAATCTGGTTAACTGATATTCAGAAACAATTGTGTAGTAGGCCCTGCTGAAACATAATGCTTTACCCTTCCTCGTCCACTAGATGGCGGTAATATCTTCTCACATTCTGCAGAGTTTGCCTTATGCTCGTCTCCTTCTCTAAAAGAGGGAAAATGATCTGTATATTCATTAAAAAAAGACAAGTCTTACACAATTTGATATATGTTGTAGCACCGCATGGTGTAGCTTTTTGCTTCAATTATGTTTGCTGAATTTTTCACAAATAACAGTTGGACAAAAAAAAGAAAAAGAATAAGCAAATGGTCCAGCGCAGGCGGAGGTATAGCTAATAGGAAATAACAGAAAATGGAGAAGGGTTGCAAACAGGGGGTCTTATATGAAGAAAATTCTAATAAGTCATAATGACATATTTCACTGAAGTCCTTGTATTATATGACAGTCATTGTAAAGCTGTCATAGATAATCAAACGGCTATCCGCTGTCTATGAAGATGGGATAGCTTTGTCATTCATGTTTATTAAAGCCGTATTAACCACTTTAGCTCTGGAGGGTTTTACCCCCCTTCCTGACCAGGACATTTTATGCGTTACGGCACTGCGTTACTTTAACTGACAATTGCGTGGTCGTGCGACGCTGTACCCAAATAAAATGTATGTTTTTCCTCCACAAATAGAGCCTCCTTTTTAGTGGTATTTCATCGCCTCTATAAATAAAAAAAGACCAACAATTTTGAAAAAAAAATATATATATTTTAATTTCTGCTATAAAAAACATATCCAATAAAAAAATTTAAAAATTCTAATTTCTTCATCAATTTAGGCCAATATGTATTCTGCTACATATTTTTGGTAAAAAAAAAAAAAAAAATCCCAATAAGTGTATATTGATCAGTTTGTGTGAAAGTTATGGCGTCTACAAACTATGGAATATATTTATGGCTTTTTTTTTTTTTACTAGTAATGGCGGCAATCAACGATTTTTAGCAAGACTGCGACATTGCGGCAGACAAATTGGACACCTAACTGACACTTTTGACATTTTTTTGGGTGACCAGTGACACTAATACAGTGATCAGTGCTAAAAATCTGCCCTGTCACTGTACTAATAACACTGGCAGGGAAGGGGTTAACATCAGGGGCGATCCCTAGGGGGTGCTTGCTAACTCTGTGGGGGGGGATGGACTGACTGTTAAAAAAACACAGCGATTTGTGTGAAAAGATAAATAAAAAGGACGGCGCTAATTCATCATCTCATAAATCATTAACAAAAAGAAAGAAAAAAGTCCACATAACTTCATTAAGGTTATGTGGATTTTTTTCTTTTTTTTCTTCTTTCTTTTTGTTAATGATTGATGACTTAGCGCCGTCCTTTTATTTTTCTTTTCATATGTTAATGGGTGTACAGTTCTTAGCAGGAACACAAGATCTCTATGTTCTCCCCTGTCAGATTGGCGATCTGCCTTGTTTACATAGGCAGACCGCCGTTCTGCCTCTCTTGGGGAATGATTGGCGGGGGGTGAAGGCAGACATCACGCGCCCCCTGGACCCGCTGATTGGCTCCCCTTCTGGCCAATCAGCATGCGTGCCCCTGCTGTCTATTCACGTAATAGAGCCACCCTGCTGCAGTATATCTGCGGTAGGAGGTTTTTAACCGCTAGCCGACCAGCCGCCACAGTTATACTATGCAGGTTGGCACGGCTGCGCAAATCGCCATAGCTATACGTTGCTCCTTTAAGCCGTCATAGCAGGCGCGTTCACGAGCCCGCCGCGTGTCACCGGAGCCGCATGCCCAGCCGGGTGTGATGCCCCCGGGCACTCGCGATTGCTCGTGACAGAACGAGAACGGGGATGTGTGTAAACACACACATCCCAGTTCTCACAGGGGAGAGGAGACAGATCGTGTGTTCTTACTAAGTAGGAACACCAATCGGCCTCCTCCTCCAGTCAGTCCCATTTTCCCCCTACAGTTAGAACACACCTAGGGAACACATTTAACCTCTTGATCGCCCCCTGGTGTTAACTCCTTCCCTGTCAGTGACATTTATGTAGTAATCAGTCGATTTATCTCTGATCGCTGTATAAATGTCAATGGTCCCAAAATAGTGTCAAAAGTATCTGATATGTCCGCCGCAATGTCGCAGTCCCGATAAAAATTGCAGATCACCGTCATTATAAGGAAAAATTAAATAAATAAATAAATAAAAATGACATAAATATATCCCCTATTTTGTAGACGCTATAAATTTTGCACAAACCAATCAATATAAGCTTATTGCGATTTTTTTTTGCTAAAAATATGTAGAAGAATACATATCGGCCTAAATTGATGAAGAAATTTGTTTTGTTTTTTTTTCATTTTCTGGGGGGGCGATATTTAATATAGCAAAAAGTAAAAAATATAGTGTTTTTTTTCAAAATTGTTGCTTTTTTTGTTTATAGCGGAAAAAATAAAAACCGCAGAGGTGATCAAATACCACCAAAAGAAAGCTCTATTTGTGGGGGAAAAAAAATAATAAATTGATCCCTACAGACTAAGTCTGGGATACCATTAAAGTTTATGTGCGTGTAAAAAGCAGGCGTCCCAATACTTTTGACAATATAGTGTACGTGATTCTGCACAGGAGAGCTGCCCTGTAGCAATAAAAATGCCATGGGGCGGACGGCAAGTGGTTAAGTTGACTTCTTCAGAGACGACATGTGGACAATACCCAACATGCTGCTATTAACCTCTTGTCACCCGCACTATAGCCGAAAGACGGCTACAGCACAGACCTAAATTGCTGGACGTCCATGTACGTCCTCCCATGCATGTGATGCCTGCCCGCCCCCTGCAGGCTGCACAGCTTGCTCTGTGATCAGTGAGTCTATGAGACTTGGCAGATCACAGATCGGAGTTAGGGGTCGATCCCGTACCACGTGACCCCTTACCACGTGATCAGATGTCAGCCAATGACGGCTGATCACGTGATATAAACAGAGCCAGTAATCGGCTTTTTTTCCTCCTCACGCTAAAAATAATAAAAACAGGACATCGGTCCTGCACACTCCAGGCCCACTGCTGCTAAGCTGTGCCCACCAGTGCCACCTACCAGTGCCCACCAGTACCAACTCTGTGCCATCTATCAGTGCTGGCCTATCAGTGACACCTAACAGTGCCTATCAGTGCCACCTATCAGTGCAGCCTTATTAGTGCAGCCTATCAGTGCCTTCTATCAGTGCAGCCTATCAGTGCAGCCTTGTTAGTGCAGCCTATCAGTGCCTTCTATCAGTGCAGCCTATCAGTGCCGCCTATCAGTGCAGCCTATCAGTGTCCATCAGTGCCACCTATCAGTGCAGCCTTATTAGTGCAGCCTATCAGTGTCCATGAGTGCCACCTATCAGTGATGCCTATCAGTGCAGCCTATCAGTGTCCATCAGTGTCACCCATCAGTGATGCCTATCAGTGCCGCCTATCAGTGCCCATCAGTGACACCTATCAGTGTAGCCTTATTAGTGCAGCCTATCAGTGCCCATCAGTGCCTTATATCAGTGCAGCCTATCAGTGCTGCCTATCAGTGCAGCCTTGTTAGTGCAGCCTATCAGTGCCTTCTATCAGTCCAGCCTTATTAGTGCAGCCTATCAGTGTCCATCAGTGCCACCTATCAGTGTAGCCTAATTAGTGCAGCATATCAGTGCCGCTTATCAGTGCCCATCAGTGCAGCCTTATTAGTGCAGCCTATCAGTGTCCATCAGTGCCACCTATCAGTGCAGCCTTATTAGTGCAGCCTATCAGTGCCGCCTTATTAGTGCAGCCTATCAGTGTCCATCAGTGCCACCTATAAGTGCCGCCTATCAGTGCCCATCAGTGGCACCTATCAGTGTAGACTTATTAGTGCAGCCTATCAGTGCCCATCAATGGCATCTATCAGTGTAGCCTTATTAGTGCAGCCTATCAGTGCCCATCAGTGCAGCCAATCAGTGCCCATCAGTGCAGCCTATCAGTGCCACCTATCAGTGTAGCCTTATTAGTGCAGCCTATCAGTGCCCATCAGTGCAGCCAATCAGTGCCCATCAGTGCCGCCTATCAAAGTAGCCTTATTAGTGCAACCTATCAGTGCCCATCAATGAAGGAGAAAAATTACGTGTTTGCAAAATTTTATAACAAAATGTGAAAACTGGGGTTTTTTTTTAAATTTTTGGTCTTTTTTGTTTGTTTAGCAAAAAATAAAAACCCCAGTAGTGATTAAATACCACCAAAAGAAAGCTCTATTTGTGTGAAAAAATTGATAAAAATGTAATTTGGGTTCAGTGTAGTATGACCGCACAATTGTCATTCAAAGTGTGACAGCGCTGAAAGCTGAAAATTGGTCTGGGCAGGAAGTGAGTAAAAGCGCCCGGTAGGCAAGTGGTTAAAGTGGAGTTCCACCCACTTTTACAACTCTTCAGAATCCCTCACTAAACTGTGCACTGTAAACGAATTGGATATTTAAAAAAAAAAATTCTCAGTACCTACTGTATATCTGCTGTATTTATTTTTCACTTCCTCCTCCCTGGCCGCGGCCCATCGCATCATTTCCTGTTTGCAATGCCTTCTGGGAAGGGGCGGCAACTTCCTCTGACACTGCCATTGCTATGGAAACCTGACCTGAAACCTATTACACTGCTTGTGCTGCACTGAGCATGTGCGAGATCTGCAAGGATGAGATCCAGGAAGAAATACAGTTTGGCTTCAGATGCCCACACTTAAGATGGCCACGGCCTGCTGTAAGTTTATAAAATAACAAACTACTGCTATAAACTAACAAAACAGACCTTAGTTTACAGACTAACTTTACTAGAATACATTAAGCTTGTGTATTATAGGGGTATTTTTATTTAAAAAGTATAATTTCGGCCGGAACACCACTTTAATGATATGCATTTCATCACTCGGTGGATAAGGTCTTAGTCTTCAGGTGCTGAATCCCCAATAAGAGAGTTGTTAAAATTTCCATTGATGGGAAAATACATTTCAGAATAGACAGTTAGAGTCCTAGAATTAAGAGGCTCAAGGATCGGGCTTTCATTTTTTTTTCATCTTGCCAACTCCACCTCCATGTTTAAAAGTTTCTCCATTGATATTGTCAACTAAATCTCATTGCATCCCCTATAAGGATTCCGCTTGACATTTTTTGTGCTATTTGGGTACACACTTACTATTAGAAACATAAATAAGTATGTAAAAATAAATATAAAAGTGTGAATAATAATAATAATAATAATAATAATAATAATAATGAATTATTATAATATTAATAATTAAATGAATGTTATAGACAAAAATTCAAGGACAAAAAACAAAAAAAGGCTTTAGTTATCTAAAACTGAAAAAGTATTTAGGAGTATTTTAGTCCCAGTGAACTATAATAAAATTAAAACCAACAATAAAGAAAAATAATTAAGTTTGTAAACATAAATATAAAAGTGTGAATAATAATGAATTGTTTTTATATTAATAATTGAAATAATATTATAAAGAGAGTATTAAATTAACACCAATTCAATGTGAGCAACAACTACACAAAAAAGAACTACTGCAAAAAAAAAAAAAAATTCATAGACAAAAAACAAAAAAAGGCTTTAGTTATCTAAATCTGAAAAAAATAGGTATTTAGGGGTATTTTAGTCCCAGAGACTAATAATAACGGAAAATTCCTATCATAATACTTACCGTAATTTTCCTTTCCTGATGGACTCCATGGCAGCAACGTGTGGGTTAAGTCCTGCCTCTACTAGCCTATAGGACACTACTCCCATAAATCTTTGCTCCCTGCCCCCGGCCGTGTTCGGTAACTAGCCTACTTCAGCCATTCGGGGAGGGAACTCCTGCTGCCATGGAGTCCATCAGGAAAGGAAAATTACGGTAAGTATTATGATAGGAATTTTCCGTTTTCCTGACAGACTCCATGGCAGCAACGTGTGGGAAATAACTCGCCAAACACACCCGGGTGGGCTAAATGCTGAACAAAAGATTTATTTAACACTGTCAGCCGACAGCACTTTTAAACCAAAATTAACAGAAGATAAGGTTGCTGGCTCAACACAATAATGGGTCATGAAGGTATGAATCGAAGACCAAGAAGCTGCTCTGCAGATCACATCAGGAGCAACGTGACGTGAGGCCGCCCAGGACGTCGAAAGACTTCTCGTAGAGTGAGCTGTAACCGCCTCAGGAGGAGCCAAGCCTTTCTCTCTGTAAGCCCATTGGATGGCTTGAACCACCCAAGCCGCGATGGATCTGACCGAAGCCCTAGAGCCTCTGTTTTTCCCATGGAAAAGAACAAAAAGAGATTCAGACTGACGAAAAGATGCCGTAACTTCCAGGTATTGATTGAGAGTAGCTCCTACATCGAGAGGGTGTGGATCAGGACCTCCAGTAGATTTGAAGGTAGGGAGTGTAATATCCTGGTTCTCGTGAAAGACCGAGGTAACTTTGGGATTTGACCCAAGCATTGGTATTAGGACCACTCTGTCCGGAAAAAAGGTGATGAATGGTTCCTTGGACCCCAGGGATTGAATTTCCGAGACCCTCTTCGCCGAAGTTATAGCTATCAGGAACGAAGTCTTGAGGGTTAATTCTCTGACTGAGAGAGATCTGTTAAGTTGAGCAAAGAAATCCAGGACTAACGGAAGATCCCATTTGGGGAATCTGGGTTTCCTCTGTGGCCTAAGCCTGACTGCTCCTTTGAAAAATTGCTGGACCAGAGGGTGCTTGGCCCATGCGACTCCGGAGAAAGCTGATATTGCGGAAACCTGGACACGAAGAGAACTGACGGACAGTGAGATGTCCAGACCCGTCTGCAGAAAACTTAGAATGTCCTGAATCGCCAGATTATCACAGGAGTTGGACCTGGAAGACATATGGCTGCTAAATTTCGCCCAGATCCTCTCATACACTCGGTTGGTACTATTCCTTCTTGAACTAAGGAGAATGGGAATTACTTCATCCGGGCAGCCTAGCGCCTCCAACCTTCCCCTTTCAAAAGCCAAGCCCTTAGGCGCAGGTGATCCGGGCAAGGGTGTAGCCTCGACCCCTGAGACAGGAGGACTGGTCTGGATGGAAGAGGGATCGGATCTCGGACACTGAGGAGTGTTAGGAGAGGGAACCAGGGCCTGTTGGGCCAGTAAGGAATTATCGCTAACACCTCTGCTGTCTCTGCCCTGAGCCTCTTCAGGAATTGGAGAATGATCGGAGTAGGCGGAAAGGCATAGGCTCTGTTGAACCACCATTTCTCCGTCAGGGCGTCTACCCCATACGCTTGAGGGTCCCTGTACCTTGAATAGTATCTTGCCATCTTTTTGTTGCAGGGGGAGGCGAACAGGTCGACTTCCGGAAGGAACCCCAACGATAGAATCCACTTGAATACTTCTTCGTGGAGAGACCACTCGTTGTTGTCTAGGAGCCTCCGAGAAAGGAAGTCTGCCTGAACATTCTGAACCCCTGGAACATATGTCGCTGTCAGATCCTTCAGGTTTTTCTGGGCCCAGGACATAATTGGCTCTACCTCTTGTAGTAAGGAGAGACTTCGAGTCCCCCCTTGCCTTCTTATGTATGCCACTGCTGTGGTATTGTCCAGTCTGAGTAGGACCGAGGAGCCTTGAATGAGATGCTGAAACGCCAGAAGTGCCTGGAAGGCTGCTCTCAGCTCCAGGATGTTTGACACTAACCTTCTGGAGGGGAATTCCCAAGTGCCCTGAGCTACTTCCGCCAGACAGTGGGCACCCCAGCCCCTGTTGCTGGCGTCTGTTGTTATAGTCACCCAGGAAATGGGAAGGATGGAATGGCAGTTGGAGAGGTTCTCCCGTTGGAGCCACCATAGGAGAGAGTGCCTCATGGAAGCAGTAATCCGAATCAGTTGGGTCTTGCTGCCCTTCCACTGGTGAAGGAAGCCCTTCAGAAAAGGCCTCATTCTCCATTGGGCCCACCTCACCATCGGAATCGTCGCCACCATAGTGCCAATGATCCTCAGGCATTGGAGAGCGTGAAGATGAGGAGTAGAAAGAGCTGGGTGGATCCTGTCTCTGATTGTCGAGAACTTCTCTTCCGGTAACGAAATGGTGCCTCTGACCGTGTCGAAGAGGGCACCCAAAAACACCAGAGACTGGGATGGGTCTAACTGGCTCTTCTCCTGGTTCAGAATCCATCCGAATTCCTGTAGTGTGGAAATCACTTGCCCTCTGTGTGCTATGAGTTGCACCCTGTCCTGTGCCAAGAGAAGCAGGTCGTCCAGGTAGTGATGTAGACGAATCCCCCTGGTTCTCAGGAGAGCTACTATTGCCAACAGCACCTTTGAGAAAACCCGAGGAGAAGTTGATAACCCGAAGGGAAGGCATGTAAATTGTAAGTGAAGCTTGCCCACGGAGAAGCGGAGAAATTGTTGGAAGTTTTCCGCGATGGGGACGTGAAAATAGGCGTCCTTGAGGTCTATGGACACCATCCAGTCCCCTGGTTGAACCGACTGTTGAATTGTGGAGAGTGTTTCCATCTTGAACCTCTCCTTTTTGATGAAGCGATTTAGATGGGTTAGGTCTATGACCGGCCTCCAGGCCCCACTCTTCTTCTGAACCAGAAAGAGGGGAGAATACATTCCCATGCCTTGCTGGCTGACTGGGACTGGGATGACAGCGCCTTGGGCCAACAAAGATTCTATGTAGGCTAAAAGTATTGTCCTTTTTTCTTCTGATGCCGGAAGAGTAGTGGGTACCCACCTGAGTCTGGGAGGGTCGGCAAAGGTCCAGGCAGAGGAGACTGTCTTGATTGTCCAGAAGTCGTGAATCGAAGCCGCCCAGACATGCCGAAAGTGGAAAAGACGGGCCCCCACACGGTCTGCCTGAGCGGGCCCACTTTCAAAAAGATTTGGAAGGTTGCCTCTCCCCTTTCGACTCACTACCTGCAGCCTTCTTAAAGGACGATTGCCTTGACTTCCAGGACCTGGAGAATTCCCGGCCTGGCTTGTAAGTACGAGCCTCTCTGGATCGGTCTTGATATTGCCTCTTCGGGAAGGATCTTCTTTGGCCTTGCAGGCGCCTATCCTGAGGTAGGAACCCCGACTTCCCGCCGGTAGCCCGTGTAATGGCCTCATCCAGCTTGTTGCCAAAAAGAGAAGAGCCCCCGTAGGGAATTCGGCACCATACCTGCTTAGAGGCTGGGTCAGCCAGCCAAGGGCGGAGCCAAAGAGCCCGCTTGGCGGTGACCGATGAGAGCATTACTCGGGCCGCCAGACGAATGATGTTAATCGAGGCCTCACCTAGAAAGGCCGATGCTAGCCTTAATTCTTGAATAGGTGAGTTCTTCGCTGTGTCATCTGAAATATTCCTTAGCGTATCTTGAACACTATCCGTCCACACCTCCATAGCTTTGGACAGGGCTGCCAGGGCTAAGGCTGGTTTGCAAGCCATGCCTGCTGTAAGGTACACTCTCCTCAGATCAGCATCAATCCGTCTGTCCAGAACGTCTTTAAAGGACACTGTGTCTTCCAAGGGGAGTGTCACGTGTTTCACCAGCCTCATCACAGCTGCGTCCACCAATGGAGCTGATTCCAGATGCTTCACTTCTTCCTCCCTAAAGGGATAAAGCTTCGAAACTTTAGTAAGCATGGAGTTTTTCTTCTCCACCTTGCTCCATTCATCTGTGATGATCTCGCCCAACTCGGAAAAGAAAGGAAAGTTAACTCGCTCCTTCTTTAGTTGTTTAAAGAATTTTCTCTGTTTGGGAGGGACAGCCGTCGGATCCTCCCAATTTAAAGTTTCTCTAATAGCCTTGACCAAGGGAGGTAGCAGAGCGAAGTCAAAACCCACACAGGTGTTATCTTCATCCGAGTCACTGTCAGAGTTGACCACTGAAGGGTGGCTAGGTACAGAGGACTCCCAGGTGTCCTGCAACTGAGTTTCCCTCACTGGCCGGACTGCCTCAATACCCTTAAGTGATTCCTTCACAACCCTCTCAACTAGGGCTTTAAGTTGTTGGTCTGAATCACCTCTTTCCCTGGAAGCTTTGGCGAAGCAGGAATCGCACAGCGATTTACCGACAGGTACTTGTGATCTGCATCCCCAGCAGACACTTGATGAGTGGCTGGAGTGGGCCACTGAGGAGTGCGAGCGCTCCTCACTACGGTGTCCTGATTTTGAGGAGGAGCCGTAATGCTTAGATTTGGAAGAGGATTGCCGGTGATGCGACTTTGACGAATCACTTCCTTTGTGCGAGCTGCGACGCTGTTCTGACCTGGAAGGGCTAAAGCAAAAGACAGAGAACCACAGACAAAACAGAGCAGTTAGAAAGAACGATCACCTGCGGAAATACACCCCCCCACCCGCCTAAGGACCCCGGCAATGGGACCTGCCCCTGTACCTTGTGAGAGGAGGCTGGCCAGAGGCAGGCGGTGGAGAGCTCATGTCTTCAGAAATATCCATCTGACTGCAAAGTTAACGTAAAGCAAACAAATTAACTTGGCTATGAGCCAGGGAGCGACAGCCCTCCTGTATGTAAAGCTACTTACCAGTAGCTGATTCACTGGAGCGTGGGGAAGAGCCAAAAGCAGACTGCAGACATTCCCAGGGTCTGCAGGCTAACTTCCCAGTTTAAATAGGGCGCCCCAGTGACGTCACCGCCCGTGACGAGCGAACGCCAGTGCGCATGCGCGATTAGCGGCGAATTGCCGCTATCGCGCATGCGCGAAAAACCAAGCCTCGGTTTCGTGCCGTCCGCGCATGCGCGGTACGGCCGGACACAAAGTGAAAGTAAAAACGGCGGCTGGAACGCAGGAAGAACCAGCCGCCATGCCTGCAACCACATAAACAGTAATACGAAGGGGAAAGACACACAAGGGAGAGAAAACAACAAAGAATTCCAACAGAAACTGCTGCCATGATAGCAAGGAAACATCTCACCAATCCCGCCACGATCATCAGGCCGAAGGTAAACACCGGACTTTCCAGGGGCAACAAGGGGTCACCTGCTAATAGCTGGCTATCCAACCCATGCGCGGCCTCGCCTGCCAGTGGCCAGGGAAAACGGCTTCTTCCTGCGCCTCTTCCAATGCCCCACTCCATACCCTGCTAATAGCTAGGGCTTAGCGGAGTAATGCGACTATCCTGATCCAAGTCGCAGCTCGGCCAACCTTGATCGTCGGTATAAACATCTTCAGGTAGGAAGACCAACACTAGGTCTTGCGAGGAGGACAAAAAAAGAACACGGCCGGGGGCAGGGAGCAAAGATTTATGGGAGTAGTGTCCTGTAGGGTAGTAGAGGCGGGACTTAACCCACACGTTGCTGCCATGGAGTCTGTCAGGAAAATTATTTTTCTTTATTTGTTTGTGTTAATGTATCATTATACATTGGATTGGTGTTAAATTTAAAATAATTTTTATAATATCCTTTTAATTATAATAATAATAATTTATTATTATTCACACTTTTATATTCATGTTTACATACTTAAATTATTTTTCTTTATTTGTTTGTTTTAATTTTAAGTATGTAAAAATAAATATAAAAGTGTGAATAATAATGAATTATTATTATATTATTAATCAAAAGGATATTATAAAGAGAATATTCAATTAACACCAATTGAATGTAAGCAACAACTACACACGCGCAAAAAAAAAACAACAATTCATAGACAAAAAACAAAAAAGGGCCTTAGTTATCTAAAACTGAAAAAATAGGTATTTAATAGGTATTTAGGGGTATTTTAGTCCCAGTGAACAATAATAAAATCAAGACAAACAAGAAAAATAAAATAAGTATGTAAACATAAATAAAAAGTGTGAATAATAATAATGAATTATTATTATATTATTAATTAAATAAATATTATAAAGATCATTTTAAATTTAACACAAATTCAATATGAGCAACAACTACACAAAAAGAACTACTGCAAAAACAATTCATAGACAAAAACAAAAAAAGGCTTTAGTTATCTAAATCTGAAAAAAAAAAATAGGTATTTAGGGGAATTTTAGTCCCAGTGACCAATAATAATTATTTTTCTTTACTCGTTTGTTTTAATTTTATTATTGGTCACTGGGACTAAAATACCCTTAAATACCCATTTTTTTTTTTCAGTTTTAGAAAACTAAAGCCTTTTATTGTTTTGTCTATGAATTGTTTTTGCAGTAGTTCTTTTTTTGTGTAGTTGTTGCTCACATTGGATTGGTGTTAAATGTAAAGTTATTTTTATAATATCCTTTTAATTATAATTATAATAATATAATAATAATTCATTATTGTTCACACTTTTATATTTATGTTTACATACTTAATTATTTTTCTTTATTTGTTTGTTTTATTTTAAGTATGTAAACATAAATATAAAAGCATGAATAATAATGAATTATTATTATATTAATAATTAAAAGGATAACGTTAAAAGTATTAAGTTAACACTAATTCTTTTTTTTTTTTGTTATCAATCTTCTTTTTATTAATTTTTTTTTAAAAAGACAAGTAATACACATCATACCATCTTCAAAAATATATACAAAAAATTCATTTTACATAATAAATAATCTTAATGATACCCACTTCTTCCTGTTTCTATAGAATCATCTAACTAAGTTCCTATTACTCATACATACCTCAAAACATTCATTTCCTATTACTCATACATACATCTAAACATTAAAAAAAAAAAAAACACCAATTCAATGTCAGCAACAACTACACAAAAAAGAACTACTGTAAAAAAATTCATAGACAAAAAACAAAACAAAAAAAGGCTTTAGTTATCTAAAACTGAAAAAAAAAATGGTATTTAGGGGTATTTTAGTCCCAGTGAACAATAATCAGGAAAATCAAGACAAACAAATAAAGAAAAATAAATAAGTATGTAAACATAATTATAAAAGTGTGAATCATAATGAATTATCATTATATTAATAATTAAAAGGATATTATGAAGAGAATATTAAATTAACACCAATTCAATGTAACCAACAACTACACAAAAAAGAACTACTGCAAAAAAATTCATAGAAAAACAAAAAACAAAAAAAGGGCTTTCGTTATCTAAAACTGAAAAAATAGGTATTTAATAGGTATTTAGGGGTATTTTAGTCCCAGTGAACAATAATAATTATTTTTCTTTACTTTTTGTTTTAATTTTATTATTGGTCACTGGGACTAAAATACCCCTAAATACCTATTTTTTTCAGTTTTAGAAAACTAAAACCTTTTTTTGTTTTTTTATCTATGATTTTTTTTGCAGTAGTTCTTTTGTTGTGTAGTTGTTGCTCACATTGGATTGGTGTTAAATTTAAAGTTATTTTTATAATATCCTTTTAATTATAATTATAATAATACTTCATTATTATTCACACTTTTATTTTTATGTTTACATACTTAATTATTTTTCTTTATAAAAAAATCAAGACAAATAAATAAAGAAAAATAAAATAAGTATGTAAACATAAATAAAAAAGTGTGAATATTAATAATGAATTATTATTATATTATTAATTAAATTTAATTAATAATATAATGATAATTCATTATTATTCAGACTTTTATATTTATGTTTACATACTTAATTATTTTTCTTTATAAAAAAATCAAGACAAATAAATAAAGAAAAATAAAATAAGTATGTAAACATAAATAAAAAAGTGTGAATAATAATAATAATGAATTATTATTATATTATTAATTAAATGAATATTATAAAGATCATTTTAAATTTAACACCAATTCAATGTGAGCAACAACTACACAAAAAAGAACTACTGCAAAAAAAAATTCATAGACAAAAAACAAAAAAAGGCTTTAGTTATCCAAAACTAAAAAAAGAGGTAGTTATGTCACAGTGAATACTACTACTGCTCCTCCCGCCACTACTACTACTACTAATAATAAAATTATCAAATTAACACCAATTCAATGTAAGCAACTACTACCCAAAAAAATCATAGACAGCAGAGAAAAAAAATAAAAAAAAACACAGGGACTTAAGTTATGTAAAACTGAAAACAAAAATTTTAGGCTTTAAATATACTTTAAGCATAAAAGGCTTTAAAGCGGGGGTCCACCTATCTATCGTTTTGTTTTTTTTGGAGTTCATTCACAAACTTTTCTTCTCATGATTATCTACTCACATGTTCTGTGTAATAAGTCCGCCTGTGTCCGATTTCATTGTAAAGAATAACTTATAAAATTCACTGAAGGCGGTCTCCATCTTCATTGTGGGCATTTGAAGCCCACAAGCATGTATTTCCTGGATGTGGTGAATGCTGTGCTCCCAGCATTCACCGAGATGTTGTGATGACGCTGTTGCACAATGCATGCTGGGAAGCCTGAGACTAGCTCCCAGGGGACTGTGGGAGGTCTGGGAGAGGCTAGAAACATGCCTACTCCCATGGGAGGAAAACCAGGAAGTGCTAAGAAGATTAGAAAAAAAGGTAATTACGGCGATTTAAATTTTTTTACACAGCATGTCAGCATCTAGGCAAGGAGGAGAATGCATAGAGATAATGTTCAAAATTTGGGTGGAACCCCGCTTTAAGTTCCATGACTGTGTTTTTATTAAACCATACAATAGAAGCTAGACTTCACCTTTATCACCGATGTCAGTACTAAGGATCCATGGAAAGAAAGGCCTACTCATAAAATACATAAATATTTCCTCCACGTCTGCTTTGGAGCATCACCGCTTTTTCATCAAATAATCTTCAGGCGGTAAATGTAATATTGAGGATCTTTGCCAATCACAGACGGCATTGCAGGTAAATGAAAAAAAAAAAAAAGCAGGAATCTTGTAATTCTGTCTTATCTCCAGCACACAAAATGTTATGTTGTCGTATTTCTTCTAATGGCTGTAGTGCGGCTCCCGATATTCCTGTCGGTGCCTTGCTCCGGGAATCAGTCATACACATAATGCTGTCAGATGATGAACACACTAAAAATCCATCTTTTTTATGAATTTAGTGCTTAGCTGGTATCTGTCTCTGGCAATCTCCAGCGTGCAGAAAAGATGCCGGACCACAGAATAAGTTGTGTACAAAGAATAAAACTGTTACTTATAGGCCAGCAGATATCCTACCGAGAGGAGGCAAAAACTGTTTATCTACAAAATATGAACCATTTATTTTAGTATAAAATAAACTGTCATGGACGGTGTAGCAATAGTCACAGCAGACAGTGGAGGTGGTATGGGGGCCCAGCAGCATAAAGGGGGTTAGTACTTCACTGTGATTCAGTCCGACATCAGTAGCCTTAGCAAGCATGGGTCATTCACTGAATGTACTGTATATTAGTGGTTGTAAACCCTCACATATACCCAGATGGAGAAGAGACGCTTGAGAGGGGGTTTATAGAGTTTATAATCGCGACGTACGCGTTTTACGTCATCGCGTTCAGAACGATCGGATTTTCCGCCAACTTTGTGCGACCGTGTGTATGCAAGACAAGTTTGAGCCAACATCCGTCGGAAAAAATCCATGGATTTTGTTGTCTGAATGTCCGATCAATGTCCGATCGTGTGTACGGGGCATTGGACGTGCATCTTAAAGAACACAACATACATGGATATGGGAAATAAGCACTGGCACTGACACATGTACACCTACACAGGTTGAACTGGATGGACTTTTGTCTTTCAATCTTACCTACTACGTAACTCTATAAATACACAAAAGAGGGGTTCCAAAAGGTAACCCAAGGTCGGACTTTAAAGGCACAGTAAACAATAAAGATATGAAAAAACACTAATATTTATTGAAACATAGATGTGAATATATACATGGTATAAGAAGGGACATAGAAAAAAAGTTAAAAATCATATATATGAAAATTCATAATATATGATGTGAGCCCTAGTGCGTCAACGCGTTTCGCTGTTAAGCTTCTTCAGGACACATTCGGTTGGTTGCAAAAAAAGGTCTCACTATCTAGAATAAAAATACATAATTATAGTGACAGTAGCATATATTTATAAAAAGGAAAGACACTGTTTTTGTCTAGATAAGAGATCATGGCATGTGCATACATATCAGGACTAAGATAAAAAATACCTTGCAGGAGAGTCAGCCTTGTTCAACAAGTGGTCAAAGAGGGAAAAGTTTCCAATAAAGAAAGGGTTGGCTCACAACAAGAGCAAGTCATAACAAGAGGATTCATAGGACCCGATTAAAACCATGTAAAACCATAGCTTAGATTATATATAGCTGATATATGTTTCTTAAAAAAAAAAAATGTATATACCTTCTGGCTGTACTCTGAGCAACACTATGCTATACACTCTATCATTCAGAAACATTGGCATATTCTGCTAGCCGACCCCATACTCTAAGTATCTGAGATCACAACCTGAAATAACATACAGGCGCCCTGGGTCAATTAGGGATCGTCTTGTACGAAGCCAATCTTTTTCGCTGTGGGAACTGTGACTTCTGCCATTCACTTTTGGAGGGACCTTCCGTTGTCCTTCCAAATGGGCAGATAAAAGAAAAAAAAAGGCGCCTCTAAGTGCAGAATTAAAACTTTTAATATCCCCAAACAAGATTAAAAACACTTACAGAATCAAGGATAAGAGGAGACATAACATGGATGTATGAAGCAGGTGATTCGGCATCAGGAGGTCCCAGTGTATCACAGCTTTCCAGGGATAACAATATGCAGCAGCAGAAGGTCCCAGGATAACCAGCAGGTGAACATCCCAGGCTCTGGGAACACAATCGCGTCGTCTGAGTCAGCATGGAGCATGAATCCCAGAAATGACGGCAGCGGGAAGGGACAACAACCAGCATGGACTGCAAACAGTAAATATGTCATCAAAATGGAACGCGTTTCGGAACTACTGATTGGTTCCTTCTTCAAGCCAATGACCCAAGGTAAACCAATGGGTCTATAATCTACAGGCTACATCATACCCTGGTCTGAATGATATGCTTAGTTTTATACCGTTCCTATAGATACCATGCTATAGAGTTTTTTAGGCACTTTTTTTGTGTCTCCTTTTCCTTGAAATGTCATACCTCAATTTGTTGTTTGTTTTTTGTTGTTTTTTGCCGTTTTTGTTGTTTGTTTGGGTGTTAATCTTCCCATACAAACACTGTTATAGTTTATAACAGTTTATGTCAACTCATGTTATAGTGGTAATAATAAGTGAAAAGAAATTCTCTCCAAATAGGGTTATTTATAAATATCATGACAACAATACTATGCTATGTGAGCAATACAATGTAACATGCATTAAAGCTTAAATGCTACTATTAAATGTATCTACTTGTAAACAATATTTTTATACTTTGTATTTATTGGATTTATTGTGTTTGTGGTATTGGGACATTTTAGTGTATAAAGCACTATATGTCTTGATGACCGTATTTGGCATGTGTTATGTTGGGAGAGACTTCCTTGCAGGGATAGGAATTTTTTGGTTTGGTTTTGTGCAGAGATATGTATTTTTTTAATGTATTTTTTCTGATTGATCCTTAACCTTGGGGGGCATTTTTTGGCCTTGCCTGCCCTATGATGATGACACCGTTAGGTATATGCATCTCATGTTTGGAGTACATTGCGCTGACGGGTTTGCTAATATATTTGCGAACGTCCCTGCCTGTTTGGGGCGGGGCCACTTACGTGGCCTCTATGTGCTGTGCCCTTCCTTCCAGGCCGGAGTGTGCGCCGCTCGTATGTTGCAGCCTTTATTTCCGGCATTGGCACTTCCATCGTGACGTCATGGCGCAGTCGTCGTAGTGACGGCGCTCTTGCAGTGGGATTCTGTTCACACAGGCGCCGTCTGTTGACGGCATCACCAGCAGACTAGCCTCTGTCCGGTTTGGCGCAAATTTCTTGGCGCCAAATATAGCTATAAATAGTTCTTTCTCTCCTTAACAAAATGAAGAGCATCTCGCTCTCTCCCAGGGGATTATCTTTACAGTGTCATAATATGAGTAAGTGTATTTGTTTCTATACCCGCACTCTATCAGTCCTTTTGTTTGGAATGATAATAGGGGTTTCTCAATGTATGCAATACATTAATTGTTTTCTTGTAGACTCTTTGAATGACAACAATTTAGCTTGGACACTGAGCACTTTACTTGGGTATAGCTGAGCCTCCATATTGGTCACTATGGTTTAAAGGATCTTCTTTCGTATTTATACAACTCTTGTATGACTGCTTTCTGTTCTCCATTCAATATCTTATCCCCTGTCTGAGGTTAATACATTAGGATACTTGTCTCTACGAGCCAGAAGGTATATACAATTTTTTTTTTTAGAAACATATATCAGCTATATATATAATCTAAGCTATGGTTTTACATTGGTTTTAGTCGGCTCCTATGAATCCTCGTGTTGCGACTAGCTCTTGTTGTGAGCCAACCCTTTCTTTATTGGAAACTTTTCCCTCTTTGACCACTTGTTGAACAAGGCTGACTCTCCTGCAAGGTATTTTCTGTCTTAGTCCTGATATGTATGCACGCGCCATGATCTCTCATCTAGACAAAACAGTATCTTTCCTTTTTATAAATATATGCTACTGTCACAATAATTATGTATTTTTATTCTAGATAGTGAGACCTTTTTCCTTTTCTTGCAACCAACGAATCCCGAATGTGTCCTGAAGAAGCTTAACAGCGAAACGCGTTGACGCACTAGGGATCACATCATATATCATGCATTCTCGTGTATATGATTTTTAACTTTGTCTTTTTATACCATGTATATATTCACATCTATGTTTCAATAAATATTAGTGTTTTTTCATATCTTTATTGTTTATTGTGCCTTTAAACTCCGACCTTGGGTTACCTTTTGGAACCCCTCTTTTGTGTATTTCCAAATTATTTACCGATGAGGCAATGTGAGTGCTTTCTTTCTCTCATATCTGTAAATCACACTAAACCCTGCATTTTTTGCACTTAAAGCAGCTGATTTAATCCCCTGCTGAGTATGCAACTTCTTTATCTTTTAACCCTTGCCTATGTTCCAATTAATTTGGTGCCATGACTGCTGCCCCAGGTTTCCTGTTTAAGGGCGGCACCTTTCTCTTACAATAGTCTATGGAGCCACCCTTGCATGCAGGGACTGGAGTTGCGTCTCCCAAAGCTGTATAAAATATTTTAGACCCCTTTCACACTGGGGCCGCGGCCAGGTTAGCACTAAAGCCCTGCTCGTTTAGTGGCGCTTTAGCGCTGTTTAAGCAGTGCTTTTCGGCCGCTAGCAGGACGCTTTTAACCCTGAAAAAGGGGTTAAAAGCTCCCGTGTTGCAGCGCTTCCGAATCACTTTTCAAGCGCTTTGGAAGCACTGCCCATTCATTTCAATTTTGGGAGCGCTAAATACAGCGCTCCCAAACCGCCCCAAAGATGCTGCTTGCAAGACTTTTCCTAACGTCCCGCAAGTGCACTGCCCCAGTGTGAAAAGTCACACTGAAATGCATGGGAGGCGGTTTTCAGGCACTATTTCTAGTACTAAAACGCCAGAAAACCGCCTCAGTGTGAAAGGGGTCTTAGATAGAAGTTCTGTGTTCTATATGCCCACATCCTATAATTTACTTATATCACATCAACAAGGTTGTAGCCATGAACCTTTTCAGGGAATATAAAAAATGACACTATATGAACAATTATATAAAAGCACAAAATGTATACATAATATTTAAAATCACATACCCTTTGTCCAGAAAATGCCTTACCAATCATAACTTGAATGTAAGCAAAGGGCTTACCTCAGCCAGCTGATTATCAGAAATTCCCAGATCCTCTCAAGCTCCTCGTTTCCAATTCTCAGGGTCACCTGTAAATCCCCTCCTGGCTGGCTCGCCAACTGTTCTGGAAATTTTATAGATAGGCAACTCCTATTCTCATATTGATTGATTCCAAATTAATAATAACCACTGCAGTAGGGAACAGACATGAAAAGATATACTCAGCATTTTTCCTAATAACTGTTTTGTTTATTTGATGCAATTTTAGTTTTTTATACACATAATTATACACAGAGAAATAGTGTCAGGGCATTGGCTGTGAAAGTACTGGCAATCTTTCCAGTAGAAGAAATGGGCACCATAGGCACATCATGTGACAGATGGTTCCCCTATATAAGGCTGCCTCTGTCTGACCCAAGTTGCTGGATTGTCTTCTGCTCTTCCCTGTTCCTGAAACTGTGTTATACTTCCAAGAGATTCCTGTTGTGACCTCGGCTTGCCTCCTGACCTGCTCTGATCTCCTCTCCAGTGTTTGACCCCGGCTTGGCTCACGGACTTTACTATACTTGGACCTGCCTGATTACCAGTGTTTGACCCCTGGCTTGGCTCACGGACTTTGCTATACTTGCACCTGCCTTATTACCAGTGTTTGACCCCTGGCTTGGCTCACAGACTTTGCTATACTTGCACCTGCCTGATTACCAGTGTTTGACCCCTGGCTTGGCTCACAGACTTTGCTATACTTGCACCTGCCTGATAACCAGTGTTTCACCCCCAGCTTGGTTCACAGACTTTGCTTATCACTTACCTGTGATTGACTCTCAGCTGACCTCACCACAGCCTCCAATCTGCTCTCCTGTGTTCTACCCTCAGCCAGGCTTTTAAGTGTCTGGACTACTCCTTGTCGTCTTCTCAAGCAAAGTCTCCAAGTGATCATCAGCTCAAGCCTTCTCAACCTGCTGGCAACCCATGCTTCTTTGAGCCCTATACCTCCTGTACCACCTTCAGGGGTATACTGCTCTTAGCCGCAAAGCTAAGCCTCTCTCAGCATCTTGGCCTCAGAAAAGGTACCTGACAATAGGTATGACATTAATATTACAATTGTAGTTTTATGGTAACAAGGGGAGTAACATAGGCAGGCTAATTTCTAATCAGGACTCAAAAGAATGCAAACATGTAATCAAAACATTATTAATGCTGTGTGCACAATGAGTGCAGTGTGCAATACATAGGCAACACATACAAAATAGAATACGGTTATATATAGAATGTACAATTTCAAGCAACATGCCGATTATAGGGTTCACACATTATTTTATTCAAAGATCCACATGTGAATTTATGAGGTCAGGCACTGTTGTTGGACGAAAAGGCCTGGTTCAGCAGTCTCCACTTTAATTCATCCCAAAGGTCAGGCCAATCAAGTTCCTCCACCCCAAACTCACTCATCCATGTCTTTATGGACCTTGCTTTGTGCACTGGTGTGCAGTCATGTTGGAACAGGAAGGGGCCATCCCCAAACTGTTCCTACAAAGTTGGGAGCATGAAATTGTCCAAAATGTCTTGGTATGCTGACCCCTTAAGTGTTCCCTTCACTGGAACTTAGGCTGGATTCACACCTATGCAGTTTTAGTGCTTTTTGGATTTTGCAGATTTGCACTACAGTCCATTTAACATGCTTTCCTATGGAACACATTCTGTAGAGCAAATCTGCAAAATGCAAAAAGCACTAAAATTGCGTAGGTGTGAATCCAGCCTAAGGGGTCAATAATATAATCACCATAATCCCCCCTCTACCAAGTGATTTGGACCAGCGCACAAAGCAAAGTTCGTAGAGACACGGATAAGCGAGTTTGGGGTGGAGGAACTTGACTGGCCTGCACAGAGCCCTGAGCTCAACCCAATTGAAAACCTTTGGGATGAATTAGAGTGGAGGCTGCAAGCCAGGCCTTCTCGTCCAACATCAGTGCCTGACCTCACAAATGGGCTTCTGGAAGAATATTCAGACATTCTCATAGACACACTCCTAAACCTTGTGGACAGCCTTCCTAGAAGAGTTAAAGCTGTTATAGCTACAAAGGGTGGGCCAACCCAATATTGAACCCTCCGGACTAAGACTGGGATGCCATTAAAGTTCATGTGTGTGTAAAGGTAATACTTTTGGTAATATAATGTATCTCTCAATCTTGGGAGAAAAGAACAGTTGCACAAGGTTCTCTGCCATAAATTAAATGGAGAATTAAGAGGACTTCCTGATGACTAGCATTGTGGCAGTGTTTCCTGAATAGCACTGACCGACTTTAATGTATAGCTTCTTCTGCTCATGTTCCATTAAAGCAACACATAATCCATGAGAGGCAAGAGCAGAAGCTTCTTATAACAGTTATAACAATTACCAGTCTTCATATTGTTACACATCAGACTTTGAATGCTTTAAAAAACATTCCATTGATATGAAAGGATAATTATTGGAACAAGAAATATTGTGCAGGATTTGCATTCAGTACAGTATCTCACAAAAGTGAGTACACCCCTCACATTTTTGTAAATATTTTACATTGTACATTGTAGCAAAGTGTCATTTCTTCAGTGTTGTCACATGAAAAGATATAATAAAATATTTACAAAAATGTGAGGGGTGTACTCACTTTTGTGAGATAATGTATATGCTTATGGGGCCCAGAGGAAAGCTGAGCCCGGAAACGAGGCAAAGCAAATGTTCAGTAAAAGAAGGGACATCCATCATTTAATGCTGAAGGACAGAAATCCAGATTAGCCTTATTTGTATTAGAAAAAAAATAAAAAATTATATACCCTAATTCCATAAGTCAGAGCAGGCTTTTTCTGAAGGATTTTATTGACAAAGTCGAATGCGCTTTAAGATATGTGATACTTATGTATGAACATAAAAAAAGCCGTACTTACCTAGCAAGAATATTTGCAGAAGACTTTTACTTTTAAGAAGGGACTATCAAATATTTACTCCACTTTCTTCAAGGAGAATGAAGATATAAGTAGGCTTATTTGTCCCAGGTGAACTGTACCATGGAGTCTGCATTCCTCTGACTAAGGTTAGCCAAAGACATGAGATAGAAATGTAAATTGAAGCACCACACCACTGCTAAAAAGTGCAGATACGACTTTATTCTAGTAAAAGTCAGGGGGGCCATCCAATCCATTAAGTATCCAACACATTTCCGGTGACCTAGGATGCATCCTTCATCAGGGTTTGATTGAAAACAATGTGAATGGGGTACAAGTGAGCTGGACCTTTATTGGTATTTTTCCAGTGTGATTACAAGCACAAGACTTGTCAGCCACTGGTTTGGCAGACATGAGATTGCAGATACAGTAGATATATAGAGACGTAAGTGAAGGACAAAAACGGACTGCCCTAGAGTGATGCCGCGTACACACGAGCGGACTTTACGGCAGACTTTGCTCGGCGGACTTTTCAACAGACTTTACGACGGACTTTCTGAATGAACGGACTTGCCTACACACAACCCACCAAAGTCCGTCGAAGTCGTACGTGATGACGTACGACCGGACTAAAACAAGGAAGTTCATAGCCAGTAGCCAATAGCTGCCCTAGCGTGGCTTTTTGTCCGTCAAACTAGCATACAGACGAGCAGACTTTTCGACCGGACTCGACTTTGACGGATTGATTTAAAACATGTTTCAAATCTAAGTCCGTCCAACTTTTGAGAAAACAAAGTCCACTGGAGCCCACACGCGATCGAATTGTCTGACGAAATCCCGTCCGCCGGGCAAAGTCTGCCGTAAAGTCCGCTCGTGTGTACGCAGCATAATTGGAAATTTTTGATGCTTGCTGTTGGTCAGTCTATAATTTTAATGGTAGGTTTATTTTAACAGTGAGAGACAGAATAACAACAAAAATATCCAGAAAAACACATTTAAAAAAAGTTATAAATTGATTTGCATTTTAATGAGTAAAATAAGGAATTGATCCCCTATCAATCAGCAAGATTTCTGACTGTCTTCTATACAAGTAACGAGCTAAGATTAGGAGCACTCTCTTAAAGGGCATTCAAAATGGGTCATGGATGGGTCTTCCAGAATGACAATGACCCAAAACACATGGCCAAGGCAACAAAGGAGTGGCTCAAGAAGAAGCACTTTAAGGTCCTGGAGTGGCCTAGCCAGTCTTCAGACCTTAATCCCATAGAAAATATGTGGAGGGAGCTGAAGGTTCGAGTCACCAAACGTCAGCCTCGAAACCTTAATGACTTGGAGAGGATCTGCAAAGAGGAGTGGGACAAAATCCCTCCTGAGATGTGTGCAAACCTGGGAGCCAACTACAAGAAACGTCTGACCTCTGTGATTGCCAACAAAGGGTTTTGCTACCAAATACCAAGTCATGTTTTGTGAAGGGGTCAAATACTTATTTCACTCAATAAAATGCAAATCAATTTATAACTTTTTTAAATACGTTTTTCTGGATATTTGTGTTGTAATTCTGTCTCTTATTGTTAAAATAAACCTACCATTAAAATTATAGACTGATCATTTCTTTGTCAGTGGGCAAAGGTACAAAATCAGCAGGGGGTCAAATACTTTTTTCCCTCACTGTATGCCTTCATTCAAAAGCAGACAGAAACATGTAAAGTGACACTAAACTCAAATAAAAAAGAAAAAAGAAATCTACTCAAGTATGTATTCTAATGCCGCGTACAGATGATTGGACATTCCGACAACAAAATCCTGGATTTATTTCCGACGGATGTTGGCTCAAACTTGTCTTGTGATCGCCAAGAACCGAGGAAAATTAAGTTCAATAGCCAGTGTGGCTCTTCTGCTTGATTCCGAGCATGCGTGGAATTTTGTGCGTCGGAATTGTCTACACACGATCATCGGAATTTACGACAATGGATTTTGTTGTCGGAAAATTTTAGATCCAGCTCCCAAATTTTTGTTGTCGGAAATTCCGACAACAAATGTCCAATGGAGCCTACACACGGTCGGAATTTCCGACAACAAGCTCCCATCGAACATTTGTTGTCGGAAATTTCCGACCGTGTGTACGCGGCATTAGAGTAGAAGTCCAGCCTACTCCTAACTAAGCTTAAATCTGCTCCCACCCAACTTCTAAGCCCTATTTTATCTACCCTCCAAAAGGTAGATGTGTATACTTACCTATTCTGAGGGCGATCCGGTCTGGTCATATGATCAGATGCCAGTGGCGGCTTCAGTGTAGAGGAGGGACAGCCGACAATGGATGCCCCATAATAAGCCTAAGCAGCCATTGTCGGCAATGTCTCCTCTTCTCTGAAGCTGGCTGCTGGGGAGATCATGTGACCAGACTGCTCTTAGAATAGGTAAGTATACATATCTTCCTTAACAAGGTAGATAGAACAGGGTTTAGTAAAGGGGTGGGGCAGATTTAAGCTTACTTGGGTATTGTAAGGAAAGGCCTTCTGTGCACAGGCTAAAACAGGTTCCTTTTCATGCTCGCAGCAATTGGGCATTGGCTAATGCATATTTGCATGTGCGAACTTGTGCACACACACGAGCACACGATGGGACACGCGTGCACCTGTGACAGATGTTGGCGCCAATCAGGCTATTTAAACTCAGCAAGTGCTCAGGTTCAGTGCTGCTTTGTCTTTCAGCCTCCTGTGTATCCCGTGTTCCTGTTATCCTGTATCCTGATTCCAGTTACTGACCCTGCTTATCTGACCACTCTCTTAACTCCATCTGCACGGACCCTGGCTTGTTCTTGACCTCCACTTCCGTCTGCTCCATTGGCTTCTATTGCACTGATTGGCTCCTGACCCGGCTTGTACCCAGACCAAGCAACTGCCTGTTCCTCTGTACCTAATCTGTCCTGCCAGTATTTGACAAAGCTTACACGACTCTGCTTCCCAACACATCCTGCTGTGCCTGCTTTCTTCAGTCTGCTACCAGTGCATGCCTCACCTGCCTGCTGTCGCCAGTGCCAGCCTGCTTCAGTCTGACATCCACTAGCTGCCCGCTAGCTTGTTGGAGCCATCTGACGACTTCTCCTGCCCTGCTGCTAGCAAGACTTACAGGCACTCATGCCACTCTGTACTCCTGCGCCTCCTGTCTACTCTATCAGGGGCCCCAAGTCAGAGGTGTAAGAGAGGCCTTCCTCATCTAATCAGGCTCTGCTACCAAGTGCGTGATAGTCATAGGCTGGACTTCTACTTTAAAGTGGTTGTAAACCTCAGACATGAAGTATGAAGGCTGGCAGCCTATTCTTGCATAATCAATGCTTGGAGTTTGTCAGAATTTGTGTTTTTTTTTTCACCCACCTCTTGTGGATTGACCACAAGTTCTCTAAAAGATTAAGGTCTGGGGAGTTTTCTGGCCATGGACCCAACATTTTGATGTTTTGTTCCCCAAGCCACTTAGTTATCACTTTCTTGAAAAGGCATTGTTCCTCACCAAACTGTTCTTGGATGGTCTAGGAAAGTTGCTCTCAGGAGGATCTTTTTGTACCATTCTTTTTTCATGGCTGTGTTCTTAGGCAACAATGTGAGCGAGCCCCCTCACTTGGCCGAGAAGCAACTCCACACATGAATGGTCTCAGAATGCTTTACTGTTGGCACGACACAGGACTGATGGAAGCACTCACATTTTATTCTCCGGACAAAGCTTTTTCCGGATGCCCCAAACAATCGGAAAGGGCATCTGGAAAAAACCTTGTCCGGAGAAGTAAGAGAAAATGACTTTACCTCAGTTCTCAGCAGTCCAATCCCTGTACCTTTTGCAGAATATCAGTCTGTCCTCCCTGATGCTTTTCCTGGAGAGAAGTGGCTTCTTTGCTGCTCTTCCTGACACCAGGCCGTCCTCCAAAAGTCTTCTCCTCACTGTGCGTGTAGATGTACTCACACCTGCCTGCTGCCATTCCTGAGCAAGCTCTGCACTGGTGGTGCCCCGATCCCTCAGCTAAATCAACTGTAGGAGACGGTCCTGGTGCTTGCTGAACTTTCTTGGGCACCTTGAAGCCTTCTTCACAAATGCAGTGGAAATTTTTTTTTTATGGGATTAAGTTCATTTTCATGGCAAAGAGGGACTTTACAATTAATTGCAATTCATCTGATGATTCTTCATAACATTCTGGATGCAAATTGCTATCATAACAACTTAGGCTGAAAATGTATTATTGTGTCATTCTCAAAACTTTTGGCCACGGCTGTACTTGTCTCAATCCGGAGCACTAAGTGTAATTTTTGTCTGTTACCTCCTTCCTCTGCTATCTGCTTCAATCACTTCTGACAAGTTTTCCTGACACCAAGAGAAAAATGGTAACAGGGGAGGGATCTCCAGCTCATTGATAGCCTCAGCTCTGTTCTCATGTGCTGTGTAAAGGGAGGTGTGTCCCTTCCCTTCAATCAGCTCTCCAGAATGCTCAGACAAGCTTTAAAAATGTGGGACTTTGAATGGATGTGGAGAAGACTACAGATAAACGGGTACAACGCATGTAGGAAGATTGTTTCATCTCTGTGTATCACCTCAGGCCAGTCGCTTCACTTGGTATATACAAGGGTTTACAACCACTTTAACTCAATAAAGTACCTTCTTTTGCTCTCAGCCTCCTCCAAATTTCCAATTTCCTTTTTTTTTTGCTGCTGTGCTACGTTTGTCCTTCATGGCCCCACTGTATGTAGGAAGGTAGCCAAACAATTTTCACATAGTTGGATTGCAGCTAGTAGAGACCACTGGAGTAGCAGTGCCTACTACATGGACTTTCGGAATCCGGGAGGATTCCACAGGTATGGCACATACTGTACATACTTACATTGGTCCAAGCTGTAAAAATTGCCATAACTAAACTTCAGCTCCAAGCAGCTACTTTCTCAAATCAAATGTCTCCGTTTCAGCACTGTGGACAGCGCCCTAGCCTTACTAGAGCTGGAATGTCACAATATAGTCTTTTTTCTTATGCTGAGACTATTTCTGTCATAAATACTGTCAACCAGGTTAAGTGGAACTTTAGATATACCACTGGTAACTATACTATGCAATACATTCTTATATATATATATCTATATATATATATAGATATATATATATATCTATATATATATATATATATATATATCTCTTGTGACATTGGGGGATGTCTAGCTCAGTGGTAGATGCCTTTTCAGTAAGTTCACAGCGAACAGGAACTTTAGTTTAAGGGCACGGTAGCCCACTTTTATTAAAAGGAACAAAATAAAGGAAAGTTCATACATGCACTTGGATGCCCACACAGGGGTTCTTCTCCCAAAAACAATAACACATGAAAAATGCCAAGCCACCTGGCTCTCTTCAGCAGTACTGCCACTTAGGCTTTACGCTTCAGCCCTCTTGGCCATATAACAGGGTTCCCGTACAACTACTGTACCTCTTTTCAGCTTCCTTGCTGCTCAGGTCTACTTGTTTTGCGTTTTGTATTTCTGTCATAACAGACTGGTATACCACATTCATAAAGTATATGTCCGCAAACCTTGAGTTGACCCACCCTTTGCAGCTATAACAGCTTCAACTCTTCTGGGAAGGCTGTCCACAAGGTTTAGGAGTGTGTCTATGGGAATGTTTGACCATTCTTCCAGAAGCGCATTTGTGAGGTCAGGCACTGATGTTGGATGAGAAGGCCTGGCTCGCAGTCTCCGCTCTAATTCATCCCAAAGGTATTTTATTGGGTTGAGGTCAGGCCAGTCAAGCTCCTCCACCCCAAACTCACTCATCCATGTCTTTATGGAGCTTGCTTTGTGCAGTGGTCCAAATTATTTGGTGGAGCGGTTTGTTTACAAGTGATCACGCTGTCATTGGACGGCGTGATCACATGATAAAGGGCCGCTGTCATCGGTCCTTTACCCCAATCCGTGACATGCTGGGTCTAGGAGACCCGACGGTCACGGAGATTCCCGGGTGCGCGCCCCAGGGGGTTCGATTCTAGGAGGACGTCATAGGACGGCCTCCCAGATTTATCCGACCGCGATGTAGCCATCATTCAGCTATGACTCAGTCGGCAACTGGTTAATGACCTGAGAAGGTCTCTTTAAAGTTTTGTAAAGGTATGACCCAAATGTATCCTTAAACCTCCCTCTACCCTTCCTAAGTATGTCCCATAACCAAGTTTGTAAAATACTTGTAAGGACAGCTTCTGGGAGGAGGGATCAGCAGAGTTCTCCAGGCCAGTGGTTCTCAACCTCAGTCCTCAGGTACCCCCAACGGGCCATGTTGTGGAAACTTTCCTTAGAAAAAATAGTCTTATCAATACCATATCATTGATATTGATTTAAAGCAGTTGTGGAAAGTAAAGAAAAACCTGAAAACATGGCCTGTTGGGGGGTACTTGAGGACCGAGGTTGAGAACCACTGCTCTAGGCCCATTCCTGTTGATGTTGGCACACCTTCCAGAATATCATCTCCCAAGAGCCATTTCCCTATAGACAGTGTGTGTTTGCAGGTTCTTGGGGGTAAGGTTTTGCCACTGGTTTGCCTGGGGAAAAAATGAATGTATGCATGTAGAGAGGGTAGGGATAGTGCAGAGTTTTGTAATCCAACTGGGTAGAGCTCAGAGCTCAGAGCTCAGGCAGGGCTAACAACACAGCTTGGGATTTCAGATCAGCAGATGAATTGTGTTGTCAGCTATCAAAGGAAGTCTATAGTCACAGCATACCCCTTCATTTTATAACACATCAGCATTGTAATAACAATACAAACAATAGTTATGTTTGACAATCCATCCAATATAATCTCTGTTCATGTTGTAAGTGCTGCCTGCCTGCTGGCCATCTCTTTTCACAACTCCCTGAATTCCCTGCATGCTTTGCAGCTTCTCCTCTGCTGTTTACTTTCCATTTCTAAAGACTACATATCCAATGGTACCTTTCTGTTTGCAAGCACCGACTCCGCCTCCAGAAACTCCTCCTCTCAGCAACCTTTGTATTTCACAAGGCAGTGACCTGGTCAAACACCTGGCTCTCTTCGGACCACCCCTGGTCAGCTTAGGCAGCGGGACACGCATGATCATCTTTTAATTCCCTCCCACTACCACTCTATACTAGCAACGCCTTCACAAGCGCAGGAGAAATTATTTTCTGTGAAACATCAGTGCCTACTCACAGGGCATAGTGAATTCAAGGAAGTAAATATGTGGGGATCTTAAAAAGTAAGTTTACAAACTCTAAGATCATTCAGAATAATAGGAGTAGGCTAGAAGTAATTATAATTACTATATATGTAAATTAATATATGATCTTCCATATTGAGTGTGGATATGCTTTAACTGGAAATTAAGAGCTCTCTGGATTTTTGCCAGGATGATCAGATCGGGTATTTTTCTGTCCCTGCGGCATTTTTAAAGTGATAATACATTGGTGAATTGTGCATATTGCAGAGATGTAATGCATATGTTTCTTTTTTCTATTTTGCCAAGGCATATGCATATCCTGTGCAGTACAACGAAATCTGATGCGTTGAAGATTGGATAGTGTGTAGAGCAGGGGTCTCAAACTGGCGGCCCTCCAGCTGTTGTGAAACTACAAGTTCCATGGGAGTCATGCTTGTAACTGTCAGCCTTGTAATGCCTCATGGGACTTGTAGTTTCGCAACAGCTGGAGGGCCGCCAGTTTGAGACCCCTGCCGTAGACAGTATAACTTATCTCACTACTCTATTTTCTATATAGACACTGAATTAAAGTGAGTAATAAAGCAGTGTAGATATTTATCATGTTTAGCTCTTGAATGGGAACACGTTGAGTGCTGATTATACATTTCAGACACCTTGGAAGCATAAGCCTATGCAGAAGTCATGAAAACCCGAGGCAGTACGGGAGTCATCTTCCCCAGACATGGAATATTTATCTTCATCTGTACTCTATGAACCATGCTTTTCCTAGCAATGATCACTTAAGTGGTTTACTATGAAGACAAATAAGGTGTAAAGTTGTTTGCGCCCATATTTATTTTATTTTTTTTCCCTATAAAATATTTTTTCTTCCTTTTATTTGTATAGTCATTAACCTTTGCCTGATGTAATACAACTTGCTGCCAATCACAGCCTACTGGCAGTTGGTGGGTAACAATTTTAAAAGCCAATCCCAGTTTGTGAGTTTACTAGCACATGGAATCTTGTGCTGACTTCTATCTCTCTATCTCCCCTTCTTCCCACTGCGGCTACCATTACAAAACCAAATCATGACATCACTCGCACCCAATGAATTATATATAACCACTTGCTGACCCAGCCTTTTTCTGACATGTGTAGTAAAAATGAGTATTTTCTTGCTAGAAAATTACTTAGAACCCCCAAACACTATATATATATATATATATATATATATATATATATATATATATATATATTGTAGCACTAACTCTCGGTGGAGCTGCTGGTTTAAGCGGGCTGTTACCTTCACTCTCGATACCTCTGTTTCACCGTCACCGGGTCTAGGGTTCCGTTGAGTTTACCTCTGGACGATATAAGCACCAACACTTGAGTACGTTTTCAATGCTTTATTGAACCAAGTAACGAAGGAAGTAGCAGGAAAGAGGCAGGAGGAAAACTGCAGGGAAGCTCAAATACCTTTCTTTAGGTTTCTTTAGAACGTCCTTTAAAGTTGAATACTGTAATCGAATGCAATCCCCTTTGTGGGACACGATCTTTGCTCGCCTGGATAGGCCTCTCTCACTTGCCTAGCAGCCAGTACGTAGCACGAACAAAAGTCTCTGCCACAGACTTGCTTGAAATAAACCCGTACGATCCTCTGCCACAGGATGTATTGGTTTGCGATGAATGTCAGACACAGTACTTGGACCTCTAAGCCAACCCGGCAGTACCATGTAATAAGACTACTTCAGGATACGTCCTCCAACCGAGTCACCAGGCCCCTCTCCAGACCAGCACGTTGCGTGATCCTTCCATGACGGGTCCTCCCCTGGGATCTCCCCGGCTGTCCAGCTTCTTCACTCTGGATAGACAGCTCAGGACCATTCCTCGGCTGCTGTGGTAGGCCCCAGACAGGCTTCTGGGCCCACCCACGCGCTGCAGCGACGCGGGCCCCTGAAACAGTGGACCACGAGGTAGCTCTCTAACGCATACCTGTCGGCCAGGAGGGCCAGCAGGTGGCTGAAAATGAACCCCTAAACATGGCGTCTGTCCCATAAATACCCTCTCCCAGAATGCAACTCGGAGGACCACCCCCACCGAGTTGTCTCCGGGACAGAGGAGCACTCATACACTTTAACACGTTGCTTTTCCAACACCCTCCGATGGTGACAACGACACCCACCAGCACAATGTGGAACCACACGCAACGTCAGCCAAGCTGGAACAGAGGCAAATCTTACTTCCTATAACGAGCAATTCACTAAATTTACCTATCAGATGGTAGATCATATATATTATTTAGCATAGACCCTAGAGCACTGATAGTGAACCTTGGCCCCCCAGATGTTTTGGAACTACATTTCCCATGATGCTCATACACTCTGCAGTGTAGTTGATCATCATTGGAAACATAGTTCCAAAACAACTGGGTTGCCAAGGTTCGCCATAACTGCCCTAGAGAATAAAATGGTGGTCGTTGCACTATTTTGGGGTGGATTTACTAAAAAGACTATGCACTGCTGACTTCCATCATCCAATCACGTGCAAGCAAAAATGCAGTTTTCTTTATTTTCCTTGCACGTGATTGGGTACTCTTTGCAAAGTGAAGCTTTATCTAATTTACTAAGCTCTGGAACAACTGCCCTTTGCAAAGTGCACAGTCTATTTTCCTTTAATAAATCCACCCCTTTATGTCATACTGTATTTGCGCAGCAGTCTTTCAATCGCAATTTTTTTTTGGAAAAAAATACACTTTAAAAGCGGAGTTCCACCCAACTTTACTACTTGGTCTTAAACGAAAGACCACCCCTCCACCCCTCGTGTTTGGATATACATTTTTTTTCTTACCTTAGTAGTAAAAAGGTGAACTTCTGTCTCAGCCTCGTCATTTCCTCTTCTGGCTCTGCCCCTCCCACCCCCGCCCCCCCGCTGCCTTCTGGGACCTGTATGTGTCCCAGAAGACAACAGTGCCCATTCAGAAAGAGCTGCACGACTCGCACATGCGCAGTAGGAAACCTGAAGGCTCCACTGCCAGTTCCCCTTAGTTACAATGGTGGCGCCTGCACCCTAACCAATGAACGGATCGGCCTGAGGGGCCGACATCACGGGCTCCCTGTACAGGCAAGTGTACTTATTAAAAGTCAGCAGCTACAGTGTTTGTAGCTGCTGACTTTAAAAAAAAAATGTTTTTGATGGTGGAACTCCACTTTAATGAATAATAAAATAAACAAAAAAAACAGTGAAGTTAACCCAATTTTTTTGTAAAATGTGAAAGATGCTAATATGTTAAAAATGTTAATAGATACCCAACATGTCATGCTTTAAAATTGCGCACACTTGTGGAATGGCGACAAACTATGGTACCTAAAAATCTCCATAGGTGACACTTAAAATTTTTTTACAGGTTACCTGTTTAGAGTTACAGAGGAGGTCTAGGGCTAGAATTATTGCTCTCGTTCTACCGATCGGGGCGATACCTTACATGTGTGGTTTGTACACCATTTACATATGCGGACGCGATTTACGTATGTGTTCTCTTCTGCATGCAAGCATGAAGGGATGGGGCGCTTTTTTTTTCTTCTCATTTATTTTACTTATTATTTTTACACTGTCCCTTTAATTATTAATTTATTTTTTTAATCACTTTTGGATCTATTACAAAGAATGTAAACATCTCTTGTAATAGAAATAAGCATGACAGGTCCTATTTATTCTCATTTGCCTTTAAAAGCAAAAAAAAAAAAAAAAAGTACATTTTGCTTAAAAATAATAATTATAATAATAAAAAAAAAAAAAAAAATCTGTCTGCCTGAGAACAGAAAGTAATGTCAGGGGTTGCCCCTGTCCTCCAAGGTCATAGAGCTGAGTGGGGACTATTTTCCTGCCTAGCCATCGGCCACAACTGGATCGGTTCCGGATTTAACTACGTAGGGCTGCGGAAAAAAATCTATTTAAATCTTGAATCGAGTTGAGAGGTCAAATCAATTCAAAATTTAAGCAAATCGATTTTTTTTAGATTTTTTTTTTTCTCCGCACCAGTCCTGAGGAGCTGCAAGCAGGAGTTTTTAGTCGAGGCCGTGGCTTCGGCCTAGTCCGCGGCTTCGGCCTAGTCCGCGAGGCCAGACGCCGTGGACTAGGCCGAAGCCGCGGCCTCGCCTAAAAACTCCTGCCTGCAGCTCCCCAGGACCGGTGCTGACACTGCCGGTCCTGAGGAGCTGCGGGCAGGAGTTTTTAGGCGAGGCCGCGGCTTCAGCCTAGTCCGCGAGGCCGGACGCTGCAGACTAGGCCGAAGCCTCAGCCTCGCCTAAAAACGCCTGCCCGCAGCTCTTCAGGACCGGCGCGGTGTCCAAAAAAAAAAAAAAACTCAATTCGAATCGTGAATCGAGTTTTTTTTAAGAAAATCGATGACTTTTTATTTTTTTGGGGAAAATCTCCCAGCCCTATAACTACGGCTTCAGTACGCTTGGAAAAGACTGGGTAGCGGCGGGGGTGGGGGGGGGGGGTGTGACCTCTCCTCCCGCCTATAGAAGTGATCTGCCACTGGGATCATTTTCATCAAAAAGCCGACTGCCTGAGGAAAAAAAAAAAAAGATACCGGGGTTATGATGACATCTAGCTGTAGCCATAACCCGGGTATTTAACTGTAAAGTAATGACGTACATTTACTGTTAAGCGGTCAGCAAGTGGATAAAGTGTGCAACACTGGGCCATTTTACTGAATTGCAGAACCTTATTTGGTCACAAGATGGCATTGCCAATTATGTTTTGCTTAGCTGTGACTGGGTTTGTACAGGTTGCACAGGAGCAGTCCAAAGGTTGTAGTCTTGAAGAAGGATTCCAACTTTAGCCTTCCATGGGCCACAACTTCAAGGCCAATAAGCACCTGGGAGCAGGGGGGACTAGATAAAAGTAAAAGTCGGAAGTCGGGCAGTAGGAGGGAAGCACGCCAGCCGGGTAGGAGCAAAAAAAGCTGTGCTGTGCCACGTTGTGCTGCTTCAAGCTGTGCAGTGCCAGAGATGAGACTGATCTGTACAGGGACATCTGCACCCAAAATCACTGTCCAAGTTGCCACTCCTTTGGTTGCTGTACTGCTGCATAGGGGGGCCCCACCATACTGAGCAGTTGCTACCATCCGAGGACTGCCTCAAAAGGAATCCGGTGAGAAGGTTTCCAACCTGCGTTTCATTTACACCACCTGTTAACCCTTTTCTCCAGTCTAGAGAATGAAGTGAAGGGTTGTTTTACAAAGGGAGGGTTCACATATACTTTAAACATGAAAGGTGAAACCATTATGTGAGTGGACAAACATTTAGCCCTTCAATTGAACAAGAAGTAGTGGTATGACTTTAACTTGAGGCACTTTGGGCCTTATAAATGCCCATTAATAAAGAAATATCTATTGGTGTTGACATACACTATATTACCAAAAGTATTGGGATGCCTGCCTTTACACGCACATGAACTTTAATGGCATCCCAGTCTTAGTCCATAGGGTTCAATATTACCCTATACACTATATTACCAAAAGTATTGGGACGGCTGCCTTTACACGCACATGAACTTTAATGGCATCCCAGTCTTAGTCCATAGGGTTCAATATTGAGTTGGCCCACCCTTTGCAGCTATAACAGCCTCAACTCTTCTGGGAAGGCTGTCCACAAGGTTTAGGAGTGTGTCTATGGGAATGTTTGACCATTCTTCCAGAAGTGCATTTGTGAGATCAGGTACTGATATGGACGAGAAGGCCTGTCTCGCAGGCTCTGCTCTAATTCATCCCTAAGGCATTTTATCAGGTTGAGGTCAGGACTCCATGTCTTTATGGACCTTGCTTTGTGAACTGGTACAAATCATTTGGTGGAGGGGGGATTATGTTGTGGGGTATAAATATGAAACACCAGAACTCTATTGAAAAAGTGACTGGAAAATATAAGTCCCAAATGAAGGTAAAAAAAGTCCCGAATGAGGTAAGAAAGTAACTGACGTCACAAAAACACACAGTCCCTGGAGTCAAGGCAGATGCAAACAGTGATCATAGACATGTAACACAATCCTTGGAGCCAAGGGTAGATGTATTCAGTGATTATAGACGTGAGACACCCAGTGAAAAATCCTCCACCTAATAAGATGTCCGCTTACCAGAGGTAAGCTGTAAATCAGCTTAATAGTAAACCTCCACTCAGGGGAAATCAGCTCCTCAGGTCACCAGCCAAGGAAGGGGGTGGACAGGATCTTTCGGTGTATTGAACTCAATCCGCATAGCAGGAGGACCCAAAAGGACAAAACAAATTCTCCATAGTGTAAAACTGTATCACATTTATTGAGGTAAAAAAATGGTCGCACTTACATGTAAAATCACGATATAAAGGCACATAGGATATAAAACAGCCGGCCGGCTCGCATGCACCCGTTCAAACGAAAACGATGACGTCAGCGCGTCAACCTTCCGACGTACGTTTCGTCCTATTGGACGTCGTCATGGGAACGGGCGACGCACTGACTCATCGCTATATATAGACCAGAAACAAAAACCAAACCTCGCTTTGAAGCTCAGATGGCGTCACCACACCATCCTACACGGAAGCAGGAAGTGTGTGACCTATAGTCTTTTCAATGGGCAGACGCCACTTCCGCCCATACACTGGGACCCTTCGAGAGCTGGCAAAACTAAATTAGTGAAAACGGCCACATCGAATATAATCAAAACCAGAGTAAATGATGTTATTAGAATATTTCATAATGTACGTATAAAGGGATAAAAGTTAAAAACAAACAAAACGAATATATGTGTAAAACTCTCCTCCATTTAAAAGAGGGACAGATAGGGATTGCACTGAGGATGTTCAGACCCCAATACAAACATAACTATAATTGATGGAAAACTGGGATATCGTTCCAAAGGTGGTTAGGGATGTTAATATATCGACCACCACTAGAGATTCAAAGCGAGTAAATAGAATGTAGTATATATAACATAAATTCCTACATAGTGTTAAGAACATCTATATATAATAGAAAATATTATGATTAAACCACACTTCACTGATAATTAAATACCATGAAGATTATCAGTGAACGATACTTCCTTGGCTGGTGACCTGAGGAGCTGATTTCCCCTGAGTGGAGGTTTACTATTAAGCTGATTTACAGCTTACCTCTGGTAAGCGGACATCTTATTAGGTGGAGGATTTTTCACTGGGTGTCTCACGTCTATAATCACTGAATACATCTACCCTTGGCTCCAAGGATTGTGTTACATGTCTATGATCACTGTTTGCATCTGCCTTGACTCCAGGGACTGTGTGTTTTTGTGACGTCAGTTACTTTCTTACCTCATTCGGGACTTTTTTTACCTTCATTTGGGACTTATATTTTCCAGTCACTTTTTCAATAGAGTTCTGGTGTTTCATATTTATAAATAATCATTTTTTCATTTTTGATGTATTTTATTTTCATACACTTAATTGTATTTGATTAGTCACATCACATGTTATTGTCTTTAGCGCGGTCTTTCTTGAATATTTCTGTTTAGTATGTGCACGCCTCACATTAAGACTGCAGCTTTTTTAGTTTTATAACTGAGTGTTCATTACAGTGAGTAGCGCGGTAATTTTTGATATTTATGTTGTGGGGTAGTTTTTCACAGGTTGAGCTTGGCCACTTAGTTCCAGTGAAGGGAACTCTTAAGGCGTCAGCATACCAAGACATTTTGGACAATTTCATGCCCCCAACTTTGTGGGAACAGTTTGGAGATGGCCTCTTCCTGTTCCAACATGACTGCGCACCAGTGCACAAAGCAAGGTCCATAAAGACATGGATGAGCGAGTTTGGGGTGAAGGAACTTGACTGGCCTGCACAGAGTCTTGACCTCAACCCGATAGAAGACCTTTTGGATGAATTATGCCCCGTACACACGGTCGGACATTGATCGGACATTCCGACAACAAAATCCTAGGATTTTTTCCGACGGATGTTGGCTCAAACTTGTCTTGCATACACACGGTCACACAAAGTTGTCGGAAAATCCGATCATTCTGAACGCGGTGACGTAAAACACGTACGTCGGGACTATAAACGGGGCAGTAGCCAATAGCTTTCATCTCTTTATTTATTCTGAGCATGCGTGGCACTTTGTGTGTCGGATTTGTGTACAGACGATCGGAAATTCCGACAACGGATTTTGTTGTCGGAAAATTTTATAGCCTGCTCTCAAACTTTGTGTGTCGGAAAATCCGATGGAAAATGTGTGATGGAGCCTACACACGGTCGGAATTTCCGACAACAAGGTCCTATCACACATTTTCCGTCGGAAAATCCGACCGTGTGTACGGGGCATTAGAGTGGAGACAGCGAGCCAGGCCTTCTCGTCCAACATCAGTGCCTGACCTCACAAATGTGTTTTTGGAAGAATGGTCAAACATTCCCATACACACACTCCTAAACCTTGTGGAAGCCTTCCCAGAAGAGTTGAAGCTGTAAAAGTTCATGTGCGTGTAAAGGCAGGCGTCCCAATACTTTTGGTTATATAGTGTACATACAGTTGTGTTGACCTATCCATATGAGTCACATTTCTGTGCCCTTTTGCTCCACTTGCCCCCATGCGATAAACAAAATTCAGGTTTTACAGAAGTCTGCCATCAATAAATTCTGGTTCAGTCCTTTCAGAGCTTTCCCGGCTTCTTTTATAACTCAGAGGAGTCTGGCAGCTCTGTGGCACTAAAATGAACATGTTCTTTTTTCTTTTTCTTTTTTTTCATCCGTAATAAAATAAGTCATAATAAAAAAAAGCTGAAGAGATCTGGAAAATACAGAGCAAGCAGTTTATTTCTTCATTACCTAAAAAGACAAAAAGACCTATTTTTTTTCTTCTCTTCTTGATTGTACAAAATTGTCTCAGCATTCATTCTCTCGGTGTATCATTTAATAATCAGCAGAATTTCCACACAGCTGCTTTTGATGCAGTTACTTTAGAATAAAGGTGCAATATAGCTTTCAGAAGTATGCACTTATTGTACAGGAATGAATTTTGCCACACACGTGAGACGAAAGCAGAAAAAGATGACCAGTTTTTTAGAATAGAAAATAAAAACGCAAGCTTGTGTTGGCCAAGTGTACATACTTTGGCACTGAGCGGACACTGGCCCTGACACTGCCAGGTAACTAGCATTGTCAGAAGGAGGCCAGCATTGGCAGCCCCATACTTTGCTTATGACAGTTGGACCTTAACTGGCAATTTCCCTATATCCTCCCTCTAACATTCCCCTCTTCATGTTACACATTTGGCATACCTTTCTCAGCAGGTACTTGATTCCTCTTCTTTATTCCTCATCCAGGCCAAGATTACATTGTGCTAGGTATGACCAACCCCCCCACAGCCTTCTGGGTTCCCATCATACACACCTGGAGATTACAGGACTATCCGACCCCAGCTGGCCAATCTTGCACATGTGCAGTAAGGAGCCAAATGTAAGCCAATAGGAAGTGATTGCCATCCCCCAAATCCAAGATGGCAGTGGAGAAACCTAACAAGCAGTGAATACAAAGGGTTTTAGGAAAGCAGTGCTGGACCTTTTGGACTGATATGTCTTTCTTAAAAGTCAACTTGTAGCTGCTGACTTTTATTTTTATAAAGACGAGTGAATATCCTATTTAAGGTACCCATAGACAAGAAGTAACAGTCACTCAGGCCAGATTAGGACATGGTCATATATGTATGTGCAGCCTACTTTTTCATTAGTAATAAATAGATAAGAACACCACATGGTTTGCCAAAAACTGGATCACCTGCTGGTGGCACTGTGGTTATGAGAACAGAAGGTTGTAGTACTGGAGTCCACCAGCAGGTGTTTCCCAGCAGCCAGCAGATCTCAGTAATCAGTCTTCCCCTGATGCTGACTGCTGGGATGGTATTTAGTCCCTCCCCTACTATTCCCTGGTGCTTCGATGTTTGCCCTGCTAGCCAGATACTGCTTGCTGTTTAATCCTGAATCTAATCTTGCTCCTGTCTTGTACTTGTACCTTTTACCCTAGTGCCTGCTACCCTTGTTCCTGATCCCAGTCCTGGTTCCCTCCCTTGCATCCTTGCATTTTCCTTGCATCTCCGGTAGTACCCTGTTTTTCTGTGTTCCCCAGTTTGTATCTATTGTATATAGTTAGTTTGCTGGTTAGGCTTTTTGTTGCTTAACTAGATTGCTTGTAAGGTACTTTGTAATTTGGGTATGGTTCACTTGTATCTTTATGTTTGCTGTGTATCCTTTTTGCTGGTGTTTGGATGAATTTTGTTTCACTGATAATAAACTTGCTTAACCACTTGCTTAATGGGCACTTCTACTCCCTTCCTGCCCAGGCTAATTTTCATTTTTCAGCACTGTAGCACTTTGACAATTGTGTGGTCATGCAACACTGTACTTATATGAAATTTTTATCATTTTTTGAGGCCGATAGAGCTTTCTTTTGGTGCTTAGTGGTGGGTTAGTTTTGGTTATAACATAATATAACATAATAAGTAATTTTTTTCCTTCACTGATGTGTGCTGATGTGGATGCACTGATGGTCACAGATAAGCTGCACTAATGGGCACAAATAGGCTGCACTGATGAGGCGGCACTGATGAGGTGGCGATAAGGAGGCACCGACGAGGGGGCACTGATGGGTAGTACTGATTGGCACTGATCAGTGCCACAATTATCTGTATACATGTCTCCTGTCAGGACTGCCAGTTACCGACTCTACTCTCCTCACGCTGTGACAGTGCCTGAGGAAAGGGGAGGAGCAGATAACCGGTAACTGTTTACACTTAAAGTCCTTTCTTGTATTAAGAGAGGTATGGACTCCAAAGAGAGAGAGAGAGATCATTCTGCCCCCGTACAAATCATTAGTAAAACCTCATCTGGAATATGCAGTTCAGTTTTGGGCACCAGTTCACAAAAAGGATATTGGGGAACTGGAGAAAGTGCAGAGAAGGGCAACCAAACTGATAAGAGGCATAGAGAAGCTCAGCTATGAGAAAAGATTAGAGGAACTGAATTTATTCTCTCTTGAGTAGGGATAAGCTTTGAGTTCGAGACAAACTCATGTTCGACTCGAACATTGGCTGTTCGCCAGTTCACCAAACAGCGAACAATTTGGGGTGTTCGCGGCAAATTCGAAAGCCATGGAACACCCTTTAAAAGTCTATGGGAGAAATCAAAAGTGCTAATTTTAAAGGCTTATATGCATGGTATTGTCATAAAAAGGGTTTGGGGACCTGGGTCCTGCCCCAGGGGATATGTATCAATGCAAAAAGAAGTTTTAAAAACGGCCGTTTTTTGGGAGCAGTGATTTTAATAATGCTTAAAGTGAAACAATAAAAGTGTAATATTCCTTTAAATTTCGTACCTGGGGGTGTCTATAGTATGCCTGTAAAGGGGTGCATGTTTCCCGTGTTTAGAACAGTCTGACAGCAAAATGACATTTCAAAGGAAAAAAAGTAATTTAAAACTACTCGCGGCTATAATGAATTGTCGGTCCGACATTACACATAAAAGTTCATTGATAAAAATGGCATGTCTGGTCTGGTATGGATTTTAAGGGGAACCCCCGCGCCAAAATGAAAAAAAAAATGGCGTAGGGTCCCCCCAAAAATCCATACCAGACCCTTATTCGAGCCTGGCAGGCCGCAGGAAAAGAGGGGTGGACCAGAGAGCGCCCCCCCCCCAGAACCGTACCAGGCCACATGCCCTCAACATTGGGAGGGTGCTTTGAGGTAGCCCCCAAAGCACCTTGTCCCCATGTTGATGGGGAGAAGGGCCTCATCCCCACAACCCTTGGCCGGTGGTTGTGGGGGTCTGCGGGTGGGGGGCTTATCGGAATCTGGAAGCCCCCTTTAACAAGGGGACCCCCAGATCCCAGCCCCCCGGATTAAATATATATTTATATTTAATCTTTTTACATTAAAATACTTAAAATTAAAATACTATATACAATTAAAATACTATATACCTTTTGGCTGATCTGTATACCACGATCGCATGATAATCTGCAGGGTCTGCTCAAGTGCTGAGTGTTCAGGTAGGAGGAAATTTCCACTACAGCCTGTGTCCTTATGCTATTATGGGAGGCAGATCATTCATCAATCAAGATGTGTCATTCCACCCACTGTGTTCTTTTTTAGTTACTGGGCATGGAGGAGGGGGGAGGGACTTGGCTTTTATATAGGATCTATATACACACCCACATGTGTGATGTCAATATCATGTGACCTGAAAGGCTCAGCTCAAACAGGAAATATTCTCTCCAGTAATAGAAACCAAACTGAGCATGTGCAGCAGGACTACCCTCACTGTGTCTTATCTGGCCTTGCCAAGAGATACCCTGCAGGAGGGGAAGGATCTGTACATAGCGGATCAAGGAGCCTTTTTACACAATACAGAGGATTACACCTTACGTTACACAGTGAGTATAACAAGCATGCTATTCTGCATATACAGACAGATTTTACTGTTGTGGGTTTAACCTCCATGGCGGTATTCCCGAGTCTGGCTCAGGGTAGCAACCAACACCGTCCCTTTACATCAAAAGTTTGTTTTAGACCAAGTAGAAAACAGCGATAATAAATTAGAATCACTCGCAGAATTGAGCGATAGTGATTTGTGGGGAGATCCGTCATCAAACACTGAAAAGTAATGACAGCGACAATTCTACAACTGAGCACATTTCAGTGTTTTTGATTTTGATTACATCATTGAATAATTTTTATTATTATTATATTATTATTTGGTATAATTATTTATAGTTATTTATTATATTATAATTTATGATTTTGTGTTTCAAACTTTATCATACCCGAGATGTCTACTAGACTTTTGTTTGGACAGATTTAGGTGAGTTATTCCTAAGAATTACAGGCCTACAATATAAAACACCAAATTTCCATGCAAAATAATTGTACCACTTTCAGCATCAAAAATATAAAATAATCATACCGCCAGGAAGGTTAATAACACCTCATATCAGGGTTCAGCATTCCACCAATACTACTGTATCTACTTTCCTGTTATATAGCTCTTGCTTACCATTTGTCAAGCTGGCTCATAAACATATGCCCTCAGATAAGCTAAGAATGCATATTCATGTAAATGACAGCCAACACAGCCAACAAATTCAGTTTGAATTTGAATAGAAAAGAATAGAGTAGAATAGAATAGAAAATAACAGAATAGTATAGAAAAAAAACAGAATTGAAAGAATATAACCATCTTCCAAAATTCAAATTTCGAATAGAATATAAAATAATAAAAGAGAAAAGAATAAACAAATCGAAAAAGAATACATTTAAAAAAACAATAGAACAGAATAGAATAGAAAGAATATAACAATTTCCCACAATTCAAATGCAATCAATTTGAATAGAATAGCATAGATTAGAATAGGAAGATGGTTATATTCATTCTATTCTACTCTCTTCTGTTTTTTTTTCTATACTATTGTCTTATTTTCTATTCTATTCTACTCTATTCTTTTCTATTCAAATTCAAACTGATTCTATTTGAATTTTGGAAAATGGTTATATTATTTATATTCTACTCTATTGTTTTTTAATCCTATTAAAATTTCAGAAGATGGTTAGAATCTATTAAATTATATTATTTTTGTAATTCTATTCCTTTCTATTCTATTCCATTCTATTCTCTTCTTTTATTTTCTATCCTATTTTGTTCTGTTTTACTCTATTATTTTCTATTCTTTTATTTTCTGTTATATTCTTTTTTTATTCTATTACATTTTTTCTATTCTATTCAATTCTTTTCTATTCTATTCTATTCTCTTTGGAAATTCAAAAACTATTCGAAAACTATTTGAATTCGAAAATTCAAATAGATTTGAATACGAATAAACAAAACGAATTCTGAAAACAAATTAAATTATATAGACAATATATAGATATAAATGATATAGACAAATTAAATTATATTATATACAATTATAATTTCAAATTAAACAAATTTTTAACTAAACACAATTTATGTAAATAATGAATTTAAACGAAACAAAACCTAGAATTTTTCGTCCTGCACATGTCTACAGTCTGATAGAATATGGTGTAGGTTCACAGGGAAAGAAATACTCATAATATATAATAATAATAATAAAAAAAAAATAATTACTCATAGGTTGAAACGGCTTGATAAGTAAGATGGAACAACAGTGCACTTGTGACATCTACAGTATATAAGTAGCAAATACCTCACCATCTGAAAGTCTCCAGTGTAAGTTTATTGTATTAAAATATATCTAAACCTGAACGTTTTTGTTTTAATTTTGGATAGAGTGGGATTTAAAACCTCTGCTGGGTTTTGTATGCTGTCTGTGACCCCATTGGGGAGATTCATCTTCTCTTCTTGTCTTGGAGACCATTGTGACTAGTCACCAATATCTCTAGAACAACAATGGGTGGAAATTGTTCAATGCAGATGCCTACAGTTGCAATAAAAAGTATGTGAACCCTTTTGGGATGATATGGATTTCTGCACAAATTGGTCATAAAATGTGATCTGATCTTCATCTAAGTCACAACAATAGACAATCACAGTCTGCTTAAACTAACAACACACAAATCAGACATGCACAATGGTCAGGAGTAATTCTTGACCATTCCTCTTTACAGAACTGTTTCAGTTCAGCAATATTCTTGGGATGTCTGGTGTGAATCGCTTTCTTGAGGTCATGCCACAGCATCTCAATCGGGTTGAGGTCAGGACTCTGACTGGGCCACTCCAGAAGGCGTATTTTCTTCTGCTTAAGCCATTCTGTTGTTGATTTACTTCTATGCTTTGGGTTGTTGTCCTGTTGCAACACCCATCCTCTGTTGAGCTTCAGCTGGTGGACAGATGGCTTTAAGTTCTCCTGCAAAATGTCTTCATAAACTTGGGAATTCATTTTTCGATGATAGCAGTCCGTCCAGGCCCTGACGCAGCAAAGCAGCCCCAAACCATGATGCCCCCATCACCATACTTCACAGTTGGGATGAGGGTTTGATGTTGGTGTGCTGTGCCTCTTTTTCTCCACACATAGTGTTGTGTGTTTCTTCCAAACAACTCAACTTTGGTTTCATCTGTCCACAGAATATTTTGCCAGTACTGCTGTGGAACCACCAGGTGCTCTTGTGCAAACTGTAAACGTGCAGCAATGTTTTTTTTGGACAGCAGTGGCTTCCTCTGTGGTATCCTCCCATGAAATCCATTCTTGTTTAGTGTTTTACGCATCGTAGATTCGCTAACAGGGATGTTAGCATATGCCAGAGACTTTTGTAAGTCTTTAGCTGACACTCTATGATTCTTCTTCACCATACTGAGCAGTCTGCGCTGTGCTCTTGCAGTCATCTTTACAGGACGCCCACTCCTAGGGAGAGTATCAGCAGTGCTGAACTTTCTCCATTCATAGACAAATTTGTCTTACCGTGGACTGATGAAAAGCAAGGCTTTTGGAGATACTTTTATAACCCTTTCCAGCTTTATGCAAGTCAATAATTCACATCAGGCAATGCTTCTTGTGAAAAGCAAACCCAGAACTGGTGTGTGTTTTTTATAGGGCAGGGCAGCTGTAACCAACACCTCCAATCTCATCTCATTGATTGGACTCCATTCTTTGTGTGTTATTAGTTTAAGCAGACTGTGATTGTCTAGTGTTGTGAGATGAAGATCACATCACATTTTATGACCAATTTGTGCAGAAATCCATATCATTCCAAAAGGGTTCATATACTTTTTCTTGCAACTGTATATCTGTGACCGTTATCTCAGAGGGGATTTCCCCTCATTTTGCAGAGGTTTTCCCATACTGCTGGTTGTTGAAGTGAAGGATAGTCTCACTGACTGTACAAAGACAAAATAAAAATGGTGATGGACTTTTAACCCTTCCCAAGACCAAAACTAGAAAAAAACAAAGTTTTGCCTTTAGATATACAATAAAGCTTGATCTATGATTACATTTCAGTGAATCTGTGCATATCCTGCAAAACTCCCAAATCACAGTATGCATTCTACGCAATATCTCCAAAATACAATTTACAGTGGATAGGGTGGCAATATACTTTCCTATCATATGCTTTATAGACGTGTAGCACTTTGGTACATTCACTTTATTTTCTCCATAAATAACCTATAATGAATAATCCAGTGACAACCATCCCACCTGGTTTATTCAGTCATCTGAAGCACAATAATTGATAGAATTTACCAACTCTGTCACAGAGCACTATATTCTCCTATTAGTGACTTTGCAGTTTGGCTTTTAGTTAGGATTGGAATGTATATAAAAAAAAGGCAGAGACCTATTATACTAAGTGCTGTAATGTTCCATTTTGATATCATGAGTTTAGGCAGTAATCTGAAAAAAACTGAAAGCACTCTCTATATTTGAAAGTATTTGCTTTAAAAGAACTAGGCTTGTATGACTGGGCTTACAGTGCTCTGTCCTTGAACCCTGTTTTAAAGGGTTAATGGGGACTTACCATATATACTCGAGTATTAGTCGACCCGAATATAAGCCAAGGCACCTACTTTTACCACAAAAAAAGGGAAAATTTATTGACTCGAATATAAGCCGAGGGTGAGAATGCTGCAGCTACTGTAAGTGGAAAAGAGGGTCAACAACGCCCATCTGCAGCCTCAGTGTGTTAATCTGCATGCCTCAGCCTCATGCCTCAGCCTCATGCCTCAACCTCAAGCTTCATGCCTCAACCTCAAGCCTCATGCCTCAACCTCAAGCCTCAAGCCTCATGCCTCAACCTCAAGCCTCATGCCTCATGCCTTAACCCTCATGCCTCATCCTCATGCCTCAACCTCAACCTCAAGCCTCATGCCTTAACCTCATGCCTCAACCTCAAGCCTCATGCCTCAAGCCTCATGCCTCATAGCTACATAGTAGGTGAGGTTGAAAAAAGAAACAAGTCCATCAAGTCCAACCTATGTGTGTGATTATATGTCAGTATTACATTGTATATTCCTGTATGTTGCGGTCATTCAGGTGCTTATCTAATAGTTTCTTAAAGCTATCGATGAGACCACGCCGAAAGACTCCGAAGAAGAACAGCTGATCATGAGGTATATCGGGAGCGTGTGTGAGTGTGTGACAGAATGTAGTATTAAGTGCGCAGGCACCGTGTAGAGCTCATGAACAGGTGTTCATGTTCGGAGACTTTTGGCGTCCACGATGCTGCACCTGCGCAGTACAGGGCTGACACTATCCGATGGGGGGACCTTTCTCCTCAGAACACTGTCCGTGATAGGCTGAACACTAATGGCGCTTGGTTACACTGCATGGCCGCCGATTAGACTGAATGTATCACAGCGCCGGGGGATTAGGCTGTAGAGGAGGACTCGAGTATAAGCCGAGGGGGGCATTTTCAGCACAAAAAAAGTGCTGAAAAACTCGGCTTATACTCGAGTATATACGGAACAATAAAAAAAATGGAAATTCTTTGTTGAACAGGGGTTTCTCGACTTTAACCTGAAGAGGTCATCAAAAAACCCATAGGTCCCCTATCCTTCCATTGGAATGACTGGTTGACTGAAGGCTGACAAGAGAAATACAAAGGATTAAAACTGTGCAAAAAAACCCAAATGCCACCAGAGAGTGGCGCTACTAGTAATCAGTTCCCTCTGAGGCCTGCAGGGGAAGGGGGGGGGGGGGGGCTTGTGTATTATTACACAGCGAGGACTCAAAAAATATGTTTTCCTTCACAACCTCATCCACCACCTTTTAGTCTATTGCTCCATCAGGGTTAGTATCTAAATATGGTTCTCTGCTCTAACACTGCAAAGTGCTATGTGAAGTGCTAATAGAGGGGTTGCATAGCCATTTGCCCTGTAATGGTGCATGTACATTACTCTGTGCGATTGTACCAAAAAACAAATGTTAATAGGCTATATTCTGTGCTGCTCAAATGGTTGTCCACCTAAACTGACTGGCCGGGCATGGAGAGCATTAATCAGAGAAGCAGCCAAGAGGCCCATGGTAACTCTGAAGATCCACAGCTCAGGTGGGAGAATCTGTCCACAGGACAACTATTGGTTGTGCCCTCCACTTTATGGAGTGGCAAGAAGAAAGCCATTGTTGGAAAAAAAAAAAACATAAGAAGTCCTGTTTGCAGTTTACGAGAAGCCATGTGAGGGATACAGCAAACATGTGGAACAAGGTGCTCTGGTCAGATGAAACCAAATTGAACTTTTTGACCTAAAAGCAAAACGCTATGTGTGGTGGAAAACCCTGAACACACCATCCCCACTGTGAAACATGGTGGTGGCATCATCATGTTGTGGGGATGCTTTTCTTCAGCATTGACTAGGGAGCTGGTCAGAGTTGATGAGAAGATGGATGGAGCCAAATAGAAGGAAATTCTTTTAGAAAACCTGTTAGAGTCTGCAAAAGACTTGAGACTGGGGCGGAGGTTCACCTTCCAGCAGGACAATGACCCTAAACATACTGCTAGAGCTACAATGGAATAGTTTAGATCAAAGCATATTCATGTGTTAGAATGGCCCAGTCAAACTCCAGACCTAAATCCAATTGAAAATCTGTGGCAAGACTTGAAAATTGCTGTTCACAGACGCTCTCCATACAATCTGACAGAGCTTGAGCTATTTTGCAAAGAAGAATGAGCAAGACAGAACAGCTGTATTTATACTGAGATTAAATTATACACAGGTGGACTTTATTTACTAACTAGGTGACTTCTGAAGGCAATCGGTTCCACTAGATTTTAGTTAGGGGTATCAGAGTAAAGGGGGCTGAATACAAATGCACGCCACACTTTTCACATATTTATTTGTAAAATATTTTGAAAACCTTTTATCATTTTCCTTCCACTTCACAATTATGTGCTACTTTGTGTTGGTGTATCACATAAAATCCCAATAAAATACATTTATGTTTTTGGTTGTAACATGACAAAATGTGGAAAGTTTCAAGGGGTATGAAAACTTTTTCAAGGCACTGTAGGTCTCAGTAAGTATAACATAAAATCATAGGACATCTACATAAATGACATACAGTACGTATACCTTATATAGATATGCAAATCAGTAATGTAAGAGAGTGTTAAGGCCAAGTGTACCATGGGTGTCATAACCCCATAGCTAAAACCCTTTAGGGCACTTTCACGCTGCCCCGTTGCGTTTTGGCCACGGTTTTTGTGCAGGTTACCCATGGTTTCCTATAGACTTGTATTATGTCCCACTTTTTTGGTGCGTTTCCTGATACTGCAGCAAAAAGTCTTGCATGCTGCATCTTTGATGGGCTTTCAGAAAATGCACTAAAAAAATGGGACATATTAGAAGTCTATGGAAAAGTTTGGGTAACCCAGACGAGAACCCCAGGTACACTGCTCTGCAAAAAAACAGCAGCGGCTTTGAAAGTCTGGTGGGGGAACACAAGGGGAAATATAAGGTATTTCGATCTATGAAAACAGATCTTGCCATAGTAAAAGTTAAATAAGGTGCTACTAGGCAATATACTTTCCTCCATTTTTGAAAAACTGAAATATAATTTTTGAGTGGACTTGTCTTTAATACGTATTGGAATGACAATATTACCTCCTCTGTCTTTACATAGTAAGCTATCTCACCTTGAAGTATCTAAGCAGCTTATGGTGCAAACATTTTTGTGTCCTCCAAACTAAACAAGCTTAACTATGGCATGCCAGAATAACACTGGACGTACTTCTCGTTTGTATCACTTCGATTCTTCTCATTTGCCAGATCTCCGCATATGTTCATTATCAGCTATTTACACTGTGAAATTGGATGCTCTAGCAGATGGTTCGCAGAAAGCTGCTGTTTGCAAAATGTGTGTCTTTACATCTCTTTAACAGCTTGACATGAACCGCTGTCACTGGGCATTAAGACAGCTGCATTATTACCTGTCATTAGTAGTCGCTACAGCATTCCCCAACTGGAAATGCCGACCTCAGCGTGCTTCACTCTGCAGATCTCACTGTGTGAGCAATGGGCTGAATTCTGCATGAAAATGAATATTAATGGGATAATTTGGAATCTTGTACAGTCTTTGATTCTCTGTGGGGAATATAAATGATATGGCAAGCACTGATAAGAATTGGGAACTAACGCTATAGTACATTTCTGTACTGGATGACTTTTATTTCTTAGAGTAAAACTTAGATCAGTTTTAAAGAGGACCTGAGCTGGGGAAGCTGTACCAAAAATGGGCAAGCAGAGAGTGAAGGACAAGTCAAAAGTATCGCTTGTTGGTCTCTCTGTAGCTGATCCTTTTCCCATTACTGACTTACATTGTCTTGTCTAGCATTGTGTCCCGGTGTGGGGGGAAGCCATTTGGTAGAAGCAGAACGTTGACTCCTCTTTTCAGAAGTCATAACTGGTGATTTGATGACTGGTAGGGTAATATTCAAGATGCAGCAGGAGAGGTGCAGAAAGTACAGTTCCACAGAATGAATAAAGCTGAAGCAGGGAGATCCTTGCTCTGCAATGCCACAGGTACAGCATCCCCTCTCCAGCAAGGAGAACCATAAGATGCACAATTGTGATATCACCAAATCTTACTCCATATCACTGGAGACTCAGAGTCAGGGACAGCATTGTTTTAGATGGCCATATACTGCATACTATTTTGTGGCTCAAGGCATGAAAATGCCCAGCCCCAGGAGGTGCAATGATATTGTTTAAGAGAAATGCAAGATAAAAAAAAGGTAGAATTGCTTAGGCACAATTAACATTTCTAGATATTCCCTGTAAGATATCAAATACTCACCTTTTTAGTTCTGGTCCTCTTCAAATATATACTATGGTCAGGCATTAATACAGTGTATTAAGTCTTTACACTCATTTAGAAAACACAGATTTCAGGTGGCATTGGACTATTATTCATTCTGGTGCTTGTGCACTAGAATGTTGCACTCAGTCTCTGACAATGGGTGGTATTATTTTTAAAAAGGCTGTAATTGTAAGCATGTGAATACACAGGCCAATTATTCTCTGGTTCCAGGCCAGGCCTCTGTAGCACCCTGAGCTTTTTTTTTTATAATTTTAATAAAATGTGAACCTTGGCTTTTCCAATGCAGACCAAAAAAATGTTCACTTAATTGCCCATCAACCCTACCTAATGATAATAAAGTCTAACAACTCTAAGCTGTGTGGAAAGAATGTGAAATTCATATTGCTGTCAGGGCTGGGCTCAACTCTTCCTTCTCTGAGCTGGCCGCTCAGCTGTCGGCGAATTGCCAGCTCCTATCTCTCCACAGTTACTCAGCTGTTGATGATATCATCCTCGACAGTCCTGCCTACTTAAGCCGTCCAGTCCAGAGGAGCTCTGCCTTCGCCTTAGTTAACATCACAGAGACGGAGCGTGGCCAGGCAGTGGATGTAGCCGGATGCCCTTTCAGCTCGTTCCGCCGAAACTCCGAGCAATCATCCTGAGGAACAGATATCCCCTGTTTTGCAAATAACTCATCTAGTGCCGGAAGGTCCCCTGCACCTGAACAGCCAGTCATCCTGATACCGGAACCCTGATGGCTGCCGCAAAGCGACAAAATCAATCCAGGTCCGCGGACCTCATGGGCCAAAATGGCGCCCAGGCACCATGATCTGCAGAGCCGAAAAGAGAGGCGGCCGAAAAGTTGTTCTCCATGCCGCTCTTCACAGATCCGATAGCCTCCTTCAGTACTCCAGAGGACTCATCCGGAGGTGTATCAGAAGCGGATGACACAGTGCTGCTGGAAGACACCAACAGTGGCGGCTTCACATGGGACGCAGTGAGTACATCAAGGGATGCCCCTGCTAGGCTTCATATCCCCACCAGTTCTTATGCTGAAGGTGAACCTACACTGTGGGACATTTTTACGGCTGTAAACTCCTGCAAAATTTCCATAGCAGCCCTCACAACAGTAATAAAAGGGGTAAAGGCAGAAATAACCTTCCTACGCCAAGACACTCAAAAACTCAGGGAAAGAACATCAGCTCTGGAGGAGAGGTTGAGCTCCATAGAAGATGACATGGCACCCATGCAGTGAGATCTAACGTAAATTAACCACCTGCTGACACAACACACCTCTCGTTTAGAAGATTTAGAGAACAGGATGAGGAGAAACAATGTGAAAGCCATAGGACTGCCTGAAAGAATGGAAGGGAAAAATCCTGAGTTTATTGAAAATTGTCTGACCAAGGCTTTTGGCAGAGAAGCATTCTCCCCCATGTTCCCTTTGGAACACGTGCATAGAGTTCCAGCCAGGCCTCCACAGCCAGAAGCACCTCCACGACCCTTCCTGTTTAAACTCCTTAATTATAAAGACAGGGATGCGATTCTGCACAATGCCAGGACAAAACCAGATGCTCTGAAGATTGATAACTAGATTTTCTCTCTTCCCGAACTTTTCAGCTGATTTTCAAAAGCAGCGGGCAAAGTTTAATGATGTTAAGCGTCGCCTCAGAGATCTTGATCTTAAATATGCTATGCTATACCCAGCCCGCCTGAGAGTTGAGGTGATGGGTTCGGTGCAATTCTTTGATTCACCTTCCGCAGCTGCACAATGGTTGGACAGAGAAGAACAAGCAATTCGTGAAGCACATAACAGGCGGCCAGCACCACCATGACACACTACTCTCCAAAGAGATACGCAGGATCCCCCCTTTCCGCCAAGGTGAAATAGCTGTCTGTACCCTTAAATAAGCTCTGTTTGAGTTCACGGCTCTCGTTTTTGCTGTTGAGAAACTATAAGACACTGAAGTGCGCTTCCACTGTTGCCCCCAGGATGGTCTAGTACAGACCCCCAACTCCCCTATGGCAAGCAAATAAGGCCCTGTTGGCCAACACCGTTATGTTTTTACTTTTTTTTTTCTGAGCTTTTCACCATGGTTTCTTCATTATTTTTCCTGCCGCTGATGGTTCCAACTGTTCAAACTAATACCGCACATTTGGTTCTGTTACTCAAATACGTACTGAATCAGACTGCCTTGAAATATTTTTTTACATGGACACACTCTGACTGTGCCAGTTGGCACAAGGTATTGCTATATGAGCATATACTACATGCAAGGTCTATGGCTGTTTCTATTGTTAAGCTAAAACAATGTCTAAGCTAACTAGAATAATGTCCTGGAATGTCCGAGGATTAAATAATCCAGTTAAGCGACTGGCAATGCTTCACACGATCAAGCGTTTGAATGCTGACGTAATATGCTTGCAGGAGACTTGTGACAGACTCACCCGGGACAGAGGCTGTTGGAGGGGACTGAATGTGAGCCTCTTGCCTACAGATTATGGGCCCTGACATTTGGGGTACCCTTGAGGTGTTGTTACTTTGGCTTCGGGTCCTTGTCCCCCCAGGACACACAGACTCTGGTTACCCTGTATTTGCCATATTAGCAATAGTGACTGAGTCATACTGTTTGGACACATACTGTGAGGAGATGCTAATATCAACTCCACTCACCTGTCTGATGTCTGCTATAACATGCTTAATGTAAATGAGTCTAGTCTGGCTCACCACAGGTTCTAAGGGTATTCCACACATTGTTGTTTGTTCTAATTAACCCTGTGTTGATGTTTATGGTAATGTGTATTGAATAGTCAATGGCTAGGAGACGAACAGTCTACTCCTACTATAATAAAAGCTAAAGAATGGTCCCACGCTACAGCAAAAAGTAGAATCAAAACTAATAAATAACCATAAGGTGTCTAAAAGTGAATGAATGGTGAATCCTCATAAAGTAAATAATAAATAAAAAATCAAAAACATTCACAGTGTATAACGTCTCTTAGATGCAATAATATATGGAGCACAAGTGCATGACAAGTGTCTGTGCAAAAAATATCAAGAAGGTCCAAAATGTGCAATGTGCAAGGAGAGGTAGGAATCCAGGGATGAGCTCACAGAACCCTCACCTTCATAGCTTGACAATCAGGCATATAGTGAGCAAGAATTCGTTGTGTGGTTCCCTCTTCAGCCACCAGGGGGCCGTAGGTTGACAGTGCACCGGAAGTGACGTAAGAGTGGCGCTCGGATGCTTCGTTTTGCTGATTCTTGCTTGTTTTTAATTTTCTCATTGTAAGAGTCCAGGATTACTTTTAATAAACCACACTTGGATTCGACATACTACACTATCTGGTATCTTTTCTTCTCCCACCTCCACCCGCCCTCCCTCGTTCCTTTGTTCCCCCCGCCTCTCCCCCCCCCCCTTCCCCTTCGAACGGAGGTGACAGGTTCAGATGAGGACGTGATGGGATGTTTATCTGAGGCCGTTTTCAGAGAGATGTAAAGATCCCCCTAGTGGCGGCTGTTTGATTAAACACCAGAATCTTCACCTTCCTTATGGGCCGAGAGTGATTACGGGTTGTTTATACAGTGGAATAAAGGGCCCCCTGGTGGCTGAAGAGGGAACCACACAACGAATTCTTGCTCACTATATGCCTGATTGTCAAGCTATGAAGGTGAGGGTTCTGTGAGCTCATCCCTGGATTCCTACCTCTCCTTGCACATTGCACATTTTGGACCTTCTTGATATTTTTTGCACAGACACTTGTCATGCACTTGTGCTCCATATATTATTGCATCTAAGAGACGTTATACACTGTGAATGTTTTTGATTTTTTATTTATTATTTACTTTATGAGGATTCACCATTCATTCACTTTTAGACACCTTATGGTTATTTATTAGTTTTGATTCTACTTTTTGCTGTAGCGCGGGACCATTCTTTAGCTTTTATTATACTGTGAGTGGATTGTGATACACTTTAGGCTCTGCTGCAGACAGCTGTGATTATATGTATTTTATCACTTATTTACACTCTTTTATCACTTCACTTTGATGTGTATTAGTTTGTTATAACACTTTTAATAGCGCGAAGGCTTTTTTACCTTTTCTACTCCTACTATAGTTTGTTGATGACTAGGCTGAGGAGGGGGATCTCTGTTTGTATTGTTAATTGTAATTAGCTTCTGCTATTGTAAAAATGTCCTCTGGTTGTACTTATGATAATGTATAATGTACTGTGTGAAGCTCGGTGACCACAAGTCTGGGCAAATGTTCATGTCTCAGTCACCTAGGCTGTATAAAGGATTAGATAATTAGCTCATGTTAATTAAGTTAGGTTTTAGTCATCCTGCTGTATATATTTGTGAGAGATCTCAAATAAAGCTGAGTCCATGTTAGCAGTGAAACAAGCGTCGCCTTGTTTTGTGCTTATGAGCGGTTGGAATATCTGATATCTGTGTCCAGACTGGGAGGAAGTGGTATACTGAAGGAAGCACTCAAGCGGAGTGTGGGACGTTCCGTTACATTAGTGGCAAGCAGCGGGATTCTTCCTGCAGTCTGGGACATCCAAACTTCCACCTGGATCCAAGGTCCAGATAGCAGGAGAGGTACAGATGCCAGCCGCCATGGAAGAGGAATTCGGAAGGAGGTTGCGAGAGATGCAGATACAGCACAGAGGACAAGTATTAGAGCAGGTTCTGCTGGGATGGTTTGTTTCTATCCGCTGTGAACTCTGGAAGGAAGCGCTAGCACGTGAGCAGCGACACCAGTGAAAAGTTCTCCCCTCCATCGAGGAAAGGTACTGGTCGCAGTATGGATTGCGGGTTCTGTTTTTGGGAGAAAAACTGAACAAGGAGCAGACAGCGGAATTAAACAGTCTGGTCTGGACAGAGATGCGGCTGGATGAGAGCTACAGAGCCCTCCGGTGGCATGTATCCCAAGCATGCCCTTGGATAGCGGATGACAGCCCAACTGAAGACTTTGGCTACGGTGGCCTGGGACTGTTGTATGTGAAGCTGACAGGGGACCCTAACTTTGGGAGTGATTTGGAGTGGCGGTTGGACGAAATAATGGATTACAGAGAACAGCTACTGAACGTCTCGGAAGTGCACTGGGCACTGGAAGATATAGAGTTTCTGGACCTTCAGGAATGGGAGCTGGAGATTGCCTACAGACGGCTGCTAGACTCTGCTCAGCGCCAGGGCTGGGCTCCCTTTGCCTGGGACTATCAGGAAATACCAGGTGACAACGCTGAAATCCTGGCTGAAGAGTCGGCAATGTGGCAGAGTAACAGTGTGCTTTGCCAACCTGCCCCCACAGCTAGGGAGGGGGAGGTCTTATGGCGGATTCAGCAAGTGCTGACTGACCTTGATGATCCTGTTTCTGCATGGGATGATCTTGGATGGAGGAATGTGCCTGTCCAGCAGCATGCCAGAGAATCGGCAGTGGAAAATCTGAAGATTGCCATCCCCAAACCTGAAGTGCTGACAACAGGGCAGAGCTCTGCTAACCTCTGCCCAGCACTGATAGCATCTTCTGGGTTCCATGGGCAGGAGATGGTGAACCTCTATCCCCAGACACCAGTTGCAGAGACAGGGGTTTTGATAGACTTTTCTGCTGAGGAAGAACAATCTGAGGCCCCAGCGGAAGAGCTGGTATTAGGGCCAAACTTCACTGTGCTCTGCCCAACACCAACAGCAGTATCTGTGGAGTTATAAGGAACTTCCCCAGCTGAAGTGCTGGTCACCAGACAGAAGGGCCAAGACCTCTTCCCCACACCTGTAGCAGTTTTGGAGGCTCAGGGTGAGAAGGTGGCAATCACTTCCCAGCAGCAGATACAGGGGGAGAAAGGAGAGGAGGTGTTCTTCGTCCCTCCCCAACAGTTGGCCAGGGTGGAGGAAGAGGTCTTTCCTCCCCAGCAAAGATCCGTGCACCTGGGAGACAGTACCAGAGATATGTCATCCCAGCAGCCAGATGAGGGAATGGAACAGGAAGCAGCCGGCTCACCTCCCCAATGGCAGCTGCACAGTTTGGGAGTGGAGGAATCCAGCCTCCTGCCCCAACGGTTAGTCAGAGCAGAGGGTGTGAAGCCCCCAGCAGAAGTGCTGGCAACAGGGCAGAGTGCTACCAACCTCTGCCCAGCACCGGCAACAGCTGTGGAGATCCAGGGAGCCGAGGCAGTCGGCCCCTCTCTCCAGGGACAAGCTGATGTAGTGGAGCTGCTACTCCCAGCTGAATCGCTGGCAACAGGGCAGAGCGCTGCTGGCCTCTGTCTCGCACCTACAATTTCTTCTCAGCTTCAGGGAATTGGGACAGTGGGCCCCTCCGTCCAGCAACAGGCAAAGCCATGGAATGGTAAACACCACCCAGCTGAAGCGCTGACAGCCAGACAGAGAGTCAATGACCTCTGCCCCACACCTACTGAGGTCAACTATTCCTTGCAGCCAAGAAAGGAGATCATGCGGACAGACTTTGTGAGTTCACTCTGCCTGACTAACGTATGTCCAGACCAGGTGGTGGTCTGGGACCTTGTTAGTCAACTTTTGATGGGGGAGAAATGTGACAGACTCACCTGGGACAGAGGCTGTTGGACGGGACTGAATATGAGCCTCTTGCCTACAGATTATGTGCCCTGGCATTTGGGGTACCCTTGAGGTGTTGTTACTTTGGCTTCAGGTCCTTGTCCCCCAGGACACACAGACTCTGGGGACCCTGTATTTGCCATATTAGCAATAGTGACTGAGTCATACTGTTGGGACACATACTGTGAGGAGATGCTAATATCAACTCCACTCACCTGTCTGATGTTTGCTATAACATGCTTAATGTAAATGAGTCTAGTCTGGCTCACCACAGGTTCTAAGGATATTCCACACATTGTTGTTTGTTCTAATTAACCCTGTGTTGATGTTTATGGTAATGTGTATTGAATAGTCAATGGCTAGGAGATGAACAGTCTACTCCTACTATAGTTTGTTGATGACTAGGCTGAGGAGGGGGGAGATCACTGTTTGTATTGTTAATTGTAATTAGCTCCTGCTATTGTGAAAATGTCCTGTGGTTGTACGTATGATAATGTATAATGTACTGTGTGAAGCTTGGTGACCACAAGTCTGGGCAAAAGTTCATGTCTCAGTCACCTAGGCTGTATAAAGGATTAGATAATTAGCTCATGTTAATTAAGTTAGGTTTTAGTCATCCTGCTGTATATATTTGTGAGAGATCTCAAATAAAGTTGAGTCCATGTTAGCAGTAAAACAAGCGTCGCCTTGTTTTGTGCTTATGAGCGGTTGGAATATCTGATATCTGTGTCCAGACTGGGAGGAAGTGGTATACTGACGGAAGCACTCAAGCGGAGTGTGGGACGTTCCGTAACAAGACTTATCTCCCCTCAACATCCACGCCACAATTTGCGCAAAGGCAGTTTTGTCACCAATATCACTCTACGTATTCTGTGTACTCGAGGGGAGTGAGCCTCCTGATTAAGAGGGGTGTGCAATTTTTTCTGGAAGCTAAAACTGACCCGGATGGTCGATATGTATTCCTTTTTTGTATGGTACTAAATGTGTATTAGCAGGGTTGTACATTCCTCCTTCGTTCTCTGCAAGTCTCCTCACAATATTAGCTGACTATATATCCCGCTACCCATGCATACCAATACTAGCCATGGGGGACTTCAATAATTACATTGACTATGGGAAAGATAAGCTAAGTGGAAGGGCGGGAGATGGATCACAGAGAAGGACTGGGCCTACACCATTTGCCTGTCTTCTCTTGGAGATGAGCCTAATGCCGCGTACACACGGTCGGACTTTTCGTCTACAAAAGTCCAACGGACGCTGACGGACTAAAGCTGGCTGGTAATCCGATCATTTGTGGGCTTCTCCGGACTTTCAATGTACTTTTTTAGCCTCAAATCCGACGTACTTTAGATTTGAAACATGCTTCAAATCTTTACGTCGTAACTACGACGGACCCCGAAGTCCGCTCGTCTGTATGCTAGTCCGACAGACAAAAACCCACGCTAGGGCAGCTATTGGCTACTGGCTATCAACTTCCTTATTTTAGTCCGGTGTACGTCATCACGTACGAATCCGTCGGACTTTTGTGTGATCGTATGTAGGCAAGTCCGTTCGTTAGAAAGTCTGCCGCAAGTCCGCCAAAAGTCTGCCAAATGTCCGTCGAAAGTCTGTTGGACAGGCTGTCGGACTTTTGTAGCTGAAAAGTCCGACCGTGTGTACGCGGCATAACAGACTTGTGGAGGATGCATAACCCTGACATCAAAATGCACTCATGTCAATCAGCCTCAGTAGGAGGCCTCTCACGGATTGACCTGGGTTTAGGTAATGAAAGCATACTGCCTATGGTAGACTCGTCACAATACCACGCCAAACAAATCTCAGATTACTCCCCACTCTTGATTGATCTGCGAGTGGGGGCTATCAAGACAGGGAATAGTCTTTGGAAGCTTAACCCCTTCTGGTTAACACTTCTGCCAGAGCCTGACCCACTCCCTGCTGCCCTAACTTTCTTTTTTAAACAAAATTTGGGATCCACAGGTATAGATACTGTATGGGAGGCAGCCAAAGCCTTTCTACGAGGGAAATTTATCAGAGAAATATCGCATATTAAAACTAAAACAAAAAAAAATGGGAAAATCAAGTACTGGCAGGTGCACAGAGATCGGAAGCTCTCTATGCAGCAGACCCTACTGATGACACAAAAAGAACATGGGTAGCATCCCAATCCATGCTCAAACACTTATCCCTTCAGTTAGCAGAAAATAAGAGATTCTTCTTGCAAAAGAAACACTTTGAAGAGGAGGAAAACATGGGTCATATGTTAGCTCTATTAGCTAAATCACAGCAAGCCCCCTCCCATATAGTGGTTGTGGCGGATGCACAGGGCACACTCTGTTACTCCACACAAGCCATCATGCATACCTTTAAAAACTTCTTTCAGGATGTATACACATCTAAAGTTCATCCATCACATGAGGACATTCACACCTTTTTGGATAAATACCCTATACTGTGCATGTCTGACACGGACGCAGAACAATTGAATGCCCCACTGACAGAGGAGGAGCTTCTAGAGGCGTTGGCTCATGCTCAAAATGGAAAAACACCTGGTGCAGATGGCTTACCAGCGGAAGTTTTTAAACGTTATCCCAATATCCCTAATCCCAATACTTCTGCAAGTCTATAACAAGGCATTTGAACCTGGTAGGCTCCCCCCTCTATGAGTGAGGCACTTATTGTAGTACTTTTGAAACCCGGCAAGGACGCACTATCTCCAGATGCATTTAGACCTATTTCATTATTAACATTTGACAATAAACTGCTGGCCAGAGTTTTGGCTAACAGGTTAGCTAAATGCATCCAAACTGTGATACATAGAGATCAGTCGGGTCACCAACCAGATCCACATCTCAAAATTTACGCAGACTATTTCTTAATCTACAGTTACCCACTGATGACATGGGTAATAGGGCCATTTTCTCTTTGAACGTGGCAAAAGCGTTCAATAGCATAGAATGGCCCTATCTATGGGAAACATTAAAAAAATTTGGGGTGGGCCCCTCTTTCCTGAAATGGGTTCAGCTGTTATACAATAATCCGTCGGCGAGAATGCCTATTAATGGTGATATATCAGAGCCTTTCAGACTCTTCAGGGGCACACGGCAGGGGTGCCCTCTTTTTCCCCCCCTGATGTTTGCCCTAGCTCTCGAACCCCTAGTCATACATGTCAGAGCGTCGCAAGACATAGTCGGATTCCGTTGTGGCATTAACCATGATGTCATCTTGCTATACGCGGACGACACATTGATTTATCTAGGAGACACCGACAGCTCCCTGAAGAATGTGATGTGCTTAATTGCTGACTTTGGTGAGCTGTCGGGGTTCAGTATTAACTGGAACAAATCGGTACTTATGCCTCTGGACCCATTACCACGGCCTTTACCTGATTGCGTGGGAGATGTCATTACGGTTGATGAATTCCGTTAGCTTGGCATACAAATAATCCCAGATCCAAATCAGTATATCACACTAAACCTGGTACCTTTACTCTGTAAATTTCGGTTGAAATGCCTCGCATGGACGAGGCTTCCTCTTTTAGTCACAGGCAGGGCAAATTTGATTAAAATGGTATGGGCACCACAACTTCTGTATATGTTCCATAATGCCCCTAAAAAAAAAAAAAAATACACATCACAGAGACGCTCTCCTGAATTCCTGTTAAAAGACTTGCTTGGCTGACATCCGTTCTGGCTCCAGATCCTGCTTGCTGTTTTACTACGTTCATCTCCGGCTCCCTGATGTTTGGCTTGTCTGACTATCTGTTCCAGTTCTTGAACTCTGGCTATGTTTTGACTACATTTGTTCTATTTACTTTTATTATTAAACAAGTGTGATTTAACAGTACTTTTGTCTCGGTCTGATTTCATGGTTTCAGACAATTGCACACAGTGCGACCATTAATCCTTCAAAATGCACAAGTCAGTAACAGAAATGGTTAGATTCAACTCTCATGTGCATCATTCCAGTTGATGCACAATTGACAGAAGGCAGCCCCAAGCTAGAAGCAGAGCTACCATAAACACCCATCAGCCCAAGTCTAAAAATGCTGCTAGTGCAGTCCTGGTGTAAATACCCTGTCATTAATAGTCATAAACCATCTAGTGGGGGGCACACATCTGTCGGACTGGATACCGCCATATAGATGAACTGTTGGGGTATGTCTGCTAGTGCGCTCTTCATCACGGGTGGACTAGGTCAATGAAACGACTGCTGCAGAATTTGCGAAATTCACTTGGGCATCGAGTCTGCCTCAACTACTGCCGCTGCAAACAGTATTCCATCACTGCCTGCTGCAAGTAAAAAACAACGCTTCACAGACTTCCCATGGCTGCGGTAGAGGTTTGCAAGGCACCCAATCAGCACCAGATGCAAAGGGCTGTCCTGTGTTATCTGTCAGATCACAAGATGTCGGTAAACCCACTGAAGTGATGTGAGTGCAAAGATCTGTGTTAACTCTTTTGGAAGCTTTCAACCTCTTCTGTAAATGTTTGCTGCTGGGACACTCCTGTCGTGCTGCTCATTGTTGGGTTATAGCTCTGTTAACTGCAGTTACTGTAGATGCCCTGAAGAAGGTATGCTGGCTCTGTACCTGGACTGCCAGCACACCTCAGTTGTTGCAAAGTTTAGGGAAGCCCTTTTACCTGGGTCACCCGGGTCTGTGGCTAAGAGAAGTTACTACTGCTATAGTGTTGTGTTTTTTTTTTTTAGCCTGTACAGAGTTTGGGGCCTTTTTCCCCTCTTTGGTTAAAACCAAGAAAAGTGCCTGTTGGGATTTTGGTGTGAGAACCTAGAAGAATATATGGTGGTGCACTTATAAGTTTGAGCCTACTGGACTTTGGGGATACAGAGACAGTAAGAAACAAATCTCTTAAAAAGGGTAACTCCACTTTTGTGGCGAAAAAATAGCAATAAAGCAAAAATAATATAGCACATATAATTGTGACACTAATCATATTGAAATTGAAGGTTTTTAAAAATTACCTTTCCTTTTGAATCTGCAGCCACTGTAATTTTCTGAGAATGCATTGCAATATTGCTACCTGGAGTTGTTCTGTATACAGAGTGTGTACTGACCCCACCCCAGAAACATTATTTCTTGCTTGTGCGATTGGCTTACCAATTTACCCAGAAGTCTGCCTGAGATACAAGTCAGATTTCAGACATCCCCTGCAAAAAAAAATGTCATTTTTGGAGCGATACTTTCAATAGGAGCACATCTAAAAGGGATGCAGGCCCAGCAGATTTCCTCAGTTAATTATGAAGCCACTCCCATTAGACCCACTTAGCACAGAGGCACAGACAAACACACATGGATTTCTTCAGAACAACAAAAGGTAGGAATCTGCAACAAAGGTTGTTATAATCCTTGCAATGTACATAGATCACCCAGATGGGAATGTTTTTTTCTCAACAAAAGTGGAGTTATGCTTTAACCTTGTGTCAGCTGACTTTTTTTTATATGTTTCGGCCCAATCTAAGCATGTGCCTATTGGATTCTGGGGCTACAGAGACAGTATGTCAGCTTTTAACATTAAGGACTGCCAATTCTGTGGCATACTGTATATTTTTTTCCTTAATGCCAAAGAAATGGATTATTTGAAAAGAAAAGGTCCATGTGTACATTTTGTTAGTAAAATTTAGTAAGGATGTTTTCAAGTACAGAAACTTTGTGGTCAAGATGTGATGCTGCTGCAACTAACTTTCACTTTGTTATTCAGTTGTGCCGGGATGGATTTCTGAAGAATAGGAGCCAGAGTGTCGTTCTCTTGGTAATGAGGCTTCAGGCTGTGAGTGCAATATAATATGTTGCTATGTGATGGCATGCTTTTCTTTTGTACAGTTGGACATCTGTGGGGTCTTAGATAGTGAGGATTCACTATAGAATGCCTCTGCTACAGTTTGTTATGTATTTCTTTATATAATGTACTAAATTTTGCTATATATCTCCTTACTTATTGTATGGAATGTGTTAACCCTTTAATTCCTGTTTCTATCCACTTTTTCTTCAGATACTCATACTGCTGTTTTGCAGATGCTGAAGACATTGTCTCCTTGGGGGGAGAGTGCATCCACCCTGTCCCAAACAGGATGGCTACTAGTCACATTTAGTTCTGCTGGGTGGTAGACAACCTAGATGATTTATAGTCAACTTGTTCATTTGGTTTTCTCTCTAAATTCAAAGCTATGGCTTCTTCCTTTTGCAGTAGGTGTCACTGGTACTTCTAGTATTAGCAGGGCCGATCCTGGCCGGGGTGCACGGGGTGCAGTGCACCTGGGCGCCACAGGGATGGGGGCGCTGAAGTGCCAGAGTCCTCCTCCGGCTCTTTCCACCGGTCGCAGCCGCCGCCCCTGTGTTTCTTGACGAAGCCCATCCCCCCCCTCCCTCCTCCTGTCAGAGGAGGAGAGTGGAAACAGCTGGAGATCGGAGTGGCTGTGTCGCTGTGTGCAGAAAGACCAGCTGTCCAGTGACATCGCTGGGGGGGGGGGCGGTCCGTGCCCGACGTGTTCCAGTTCTCCTCCTCCTGTGTGTAACTACTGCCTGCTGCCCAAGCCTGACATTCTCTGTTCTCCACCCGGGCGGTGCGGCTGCACACTGTCCTCTTCTCTCCAGCTGCCGCTCGGGTGTTTTTAATTAGCTTAATGGAGGGGTGGGGGTGGTTTGTCGGGGGTCTATACTAATAGAGGGGGGGTTTGTCCTGGGGGGTCTATACTAATGGAGGGGGGTGGTTTGTTCTGGGGGCGTCTGTAATAATGGAGGGGGTGGTTTGTGCTGGGGGGTCTGTACTAATGGAGGGGGGTGGTTTGTGCTGGGGGGTCTGTACTAATGAAGGGGGGTGGTTTGTCCTGGGGGGGTCTGTACTAATGAAGGAGGTGGTTTGTGCTGGGGGGTCTGTACTAGGGGAGGGGGGTGGTTTGTGCTGGGGGGTCTGTTCTAATGGAGGGGGGTGGTTTGTGCTGGGGGGTCTGTACTAATGGAGGGGGGTGGTTTGTCCTGGGGGGTTTGTACTAATGGAGCGGGGGTGGTTTGTTCTGGGGGGTCTGTACTAATGGAGGGGGGTGGTTTGTCCTGGGGGGGTCTGTACTAATGGAGGGGGTTGTTTGTACTAATGGAGGAGGGGTGGTTTGTTCTGGGGGTCTGTACTAATGGAGAGGGGGTGGTTTGTCCGGGGGGTTTGTACTAATGGAGGAGGGGTGGTTTGTTCTGGGGGGGTCTGTACTAATGGAGGAGGGGTGGTTTGTTCTGGGGGGTCTGTACTAATGGAGGAGGGGTGGTTTGTCCAGGGGGTTTGTACTAATGGAGGGGGGGTGGTTTGTCTTGGGGGGGTGGTTTGTCCCGGTGGGTCTGTACTAATGGAGGGGGGTGGTTTGTCCAGGGGGTCTGTACTAATGGAGGGGGGGTGGTTTGTTTTGGGGGGTCTGTACTAATGGAGGGGGGGTGGTTTGCCCTGGGAGGGTCTGTACTAATGGAGGGGGGGTGGTTTGCCCCGGGAGAGTCTGTACTAATGGAGGGGGTGGTTTGCCCCGGGGGGGTCTGTACTAATGGAGGGGGGGTGGTTTGCCCCGGGGGGGTCTGTACTAATGGAGGGGGGGTGGTTTGCCCCGGGGTCTGTACTAATGGAGGGGGTGGTTTGCCCCGGGGGTCTGTACTAATGGAGGGGGGTGGTTTGTCCAGGGGGTTTGTACTAATGGAGGGGGGGTGGTTTGTCTTGGGGGGTGGTTTGTCCCGGGGGGTCTGTACTAATGGAGGGGGGGTGGTTTGTCCAGGGGGTCTGTACTAATGGAGGGGGGGTGGTTTGTCCAGGGGGTCTGTACTAATGGAGGGGGGGTGGTTTGTTTTGGGGGTCTGTACTAATAGAGGGGGGTGGTTCTGTACTAATGGAGGGAGGGGGTCTGTACTAATGGAGGGGGTGGTTTGTTCAGAGGGGTCTGTACTAATGGAGGGGGGTGGTTCTGTACTAATGGAGGGGGGGTGGTTTGTCCTGAGGGGGGTCTGTACTAATGGAGGGGGGTGATTTGTTCAGGGGGTCTGTACTAATGGAGGGGGGGTGGTTCTGTACTAATGTAGGGGGGGTGGTTTGTTCTGGGGGTCTGTACTAATAGAGGGGGGTGGTTCTGTACTAATGGAGGGGGGGTTGTTTGTCCTGAGGGGGTCTGTACTAATGGAGGGGGGGGGGGTGTTTTGTCCTGGGGGGTCTATACTGATGGGGGGTCTGTACTGAGGGAGGGGTTTATACTTAGTGGGGGGGTCTGCACTGATGGAGGGGGGTCTATACTTAGTGGAGGGGGGTCTGTACTGAGGGGCGACTATAGTTGGTGGAGGGGGGTGACACCATGTTTTACCACACTGGGTGACACCAAGCCTCTGCAGCCGCGGGCTCTTATTTCCCCTCTCCCTCTCCTTCGCACGCGCTGCTGTACTAGTGAGCGGCGCACTATGTTTATTCCCCCGCCTTCATATCGGCCAGGGAAGAAAAAAAAAGGAGCAAAGAGGATTGTGGGACATGTAGTCCCGAGGACTGGCAGCCCCACTGTAACACGGAAACTGCAGCCCACACAGCATGCTCAGCTAAATGGGAGAGAGAGAGAGCCAGGAGCCCGGGAAAGCTTTCAGGGAAGTACACCCAGGACTCCAGAGGGAGAGGACAGTGCTGAGGGAACACCATCAGAGAGAACACCACTGCCCTGAGCCACCAGAGGGAAAGCCACACAGCCTAGCGCCATCCCTGGTAGAGAAAGGAATGGAGTAATTGCCAGAATACAGATCTGGGTGCTACCCAGCTGAGTCGCCACGGGCAATTCAGAGTGAGCAGACTCCTGATCAGAGGAACCATTGTTGCTGTATCGCTGGGTCAGGTGAGAGGGCTGATCGGCCATTATCTACTAACGTCCATAGGAACTGCAGTCTCTGACCATCTCTTGTAACATGTCTGCAGTCTCTGGCCATCTTCTGTATTATGTCTGCAGTCTCTGACCATCTCCTGTACTATATCTGCAGTTTCTGACCGTCTATTGTAACATGTCTGCAGTCTCTGACTGTCTCTTGTATCATGTCTACAGTCTGACCATCTCCTGTACTATGTCTGGGGGGCTAACAGACCCTCTAACAGAAGCCCTCTCTGTGTGCATCAGAGAGACTCCCCTCCAGGTCCCATTAGTGTAAGCTCTTCCTGTATTTTCTTTATTGTTAAAAGATCATGGTAGGATCCCAGGGTAACGAAGACTTCTTAGGGGAGCATCTCTGTGTTTGAGTCATTGCCATAGTAACATTTGTAAAGGGGAGGAGTTGGTAAGATGACCACGCCCAAGTGGGGGGGGGGGGGGGCGCCAAAAATATTTCTGTGACCCTAGGATCGGCCCTGAGTATTATATGGGAAACTACAGTAAAACTGACTTACTAATATTCATACTTATCCTAGACAACAAGTAGAAGGTTTCTTGCCACTGGCGCATGCCGGGGAAAAGTATACATATTTGGGGAAGGCCAAGTGATCCCTCTGTTCTCACCAGGCTCTGTCCAGGGGTGGTGTGCGAGGAGCAGATGAGCGATTAAGTCTGAAGCCTGAGGCTTGTACATGTGCTTGGAGCAGAAGGAGTTTGCCTTTCCAGTGAACCCTGGTGCTTGAGGACCTGTGGTTTGGGTGTCTGGCTAAGGACAGAAGAGGAACAAACGATGTCTGAGATGAAGTACCAGAGGTCACTCTTCCACATGCGGACCTGGGTAAGGAACTTGTTTAAGAAGGTACAGATTGCTGGAATAAGCTTTCCTGTATTGATGTCCCTTCTTTTTGTGCTATTGAACCTGGAGTTTAAGTGTTTATTAAAAAACTCTTTTTTGTTTGCACCTTAAAGTGATTGGCACCCATCTGTTCACATCCCACTATTGCCTAGGTAATCTACACCCTGAGCCTGAGGAGAATGCTTTAATGGGTCGGGGGGGGGGGGGGATGCACACCTAGAAATCAAACTTTGACACTTCCAATCAAAATGTTTGAATCTTTTAAAAATCCCAAGAATGGAAGCATGGTGACAAAGTGCTGCTGTCTACCAGTAAAGAAGTCTATCAAATCTGGCTGCAGTGAGTTGAATAACATGTAAAATGATGCCAAATTGGGTGGAATTTTTTACTTTGTGCTGAACAAACCAGATTTGCCTTGATAAGATTGCATAGTTGCCCTCATGGGTCTAGAAAGACATCAACTACAAAGGAAGGAGCTGCATATACTTGTTTTTGTTCTGAATTACCTAAGATCCTGAATACACAGCTTCTCCCCCTTTTAACCAGTTCAGCTCTTTGGGCGTACTATGTACGTCCAAAGAGTGAACCATTGATCACAAGCTGATGGCTGCAGTATCAGTCATCAGCTTGTGCAGGTTTTGTAGAGCTGGTGACCATCTTCAAAGTGAAAGTGATGCAGCAGCTCTATAGCTGACCACTTTCACAAATCCGGCCGATGGCCCGCCCTCCTCCTGTGGTTCCCGGGCTGTCCAGTGATTAGCGACACCCAGAAACACATCCACCGGGGGGGGGGGAGAGACTTCAGTGAGACCAAGGCAAATCCATGCCTCGATCTCACAAGCAAACAATGAAACCGAAAGTGATGTCATTTCCGGTTTCCTATACACACTTTCGTGGCCAGTACAGTCAGGAGGCACATCTAACCAAGCCGATCTATGCTTGCTTAGATGGTGTGAAGGACAGGGGAGACACCGGGGTCTATTAGACCCCTAATGTCTCCAAAAAGAGTAACTGTCACTTGCCCAATGCTATCACATAGGGGTTTATTAAAAAATACATAAATGAAAAAATAAAAGAACAAAGTAAAAAACAAAATGATAATAAAATATAAATTGCCAAAACCCCCCATTGCCCCGCACATCTGCGCAAATGTGAACGCACGCCCAGGGAGCATACGTGTATGTAAACCACAGTCGCACCACACATGACATATCACTGCAAACATCAGAGTGAGAACAATAATTCTAGCACAAGAGCTCATAGATAAAGTGGTTGTTAAGCCACTATATCATCTGTATACTTTCTCATCTGTTATATAAATGCTATATGTCCCAGTGCCTGTGCTGTATATAAAAAAAAAATGCAGATTTCCACCTTATCTCAGAGCACCTCCTGGTGCTCACGTAACTCCTAGGCTCTCTCCTCTTCCCGGCTGACAGCTATAGCAGGCGGGGCCGAGAATCCCTCGTTGACGTCATCCGGGAGGAGGGGGGAAGAGGAGCAGAGAGCCGAGAAGTCAAGTGAGCGCCGAGAGACGCTTTAAGATAAGGTAGAAATCTGCATTTTATATATATATATATATATATATATATATATATATATATAATATAACAGATGGGATGGTATGCAGATGACAAGATGACATAGTTTTTTTTATAGCAGCGGGGGGGGGGGGGATGTCTGGAGCTGCCCACTAATTAATTGTATTATTGCTACACTTAGAAGGCGCTGCTTTTTGTTTTATTTTTTTGCTTTTAAAGCGTTACCTATGGTGATTTTTGGGGACCATCGTTTTTGGCGATATCGTGGGTGCACGCAATTTTAAAACATGGAATGTTAGGTATTTATTTAGTCGATGCAGCCTCATCTCTTATATTTGAACCAAAAATGGGTATTATATGGCGTGGTTTTGCACTAAAATTCATTTTATTATATTTTGTCATGAAAATTTGCGTTTAAAGAGGAGTTCCACCCAGGGGGTCCATTAAAAAAAAAAAATTAAAAGTCAGCAGCTACAAATACTGCAGCTGCTGACTTTTAATTGGACACTTACCTGTCCCTGGGTCCAGCGATGCCCCGCTCGTCCCCCTCCTCTGCTCGTCGGCACCGGCATTTCAACTGTGGGCGCCGGGCTGTGGCTTCACAGCCTGGCACCCACTGCGCATGAGCGAGTGGCGCCACGCGCCGTGATTGGCCGCTCAATCACCTGGGACCTGTAATGGGTCCCAGATGATTGACAGGAGGGAGGGAGCAGAGCCGAGCCCTTCCTGTGCCGAGGGGGAAGTGATGTCACCAGCCCAGGCAAAGGAAGAGGCAGACTACGAGGGACCACCTAGCAACAGGCATTTAGAGGTAAGTAAAAAAAAAAAAAATATCCTAATGTTTTTTTGTTTTTTTTTTTAGAATTTTTCAGGTATTTTTGTTTTTTTGGGTGGAACCCCACTTTAAGAAACAGTTGCGCAAATATCACATGTAACAAAAATGAATTGAAATGATCACCTTTTTATTCTACAGGGCCTCTGCTTTCAGAAAATATATAATGTTCTGGGAGGGTATGTAATTTTATTGCAAAGAATTAGGATTTTTACATGTATGCGACAAAGGAAAAAAAAAAAATGCTCTGGAGCCGAACTGGTTACGAAAAGTTCTGAAAAAAATAAAATAAACTTAGCAAACAAACTATGCAGACGTATTTTGTAACCATTGGGCAAGTGACATTCTGATTCATTAGGGGTTTGCTTGTGTGAGAAGCTTTTCTTTACCTGACATGATCCGATCTACATTAGTTAGTTGTGGCAATAATGACTTCCTGTACAGAAGTCTCTTCCAGCATTTAATAATCTACTAGCAACAAAAAAAAAAAAAAAAAACCCAATAAATAAATAAAAAAATAAATGTGATTGTCACAATCAGAGACAGAAAGTTCTTTGCAGAGGCACATCAAATGAAGAAGTTGTCTACTTTAATTGCACATTGTGAATTGCAATTTAAAGTCTCGAATAATTGCTGTGACACTTTTTGTTTGCTGTTTTTCAGTGGGAGGCATCAGCTGTCTTGGGTGCAAAGTAAAGCTAAACCATGTGCCACTCATAAATTGTTGTAAAGCCCAACTCCAGGATTTAGAACAAAATCAATCTTTTGTAGTGATCCATTTCCTTAACTGCAGTCTGCAAGGGTTAAATGCACAGTATTTTTTAGGGGTAGAGGGATAGGCATCATTACTTACCACTTCCCCTGCTCTGGCCATCTCCAGCGCTGCCCTCTTGTAGGCGGGTGCCTACAAGTACTTAAAGCGGAGTTCCGACTAAAAAAAAAAAATTAGAATTAAAAGTCAGCAGCTACAAATACTGCAGCTGCTGACTTTGAGACCCCTTTCACACTGGGTCGTTTTTCAGGCGCTTTAACGTTAAAAAAACGCCTGTAAAGCGCCTGAAAGAAGCCTCATCTCAATCCCAATGTGAAAGCCCGAATACACCGCTCCTAAAGCGCCCCTTCCCATTGAAATCAATGGGAAGCGCCTGCAAAGCGCCTTGGCAGCTGCGCTTTGTGGCCGCTTTTAACCCTTTTTTCGGCCACTAGCAGGGCTTAAAAGCGCCCCCCATAGGGCGCGAAAAATGCTGGTAAAGCGCCGCTAGTTTAAGCGGCGCTTTACCAGCATTTTTCGGGCGCTGGGAGTGTGAAAGGGCTTTTAATAATCGGACACTTACCTGTTCCAGGGTCCAGCAATGCGGGGGAACAAAGCCCCGCTTGTCTCCCCCTCCTCTCTGTGGCACCGGCATTGTCACTGTAGGTGCCCGGCTGTGAAGCACTGCGCATGCGCGAGCCGCGCTGCGACTGTCCGGGCAATCTTCTGGGACCTGTGACGTGTCCCAGATGATTTCCGAGACGGAGGGGGGGGGGGGAGAGGTGAACTTACATCCAGCGCCGCGGTGCCCCGGGAGGAAGTGGGAGCTGGAACCCTCTAAAAAGAGAGTTTCCCCCCCCCCCAAAAAAAATGACATGCCAAATGTGGCATGTCAGGGGGTCACCTTCCCTTAAAGCGGAAGTTCCATTTTTGGGTGGAACTCCGCTTTAACGTTTTTCTCCTATGCTGACTCATGTTCTGCAGTTTTCTGTCTCAAGCTGTGCTGTTTCTCCTGTCTGTGTGCTTCCTAAACCAGCTAGGTGCAAATTGTTACAATGTAGATGTGTGGTGGATCCGAGGAATTGATTGGCTAGATTTTCCCACCAATCTCCCACCACATAAAAAGGGCTCACTGAAATGCCCTAGGTGCTTCCTGCTAGAGTTTGAGTCTGGGGGAAATGCTGCTAAAATTGTAGCTGTTACTACTGGAATGGTCACCCTCTTGGGGAGGGGGAGGGGTGATGGGAGCCCAATCGGGGCTCCTGGTGAGGGTCTCGAGCCTGGAGGCACTCACGGACTTGTAGCTGCTAACCATGGACTCACTACCTTTAAGGGTCACTGTCAATCATGGACTCTGTCTCTAATGGACTCTATGGACTGTTATTCAGGTATGATTACCTTATGGGCACTAGATCACCTCTGTACAGGAATGTGTGTGAGAAGCTACAAGAACTGTTCCTGTAGGTTTGTCTTTCTTCAGTAAAGTTACTGTTAACTGTTAATTGCCTGGTTTGAAGTCTCTCAAAGGGGTGCATGCATAGCATATCTAAGGAACAGGGCTTGCAACACAACAAGGGGATTGACCCAGAGGAGATAGCGAAAAAAACCCACATTGTGCATGTGCAACTATCTTTAGGCCAGGTTCACGTTGGCCGTGGCTCACAGCAGGGGGTCCAGGTATAAATTTTTGCCTGAATTCGGACCTGAAACGAAGCCAAGGACACACAGGACCCTTTTCCAGTGCAGACCGCGGCCGCCCCGGAGCTGTGTGAACCAGCTCCATTGGAAGCCGGTCACAGTCTCCTGTTATGCGAATTGGATGTGAATCTGCATCCAACTTGCACTAGTGTGAACCCAGCCTTAAGTTGCTAGCTAGCAATCAATTGGCCACATGTGTGCAGCGCACACTCTATGTCAGTGGTCCTCAACCCTGTCCTCAAGTACCCCCAACAGGCCATGTTTTGGGAATTCCTCTTAGATAAAATAGCTGTCCAAAATACCAAGCCATTGACTCTGATTTAAAGCACCTGTGCAAGTTAAAGGAAAACCTGCAAACATGGCCTGTTGGGGGTACTTGAGGACAGGGTTGAGAACCACTGCTCTATGCCAACCATGGATAGCCAGAGCAAGGGGGGCAGAAAATGGGTACAGGGGGGTACAGCCATTCTTTGGCATGCATTAGGAGCAGGGTAGGAAGACTCTTCTGCATCCTTGCCCTGGATGAACCTGTCCCAGTACTGTTGGGTTTGCATATACTTTAAATACGCTGGTGTTACAGGTAGAGTTGCATTTGAAATCTATATAGCCTTGGTGAAATGGTTACAGGAGAGGACCATAAACAAGTGTCCTTTAAGAGAATAATCTCCAGCTGTCAGATTCTAGGCAAGGAGATGTCAAGCAAACCCTAAAACACAGTGGAGTTCCTGACTTTAGCACAGCTGCAATTTTTCTGTAATTGCAACCTACGGAATTTTGACTGGACATGTTTTTATTGAATTACTGAACAATACATTTTCTTTGACAGTCATTTCTGATTAATTTAGTATGTTGTTTGCACGATATTGTGTATATATAGCACCATATTTATGTCACCGATGATGAAAGCTGAAAGTAACTTGAAATGTTTTCTTCAACCTCAGTATTCTTCCCATGCCAGGGGATTACGATAATTCAACAAAACAGGTCTCTTCTTTTCAAAAGAAAATGATGTGACTCTGCAGAGAGATGGATGGTGATTGATTTATAGATCGTGCCTATAGGTGCAAACTGCAAAGTCGAAGACACTTGATAACTCAGTCCATCAATTAATCACTACAAGTCCCCAGAGAAGATGGATCCAAAAAAATAAAAATAAAGACTCAATTCTTTTTCTAAAGTTACCAATCTCACTGCCTAATGGGCAAAATCCGAATGATGTAGACAACAGATTGAGATAAATCGAATGTGCTTTCACAAAGAAAACTCATCTACGTCGCTCTGACTATATCGTGGAGTAATGCCAATCTCATACGCTGCTTTAATGCACCAACTTTTACTTACGTACCCCAATTGGAGCAAAAGACATAACTGTGACATACTCATTACGTTGAATATGCCAGTGATAACTAGGAATTGCCTAAAACTCAGGAAACATCAATTTGTATTAAACCAGGCATTTACCATTCAAGATAAGCAATGTTCAAGCTGAGTGGACACAAAATACTTCAAGACGACAATCAATTTAATCTGGTTGTGCTGTAACCAGCGTCATTGGATTTCTGCGGAATTGTAAAAAGTACCTTTAATGTCCAAAAGTTACTTTACAACCTGGGCCATATTTATTGAGATGCTCCTAGCACATGACCTTGGGTATCAGGTTAGGAGAGGCAACGCCAAAGGGGAAGATATAAATATTGTAGTTCCTTTATTTATAAAAACTGAGCAAATTGGGGTAAAATTTGTCCCTATCTACTGCACATTCACCAGCAACTCTGCCCATATTCAAAATCTGAATCATCTCAAATGTTGAATCTCAGATCATCCTGGGAGGTCTCTGAGAGCTGTATAAGAGATTAAAATTGTCCCTAAACATGAAGAACAATTTACCTTAATTTTTTGGCCTTTGTCTAGCCACCTCTCGACACCTGTAAGTAAAATATGCAGAAGAACTGGCAAGTTAAGTGGAGTCACAAGGCTCTAGCTTTGGGAACATGCCGCTTTCATCCCTTGCTCTTATTTTTTGGTCTGATTAGCACTTATTTTAATTGTTTTAAAACCTATTTTATTGCAAAGTGGGTGGAGTCTGTACACAATAGCCTCTTTATTAGGAATGCCTACGGCAGGTACACACTGGAGTTGATTTACTCAAACATGAGAGTGCAAAATCTGGTGCAGCTCTGCGTGGTAGCCAATCAGCTTTGAACTTCAGCTTGTCCAATAAGCAGAAAGCTGCTTATTTCTATGCAGAGATGCTAAAAATTTTGCACTCTTCAGTTTTAGTAAATCAAACCCCAATATGAACATCATGCTGGTTGGAAACTTCACTGGATTTTGTATACCATATTTACCCGAGTATAAGCCGAGTTTCAGCACATTTTTTTGTGCTGAAAATGCCCCCCTCGGCTTATACTCGAGTCAAGCACTTTTCTGCAGCAGAGAATGACATTTTCCGAACCGATTTTGGGGCCCTGTATCTAGGAGCCACTTGGTGCTAGGAACCTCAAATGTGGTGTGCAAACCCAGTGGAACTAGCACTGCAACCTACCCAAAGCTGGGGTTCCTAGCACTAAGTGGCCCCAAGATTTGGGGCCCCAAATTAATTTCGGAAAATGTCATTCTCTGCTGCAGAAAAGTGCTTGACATTTTCCGAACCAACATTGGGGCCCCCGTATCTTGGGACCACTTGGAGCTAGGAACCCCAGCTTTGGATATGTTGTAGTGCTAGTTCCACTTGGTCTACACACCAAATATGGGGTTCCTAGCATCAAGTGGCCTCAAGATACGGGGCCCCAAATTCGGTCAACTGTGTCCACCTGCAGCAATGTCATTTCGGGACCCTTTGGGTCCAGAGACCCCAAATTTTGGCTGCAGCTAGGGGGCATCTAGGAACCCTTAACTACCGAGTTTGAAGTTCAGGGGACCTATGGCTGCAAATGGGCACAGTGAGGCATGCAAATGGCCACAGTGAGGCTGCAAATGGGCATTGTTGAACCTCTTTTCCACTTAAAGTAGCTGCGCATTTCTCACCCTAGGCTTATACTCGAGTCAATAAGTTCTCCCAGTTTTTTGTGGTAAAATTAGGTGCCTCAGCTTATATTCGGGTCGGCTTATACTCGAGTATATACGGTATATCCTCGCTGATAAATAGAAGATGCATAAAAAAGCAGAGAAATGAAAACTGGCCATACACCAGTAGAATTTCGCTTGAACATTTGCACAGAAATTCTGAAAAAGCGATTGTCAGAGCATTCGATTTTGCCATCGCGTCAACTCATTTTTCTTGAAAGCTCTCCAGACCTTTTACCTGAAATGCAATCCTAGATGTATTAAAGGAATTTATTTATGCCTAGAACATATGTATTATAATATGTATGATTTTCCCAAATGCAAACGAGTTAGAATTTCCTTCATTTGAGAAAATAATTTCATTTACTACAGTCAAAAATGTTGGATTTGACCCCATTAACCATTAGAAAACTGGACAAAGGTTCTGAAAAGAAACATTTTTGAACAAAATTCCACTAGTGTATGGCCAGCCGAAGAATACTGCCTCATAGGCTGTACTGGTGATCTTGCCTCGGGGTGTGTGTCAGATAAAGGGAAGTTTAAGCTAGGCATTGGTTAATAATTTTCAAACAAATAGATCAAACTCTAGGAAATCCATAAACAGTTGATCACAGAAACTAGCTATTTAAGCCTGAGGTATCCTGGATCAAAAAGTAGGCACCTTACTAGAACACAGTGCATTAAAGAAGGTGACTCGCTGATGTTCTTGGGTAGAGGAATCCAGAGTTTCAGGGCATAACAAGAAAAGGCCCTAAAGTCTAAGGTGTGGTGGTCAAATGCGGCGGACTGAAGGATCCTGAAGAGCAGTGTCATGAATCTGCAGTAATGTTTCATGCCCTGTCTGTTTGCTTACCTCTCTGTCTGTGTATCAGCTTAGGGACCGCGCTCTCACACCTGCATGTTTAAATATTCTTCTCTCAGCATTTGTATGTGTGCCAGCCTATGCATATGATTTAAGGTGTTTTACCTGCATCTTCACTGTAAGGCTGGGTTCACACTTAAAATGAATGATGCTGACAGCAGGGGTCCGGTGCATCCCGGTTCTACGTTTCAGGTCCAAATCAGGCCTGAATTCGGACCTGAAACTGAGCCAAAGATGCACAGGACTCCTGTGCAGTCCGCTCTGCAGCCACCCTGGGGATATGTGAACCGGCTCTATTGAGAGACGGTCACAATCTCCTGTCATCTGAATTGGATGCGGGGAAAGCTGCATCCAATTCGCATAAGTGTGAACCCAGCATCAGTGCAACGAGCCTTTTATGTTTTGGGGAACTCCTATGACATTCATGTCAGGAGGATTGATGTGTCAGTTTGGAAGACCCTCTGAAGCTTTAAAGGCCCTGGCTGGGTATAGAGCCACAAGTGCTTGTGACCTTTTGTAATGAGAGGTCCATATAATTCAGTAAGCGACCCTTTTCAGCCTTTTGTGGTGGTTTGTTGACACACAGGATCACACTTCAAGGTGGTGGATGGTGGTGATACTCGCCAGGAATATCAGAACACATCACTTGTGGACTTTTTATGTTTTCCGTTAGCGCAACTTTATTAAGCTATATAGATTCAATTGATGAACTGCTACAGTATGCAATTTTTTTTATAAATACACCCCATATTATGTAAAGTACACTTATGGTGCCACATGCAGAAGTTTCAGCTCGTACAGCATCAAAACTGAAGTGCTAACTGCTCTACTCCTGAACTTGGGTAAAAAAGTAAGGGCTCGTTTATGCTTTCTTCAAAACAAGGCTTTGATGAGGCTTTGGTGGAGCCAGGGGCAGACCCAGAGTCTAGTCCCAGGAGGGGCACTGCCAGAAAATACGTTTTTTTGTGGCCAATTTATCAGGGAAATGGCTGGTTTTGGCGCTTCAATCATCCTGGCACCATGGTTGTTATGGTGTCAGAATGATTGAAGCGCATTTCTATTATTACATTATAATATAAAATGAAATAGTTCAACTCACCATAATGCAGAATCAGTGGGAGCCCTGAGTGTGTCACTTGCCACGTCACCTGCCACACGTTGTGGATTGTCACTTCCCACATCACCTGCCACATGTTGCGGATTGTCACTTGCCACATCACCTGCCACATAAAGCGGATTGTCACTTGCCACGTCACCTGCCACACCTTGCGTATTGTCACTTGCCACGTCACCTGCCACACCTTGCGGATTGTCACTTGCCACGTCACCTGCCACACCTTGCGGATTGTCACTTGCCACACCTTGCTTGTCACTTGGCTGCTAAGGTGGCGTTTTGCTTGTCTCTTGCTTTGTCCCACCCAGAGTCAGGCAGCAGAGAGATGATGTAATCTCTCTGCTGCCCGTGCTGCCTGCATGGTGAGGGCGGAAGTTACTGCAGGGATGTAGGGCGGGCACGGGGCGGTGAGAGATGATGTCATCTCTCTACTCCCCCACCTGCCAGCTCGCTGATTGGCCAACCGCCCGCTCACACACAGAGCCGCTTAGCTGACCGCCCACTCTCTCAGCCGCCGCCGAGCTGATCACCTGTTTAAACACTGAGCCACCCTGCAGCCCGGCCCGCCCGCGGAGCTGCCCGCTCTCTTCCCCGCCCGCAACTAATTTCTCGGGGGGGGGGGGTCCTTTAATACTTCTCAGAAGTGCACTTGTTTGCCTGTCTAAGCAGCTAATCAGCATTCAGCTTTTGTCTCTGGGAAAAAAAAAAAAAAAAGTTATAAAAAAAAAGTGAGAGGCAAATGCCTGATTGGTTGGAAGAGTCTAACATGCATTTACACCTCCAAGCAATGTGAGTAAATTATCCTCGATGTGTAAACCAAGCAAATGAAATGAAATGCTTGCAAGGCCATTTTTTCTCCTCTGCCTCAGCACATGGCAGCAGAACATTTGACAAAGCCATTTGCTAAGCAATGTTCCCAATCTTATCATTAGACACTTGGCTATATTTGTATCTGAATTAACCTGCAAAAAAAAAAAAAAGGGAGAATTAATGAAATAATTGTACCGTGAATGAATGACAAGATTGTTCCATGCTTGAATGCAGGCCCGAGAGATAGCTACACATTGACCTGTCCTTGTCCTCAGGAACATTTCTGTCTACGTGGTGAATATTTCTCCTAACAATAGCAAGATGACTCGTGCGTGACTTTCGGCTCTGGAGGGAGAGAACGAGGATGCGATTTTCCCATGGCTCAGGTAAGAGCTGCCAAAGCGCTGGACCTGGCTCAATAGACACATAGCAGATGTTCATTCTGGCAGAGGAGATTCGAAACGAGTCTGGTTTGGGGATGAAAAGTACAAATCCAGCACGAGGTGCCCAGAAATAATGTAGCTGAGTGGGGATAAATAGATGATTTTATTGGTGCATGCGGGACAGCTTGGCCTGGCTGCAGCTGGGACACATTTAGAGTACTGGTCCCGGTCCAACATGAAACTTGTCACCGCTTTCATTTTGCTAGGTTTAGTGAAACTGTCATAAGCTAATATGACATATTTTGCACTTGCTTTTCAAAGAAAAACTCTGACCCAACGGAAAGTAGAATTCCATTTTAAAATGCGTCGCTTCTGAATTCTTAAATTGACCATAACTCAAAGTGAAGTTTTTCTGTGTTACAGAGAACATTTAGAAATAGTCATTATATCTAACCGTACCCTGCAAAAAGTAACCCTTGTCTTGAATTTCTCCTGAAAAATAGCAGCGTACTTGTGGAGGATGCCAAGGCATGCCTTTAGTCTCCTAGCTGTTTATTTATATTTTATATCTGCATGTAGGCAGGTGCAGTCTACTTTCCGCACTGCAGGTGGCGGCATTGCAGAGGGAGAGAAAGTGAAAGGGAACATGGTTCCTTTATGGTTTCCTGAGTCACTGGGGAAGTGATCCGGTTGGATGCAGCTGCCCCATGTGACTCTAGCAGCCATCTTGGGTCGGGCAGAGTCTATTTAAGACTCTGACTCTCAGCCTTGGCACGCATTTTGTGTGGGTAGTGTAGGGACAGGTCACCTGTCTTTCTTGTGCATGTGGATGACAATTTATTTGCATATCTTTATACAACTTTGTATCAATGTTTTACTAATTTAAGCTGTTTTTTCAGAAGAAGTGGTATTATTTCCTGAAGAAGATTTAGAACAGTACATTTTGAAACGCGTTGGATATCCCCTTCTGCCGTATTCCTTGTCACAATCAATGACCAAAGGGAACAGCAAGTAGATGGGGATTGCCACTTCATGGCTAACAGCCAAAATGTGCAATGTTGACAACATAATTTATACAATGTTTTGTATTATCAATATAAGACTCTTTTTATACAATTTTTCTACAATAAAATTACAAATTTCTATATATATGCAGTTTATACATGCTTTTTTAATTGCCCATAAAATCCCATTTTTGAGGTTTATTCTATGGGTCACCTGTCTGGTAAGGACACTGATTAGCAGCAGGGAGAGGTTCCAGACAAGTAGGGAAAGGATAGGGACACGCCATCCTTCCTGGAGACTTCCCCATTTGGGTATGGACCGGCCAGGCCGCATTCCGCCCCTCAAGACAAACGCTGTGGGCACATCTGAGACCTGTTCTGCTACATACTGTTTCATTCCATAAGTGTTCCGGGTTGGGCACTTTCCTGCCAGACTTGTTGTGAATTTTTGAACTTTAACATTAATACAAGTTCTATTCTCCGCAACGGGACCCTGAGTGTTTACTGCCGCACCACACTGCACATCCCCACATGCAGGGCAAGATCTAAGGCACTAAACCAGAACTATAAAACACCATCAGTTTCAATAATAAAATGCATTAAATATACTCCTCAATCAAATGTCCAATGTGTCTCATAAATAAAGAGATAAACGTGTCTCCACCACTGCATCCAGCTGATGGTTAAATCTTCTAGCAAGTGTCCACACCACACCCTTTAAGTGAACAGCTAACTCACTAGAAAGTTTTGCTGCAAAAGATATAGCACAGCCAGCTCAGACAATAACACCCAGGTTGGCCTGTTCTTCCACTGTCATTACTGTCATCACCAGTTTCAAGCAAGGATACTGCCCCTTTACGCTTCTAGATTAGAAACACAGCAAGCTGGCACAACAAAAACAAGCCGCTGCTCGGACCCCAACAGCAGCGGTTTGATGTCAGTGCTAAGACTCCTCCCTAGACGTTTCGTCCCCATGGGACATCTTCAGGGAACATGTTCTGGTCATAGGCTGCTACCCCACTGATAGCAACAAAGGGAGCACTCGCCAGACAGTAAATTCTTGGATGTGTATGGAGGAATGCCTGGTCAAAACAGTTATCTCACAACATGATGGACTTTTCCTAAACATTTATTGGTTAATAGATTTAGATATAGTCAACACGTTTCAGAGAAAAAGTCTCCCCTTTCTTTGGGGCTTAATTTCTACTGTCTTTTGTACATTAGCCCTGAAGAATTGAAAGGCTTTTTTTCCCAGAAATGTAGTATCTGTATCTAAAGCTGGTCCTTTAAGTGAAATGAACTTCTATACCAGGTGCTCCTCTGTACACATCCAAGAACCACACAGAGGCGCAGTGCAGAACAGGACATGGCAATTCAGTAATGCGGGAAGATCAGCTGCAGGGAGGCCACAGGCAATACTGGTGACTAGTCCTTTGCCCTTTGCCTGTCTTTTTTTGGGGGAAACCACTTCTAGGTTTTAGGTTCTCTTTAAAGCACAGCCAGTTTATACAGTCATCCAGCATGCAATCCCACATCTGATACATCCCATAACTACCTCCACCAGGTCATGGTGACCGACAGAACAGCATGAGGATGCCAAGTGACAGCTGATTAGCTCACATGACCTATTCCAAGTGCCAATGTGAAATCACAAAACCTCTTCCATGTGGCAGTAAAAGACAATTCATTTGGCTTCTATACCTTGTTTCTCTACATCTTACAGCTGCTGAAATTGACAACTGTTAGAAAATCTAGTTTAACTCCTATACAGTTAAATAAGCTGGCTATAGTTACTAGAAAGAGTTGGGTATTTGGGTATTTCAGTTTGACCTGCTCACCAGAATGCAAAGGCTTTAAAAGTGGTAGTAAAGTCTGCTTTTTACCTTGTACCTTTCAGGTGAGTCTGTCATAATGTGCCTGTAGAGGATCATTTTGGGATTTTTTTTTAATGCGGTTTACCACTGCTTTAATATAAATAAATTATATATATATATATATATATATATATATATATATATATATATATATATATATATATATATATATATATATATATATATATATATATATATATATATATATATATATATATATTTATATTTATATATATTTACACACATACATATACACACACACACACACTGTCTGGGTGAACAAGTGTCATACGCCATGGACTGCTAGGTCAGAGATTGGGCCTATCCTGGGGGGATCTGGCTACCAGGCTGTGTGAGAGCCTATCCAGGGGTAGGAGGGCAGTGCAGGGTTGAAACTGCGGCTTGCAGACCAACCAACAATGACGGTTCTGTTGGCTGGAGAACCTGTTGTGATCGGAGGTAGAAGGGGAGCTGTCGCCATTAAGTGACCAACCAACTTTACCAGGAACCACAGTAAGTAACTGAAGCAAGTACCGGAGCAGTATTCTCACCGAATGGGCGCGGTGGAGAATCTGGAAACTTCAGGTGGTGATCAAGTCAGAAACCCAACCAGCAGAGGGGACGTTTGCAGAGCAGTCTTGGGACCGAGCCAGTCAGCAGGGGTGAAGCTTGAGAAGCATCTGGAGTGCCAAGCTAGGGACCCCGCAGGAAAGCGTGGGTGACAATTGAGGGGGATACCACCGCAAAGATTGGAGGAGCTCAAGGGATTCAGACTCAGTGAATCAGAGGGTCTAGTGAAAGACCGTGAGCTCAGTGTTGAAGAACTACAAGAGGCAGTTATAGTGAAGCAAAAGGAACTGTTGCTTTTGAGTTAGGAACTGTTAAAGACTATTGCCATAGGAGACAGCATTCCTGCATGTGCAGATGTGGTGCCTTGCTGGGGCTTTTCCTGCAAGGCTGTCCTCCTGTTGAAGTTTTAGTGTCTGCCAATTGAATCTACAACTACTTAAGGGTGTCCTGGCCCTAACCCTCTTTCCCAAAAAAATACAAAAAGGACTGTTAAAAGAATCAAAACCTCTTTTGCATCCAAGAAGTGTCTGACGCCCAATGACTTGTCATTATGGCAGGAAGATCAACATGGATGGTGTAGTCATCCGCCAGCCAGATAAAAGGGACCTAAAGCAGTTTGTCACCACAGTGAATGCCTGGGGAGAGATTGTCATTCTACCCGACCCCGGTTACTACTGGTGAAACATCAAAGTGATACTATGACCTTGTGGGTTGTGTGATGTCAAGGACACTATGCTGGCAATTACCTTGCACACCCATTCAAAGTGTTTGTTAACAGGGAATACCCCAGAAAGCTGTATTGCCAGAACGCTGCTGGACTGGATGCTACCGGCGATTACAGGAAATGATCATCTGAGCCACGTTGGCTAGAACTGAAGTTGTTGGAGTGTCCCACCCTGAAGAGCGATCTGTGGTCTTTAGCAGATTGTTGGTTGCAAATCATGAAGAACGTCTTTGTCTTTGGCTGCCGTGCGGACAGACTGAAGATGTTTTTGCACAGGGGCCGGTGCCCCGAAGTGTGGCCCCTTGCATTAATGCCTGGCTGCTTGTTGCCTGAAATGCAGCTGTGCCTTTGTGCCCAGAGTTGTCCCTGGAAAAAAAGGGAAACTACTGGGAAATGTAGTTCATCCAGGAAGAAATCAGTGAACTGTAACATGCCTTGGAGTCTAAGTGTTAGTTAGTTGGATTAGGTTATAATAGAAGGGTCAATGCTCACTATGCATACATGTGAATAATAGATTGAGCCATATGTCTTGACTGTTTCTAGTGTGGTCACCAGGTGGCATGAGCGATGCCGACCTGAGCGAACTTTATTCACATTATGTGCTGATGTAAATTTGATGATCAATGGGAAGAAGGTGGTATTCTCTACGGAGGATGGGATCTGCTTCCAAAAATGTAAATAATGCAATATTCTATACAATGTATTTACACTGATATGCTGTCTTCGGATGAGGGCAATTGAAACTTGCTTAATCATGTATGTATATACTGCACCATGTTACCATTGGATAGGATGTAAAATGGACAATCCCCACTACCCTCAAAACAAATCAATAAACCATGTTAAATAATGCTTGCTAAAACATCATATAAATGCTAAAAAATTATAGTGACAAAAGGTGCTGCTACATAGAAAACCTTGAATATGAGGTTTAGACTAAATGTAAAAAAGAAACTAAGTGCGCTACCTACAGTAGTGAAAACAGTGTGAGTGAAACTAAATAAATTATGAATGGATAAATATTAGATAAAATATACAGTCCATCAAGAGGCTAACAATGTCCTAATATAGGAGGTGTTTTAGTGACAAATTCTTCACTTGGAACAGTGCCGTCTTCACCACAACTCTTCACAGATCAAGCAAAGGTAAAGATAGGCTGCTTACCAGATATGCTGGATCCCTACTACAGAGATCTTTCAGGCTCAGGATAGTTGGCTCAACAACCAGAAAACAGCTGATCCGGATTCAAACAAAATTCCCTCCACGTCTGGCAATTCTCAGAGCTGGAGCGGCAGCCAGGAATGTTCTCTTTATATCCACTGCTCCAACAGTGCTGCTCGTGACATAGAGTAAAACATTAAGAAGAGGAAGAGAGGCGCTTCATGGTGCAGTAGGTTAAAAACCCTTTATTCCACATGACGGACGACTGACATCATAAGCAGAGCAAACACAGTTGCAAACGGCCGTGGCAGAAGCCGACCAGCTGGTATGTGGTGACGTCAGGTCCTCAGGCTCCACCCGACGCTGTGTTTCTCCGTAAGAGGCCTCCGTAAGAGGCATCGACTGGGAGAGGATAGGATGTATTTGCATTGCTGCTTACTCTCTTTCAGGTGTTGCTGATTCGGCGCTTCTTCCTTTGCTAAGGGGAGACAGGGATCCAACCGGACGACAACCCTAATCCTTTTCTATAACTTGTTATTATTGTATATATTAGATAGAGAGTCAGGAAGCAATACCTTTGCTCTTGTTTACTTTTAAAGATGTACATAACTATTTTTGATATTTCCTTGTCATATGTGATCTATTATCTCATGCGTTTATTACCATGTTTATTTCATGTGGTATGCCACATATACTGTTATTTGTTATTCTTTCCCTGTTTCCCCACCTATCGCAGGACATCCGCTCTCAGGCTTGAGGGCTGCAAAAATACTTTTTCTGCAAATTCCAAGACATAGTTTCTTGGGCGGGGGGGGGGATGTAGCACCCTGTAGTTTAGGCAGGAAGCTCCTCACAAATGTACTTGCCAGGAGTAGTTATCCTGGTTGATTGATAGAGATCCATTGATTTTGGCCTTGTTGCACTTTTATCTTCTACCACTAGGTGGCAATAGATATGATAAGGGCAACCGAAGGTCAGGTTATGGGTATATGGGATGTCCCAGCCAGTAGGTAGGGGTTTTCTTGGATCCCTTGGCCAGCTGGGAGCACCTATATATTTGGGTAGAGTCAGGTGATCTGTGTTCTGTGCCACCTGGACAGCTGTCTGGGTGGACTTGTGTCATACGCCCCGTGCTAGGGCTGCTAGGCCGGAGATTGGGCCTATCCCGGAGAGCATCTGGCTGCCAGGCTGTGTGAGAGCCTATCAAGAGGTAGGCGGCTTGCAGTCCAACCAACAGTGCCGGTTCTGTTGGCCAGAGAATCTGTTGCCACTTAGGGACCAACCACCTTTACCAGTAACCACCTATGGAGTAACTGAAGCAAGTACTGGAGCAGTATTCTCACCGAACGGGCACGGTGAAGAATTGGGAAACTTCAGGCGGTGATCAAGTCAGGGGCCCAACCAGCGGAGATGACGCTTGCAGAGCAGCCTTGTGTCAAGCCAGGGACCAAGCCGGTCAGCAGGAATGAAGCTTGAGAATTATCTGGTGTGCCAAGCTAGGAACCCAGTAGGGAGGTGTGGGTGACGCTTGAGGGAGATACCACCACAAAGATTGGAGGAGCTCAAGGCATTCAGAGTCAGCGAATCAGAGGGTCTAGTGAGAGACCGGAAGCTCAGTGTTGAAAAACTACAAGAGGTAGTTGTACTGAAGCAGAGAGAACTGTTGCGTTTGAGTTAGGAACTGTTAAAGAAAGTAACCTGGGGGACAAATAGCAGGTACAAAGCTCCCTGGGATGAGCAGTCTTTCAGGCACAGATACCAAATCCAGTGAGGTAGTAAACAAACAGTGCAGTGTTTATTTATGATATATGCAAGTCTATATACAGGTGCTGTACAGTGTTCCAAAAACAAATAGGAACAAAAATAGCCAAAACAAAAACCTAGCCGTGTCTCGGCACTAACTATACAATATTTACAGATCCTAACTACCAGGCTGAGCAAGTCTACAGGTTGTCAGCTTCCACATACACAGCTTCATAGCTTTTACCAACCTGTTGCTCTCCTAGACAGACATTGTCTGAAGTTCCCAGGCCAAGAGCACTGGCTGTCTGTCTCAGATGAGTTTAAATTAGCCTGAGGGAGAGGACCAAGACCTGAATTGGACCGAGGATCAGAGATCCCTGAACGTGAATGAGAGGAGCCTGGGAGACATATAAACCCTGAACAGGACTTTTCCCGACTCTCTCTGGGACGCTCTGCTACATATCCTGCCCCCCTGTTTCAACCCCAGGGTTGGAACACCCGTGGCCCAACAGGAGTGAACACGGGACAGGGCATCTACATTCCCCATCTCAACATCTGGCCTGTGTTTTACAGTGAAGGAATAATCCTGTAGAGCCAGAAACCACCAGTTTACCAGTCTATTAGTCTCCTTTTGGGCTATCTATTTCTCATGGTCATTTAGCTTTCTGCTTAGGTACACCACAGGGTGTTCTTTCCCATTGTGTATCTGTGACAATACTGCCCCGATACCTACATCAGACGCATCCGTCTGAACCAAAAAGTGGTTGCAGAAATCGGGGGAGTACAGTACTGGCTGTGAACAAAGAGCCTTCTTCAGGACTGGGAAAGATTCCTCTGCTACTGGGGACCATTTCACCATTACAGAGTCTTTCCCTTTCGTAAGATCTGTCAGTGGGGCAGCTATAGTTGCAGGATTCGGGATAAACCTTCTATAATACCCCACAATCCCAAGAAAGACCCTGACCTGCTTCTTGTTTGCAGGACGTGGGCACTCCTGGATGGCTTCTATTTTATTCACTTGAGGTTTTATGACACCACGGCCAATAGTGTAGCCCAAATACTTAGCTTCCTCTAAACCAGTGGTTCTCAACCTGGGGGTCGGGACCCCCGCGGGGGTCGAATGATGATTTGCCAGGGGTCACCGAATCCTTGGCTATTCCTGAAGCCTGTACCGCCTCTTCCCTTTTCACAGCCGCCCAGCTGGGCTGTTCCTGGAGCCCGCAGTCGCCCACTCAGCCTCTTCGCAGCGCCCATTCAGTTCACGGCATTGGGGGGGGGGGGGGGGGGCAGAGACTAGAGGTCAGCTAACTGGTAAGGAACGTGAAGCGGGAGGGGCTGGAGGAGACCCTATCTCCTGATTTCGGCATAGGTGTCACTGCTGCGAGACACCACAGAGCTGGAGACACAGTGAAGCCGGAGACACAGTGAGTAACACTACCTGTGATTAGAGTTGGCATTAAAAGTCCCCACTACAGTTCTCAGATCAGCAGATGACCTTGATCAAGAGCACCTAAGTTGGCTGATCAAAATTCCCCCCAGCGCTGCCACTCATCCCACCCCCCCGCTACTCATCCCATTCCCCCCACCAAGGAGTAAGAGAAGGAATAAAAATAGAGAATACATGGAAGGGAGAGGAAAAGAAAGGGGAAGGACAAAGAAAAAGGGAGAGAAAGAATAAGAGAACAAGAAAGACGGATAGAGAGAGGGATGGGGGGAAAAAAACAAGAAATTAGGATAGAGAGATAAAAGGGAAAGAAAGGAGAACAAAGAGAAAGAGTGGTACATCCCAAAATGTATCATAAGTGGTTTTAATGCTGTACGAGTGGAAAGGACTCAGGGAGCGCTAAATGTCCGTTGGTTAGGGGTGCAAATTACTTGTCTTGCCTTAGGTGCTGACAACCACGAAATTTTACTGTTAGGGGTCCCCACAACTTGGGAAATGTTATCAAGGGGTCACGGCACTAGAGGGGTTGAGAACCACTGCTCTAAACCAATGGCACATTTTTTTGGACTTGTCGTAAAACTTTCTTTGAAGAGGGAATCAAGGACAGCCTGGACACGGGGCAAGTGAGACTCCCAGTCAGTGCTATGTACCACTATATCATCCAGATAGGCTGCTGCATACTGTTGGTGAGGCATTTTCTTATACTGAAACAAACCCTCTGTTGTCACAAATGCAGTCTCTTTGGCGCTACTAGCCAGGGGTATTTGCCAATAACCTGTTGTCAAGTCCAAAGTGGTCAGATAGCGGGCCTTGCCAAGTCAGTCTATAAGTTCGTCTACCCTGGGCATTGGGTACGTGTCAAACTTTGTCACTGCATTAAGCTTCCTGAAGTCGTTACATAACCTCCAAGTGCCATCCGGTTTTGGGACTAACACGATGGGGCTAACCAGTCACTATTGGATTCCTCAATGCATCTAGCTCCAACATACTTTTAACTTCATCGCTGATGTTCTTTCTTTTAGCTTCAGGAAATCAGTACGGTTTGAGCTTGACACGGACCCCAGGTTCAGTAACAATCTCATGCTGAACCCTTGAAGTCATACCAGGTAATTTCTCTCTATTCCTTATCAGGAACTCTCTAGCTTCCTGTTTTTGTAAATAGGACAGGGTGTCTGGGATCGTGACCTCAGGGATCAGAGGGGACTCAGTACCCTTAAGCGTTACCGGGAGGGACCTCGTAGTTAAAGCCCTGGAATTATAGACTGGCATTAAAAGGTTTATGTGGTAAATCTGTTCGGGCTTCCCTTTACCTGGTTGATATACTTTGTAATTGACCTCCCCAACTCTTTCAATTATTTCAAAGGGACCCTGCCACTTAGCCAGGAACTTGCTCTCAACAGTGGGAACACCAGGACCCTGTCACCAGGTGAGAACACACAGAGTTGGGCCCCCCTGTTGTATATTCTCTGTTGGGCTGCTTGGGCCTGCAGTAAGTGTTCTTTTACCAATTCTTTTGCAATCCTGTCCTGCATTTGAGCGATATGCTCAATCACACTTTTGTGGGGTGTCTGCTCCCCCTCCCAGGTTTCCATGGCTATGTCTAAGAGTCCCAGAGGGTGTCTCCCATAAAACAACTCAAATGGAGAGTACCCCATAGAGAACTGGGGAACCTCCCTGATGGCAAACATCAAGTATGGAATCAGGAAGTCCCAGTTTTTCTCCATCTTTGTCAACCACCTTTTTTAACATGCTCTTTAATGTTTTATTGAAGTGTTCCACCAAGCCATCAGTTTGAGGGTGGTACACGGAGGTTCGCAACTGTGTCACCTTAAATAACTTGCACAACTCCCTAGTTACTTGTGACATAAATGGGGTGCCCTGGTCTGTAAGGACTTCCTTATGGATCCCAACCCGACTGAACACCATGAGCAGCTCTTTGGCAATGTTCTTAGCAGATGCAGTGCGTAAGGGAACTGCCTCGGGGTAACGGGTAGCGTAATCCATGATTACAAGAATATGCTGATGACCCTGGGCAGACTTAGGGAGTGGGCCCACCAGGTCCATGGCGATCCTCTCAAAGGGCACTTCAATAATGGGTAAGGGCACTAAAGGACTTCAGTAGTGGGGCTGACATTTGACACACAGGACAGGACTGACAATAATTCTCAATATATCTTTCTGTATCCCGGGCCAGTAAAACCTGCGCAACACTCTTTCCATGGTTTTCTCAACCCCTATATGACCTCCTAGCAAAGTTTTCCTTGTGCACATTAAGGTCAGCAAACTCTAACGTAGCCTCAGAGTCAACAGACGGCTGTCCACCCTCACTGGTTGTGGGGACTTCCTTAGGCTCCTGCATTTCCCTCGCCATAACCGAGAAGTGAAAACCCAGAGAACCCTGAAATGAGTCCCCTGAACCCACATTGTCGGTGCCGCCCAGCAGTTCTGGCTCTGCCACCGAGTCAGTTACTGCGACCGGGTCGTGACGATCCCACAGTTCCCAAAACTTAGGGAAGTCCCTACCAATAATGGCCTTGTGTACCAAGTGGGGCACAAGTCCGACCGGATGGGTCACCGTACCCAAGTCAGTTTTAAAGTTAACAGTGGCTATAGGATACTCCCGGGTATCCCCATGTACACAGATCACAGCAACTTTTTTAGCATGAAAATTCACAGTTTCAACCATCTCAGCTTTAACCAAAATCACTAGACTTCCAGAGTCCAGCAATGCCATAATAGGTTTATCATTCACAGTCATTTGGCACATGTTTTTTCCTACACTTGCCTTCTATAAGATACATCATACTGCATGGGTTCATCTGTCAGTGTACAGTTTGCTGCCACGTGTCCTTATTCGTGGTAACGGAAACACCTGATGTTGCCCCAGTTTGCTGACAGGCAGTGGCTTCCCTTGTTTGGGATGCCAAACTTCAGTCCTGGCATCAAAAATCCACTTCCCCTGGAACAGTCTTACCGGTTGCCTGGGGAGACTGTGGCTTTGGGTGGAAAGTCCGTTCAGCTGTAAGGATGGTGACCAGGCTCTCTGCAGCATAGTATCTCTCCACAAGCTCTGCCAGGTTGTTTGCTGATTTGGGGTCTCCTTGACTCACCCACTTCTGCAGGGGAACTGGTAGTGACCTCAGGAGTCGGTCCATGACCACACGCTCCACTATTTGTTGCCCAGACAAGGACTCCGGCTGTAGCCATTTCTGCACCAGGTGTATTAGGTTGAACATTTGCGATCTTGGGGGCCTTTCGTCTTGGAAGAACCAGCTGTGGACCCGCTGTACTCGAACTGCCAAGGTGACACTGAGTCACGCCAAGATTTCCTTCTTGACCTTTTCTTAGTCTCTTGCTTCTGCCGACAGATCATAGTAGGCCTTCTGCCATTCTCCAGATAGCAAGGGGGTGTCCAGTCCTGCCCACTGGGTTTTAGGCCAACCTTCCATCTCAGCGATGCATTCAAACGTTAGCAGAAAGGCCTCTGGATTATCATCTGCAGATCCCTGAACGTGTATGAGAGGAGCCTGGGAGACGTATAAACCCCGAACAGGACTTTTCCCGGCTCTCTCTGGGACGCTCTGCTACAATATATACCGTATTTAACACGCACTTTTTCCCCCTTAAAATCAGGGGAAAATCGTGGGTGCGTGTTATACGCCGATCCCCCTCTGATTGTGAGCCTTTTGGCGGCTCGCGGCGGCTTGCGGCCATTCTCGGCGGCTCTCGGCCGCTTTCGGCCATTCTCGGCGGCTCTCGGCCATTCTCGGCCGCTCTCGACCATTCTCGCCGAAAGCCGCCGAGAATGGCCGAGAGCCGCCGAGAATGGCCAAAAGCGGCCAGAAGAGGCCAAGAGCCGCCGAGAATGGCCGGGAGCGCCCGAGAACGGCGGCGCCATTTTCAAACACAGTGCAAGGCAGATGGACACTGACAAGGCTGCAATGAGGGACTACAGATGGACACTGACAAGGCTGCAATGGGGGACAAGGCTGCAATGGGGGACAAGGCTGCAATGAGGGACACTGACAAGGCTGCAATGAGGGACACTGACAAGGCTGCAATGGGGGGACAAGGCTGCAATGAGGGACACTGACAAGGCTGCAATGATGGACACTGACAAGGCTGCAATCATGGACAAGGCTACAGATGGACACTGATGAGGCTGCATTGATGGGCATTTAAATGTAAGTTTTTTTTCTTAAACTTCCCTCCTAAAAGTTTTTTTCCTTAAAAATCCCTCCTAAACTTGGGGTGCGTGTTATACGCCGGCGCGTGTTATACGCCGATAAATACGGTATATATAGATATATATATATACCCACAGGGGGTCCCCAACTTACGAACGCCTGACATATGAACGACTCCTACTTACGAACAGGCCTCAATGCCGGCTGCTTGTGCTCCCTCGATGGTCCTGGATACCTCCGAGCAGCTATCTTGTCACATTCCACACTGCAGTACTTCATGTACTGCATGGCCAGAGGAGCCCCAGAAACGCCCGGAACATGCCACATTCCTGCACAGGCGGAAACCGGAACATCTCACATCCCTGCACAGGCGGAAGTTACACTTACAAGCAGTGTTCCGACTTATGAACAGATTTCACTTACGAACAAACCTACAGTCCTTATTGCGTTCGTAAGTCGGGGACCCCCTGTATATATATATATCTATATATACAGTATCTCACAAAAGTGAGTACACCCCTCACATTTTTGTAAATATTTTATTCTGTCTTTTCATGTGACAACACTGAAGAAATGACACTTTGATACAATGTAAAGTAGTGAGTGTACAGCTTGTATAACAGTGTAAATTTGCTGTCCCCTCAAAATAACTCAACACACAGCCAGTAATGTCTAAACCGCTGGCAACAAAAGTGAGTACACCCCTAAGTGAAAATGTCCAAATTGGGCTCAAAGTGTCAATATCTTGTGTGGCCACCATTATTTTCCAGCACTGCCTTAACCCTCTTGGGCATGGAGTTCACCAGAGCTTCACAGGTTGTCACTGGAGTCCTCTTCTACTCCTCCATGACGACATCACAGAGCTGGTGGATGTTAGAGACCTTGCGCTCCTCCACCTTCCATTTGAGGATGCCCCACAGATGCTCAATAGGGTTTAGGTCTGGAGACATGCTTGGCCAGTCCATCACCTTTACCCTCAGCTTCTTTAGCAAGGCAGTGGTCGTCTTGGAGGTGTGTTTGGGGTCGTTATCATGTTGGAATACTGCCCTGTGGCCCAGCCTCTGAAGGTAGGGGTTCATGCTCTGCTTCAGTATGTCACAGTACATGTTGGCATTCATGGTTCCCTTAATGAACTGTAACTCCCCAGTGCTGGCAGCACTCATGCAGCCCCAGACCATGACACTCCCACCACCATGCTTGACTGTAAGCAAGACACACTTGTCTTTGTACTCCTCACCTGGTTGCCACCACACAGGCTTGACACCATCTGAACCAAATAAGTTTATCTTGGTCTCATCAGAACACAGGACATGGTTCCAGTAATCCTCTGGATATGATGCTGAGCACGTGCACTGAACTTCTTTGGTGATCCATGGCGAGGCCGGTTCTGAGTGGAACCTGTCCTGTTAAACCGCTGTATGGTCTTGGCCACCGTGCTGCAGCTCAGTTTCATGGTCTTGGCAATCTTCTTATAGCCTAGGCCATCTTTATTTAGAGCAACAATTCTTTTTTTCAGATTCTCAGAGAGTTCTTTGCCATGAGGTGCCATGTTGAACTTCCAGCAATATGAGAGAGAGCGATTACACCAACTTTAACACACTTGCTCCCCATTCACACCTGAGACCTTGTAACACTAACGAGTCACATGACACCGGGGAGGGAAAATGGCTAATTGGGCCCAATTTGGACATTTTCACTTAGGGGTGTACTCAATTTTGTTGCCAGTGGTTTAGACATTAATGGCTGTGTGTTGAGTTATTTTGAGGGGACAGAAAATTTACACTGTTATACAAGCTGTACACTCACTACTTTTACATTGTAGCAAAGTGTCATTTCTTCAGTGTTGTCATTTGAAAAGATAGAATAAAATATTTACAAAAATGTGAGGGGTGTACTCACTTTTGTGAAATACTGTATATATACACACTATAAAGTGCTATTAAGTATAACGTACTTAATAAAGTATACTATAAAGTATACTTAAAGTGGTATTAAACCAAAAACTTAATATATTGCAATTTTCCAATCTTTAGATGTGGTTGCTTTTGTTTTTTTAGGCTTTTTTCCCCTCTGCTTTCACCTGGTGATCTGGCCAGTAGCACACCTCCTGTATTTCTACTCTGGAGGAAGGAGCAACAGGGACACCTCTGGACAGCAGCATTGTCAGTCTGAGGAGAGGTGAGTGTTAGATACACTAGCAGATTTAAATACACTAAACAAATTAAAGCCACACTCCAGCTAACACTTTATAAGCAGTTACAACAACATTTTTTCCTTTTTAGAATAAAGGTTTTACATAAATAAATAAAAGCTGATCATTGTAAGTACCCCTGTCTGTGGTAAATGTCTTGTCCCAACCCTCTAACTACTACATCTGCAGGACAGATCATGAACAGCTTGCTTACTGTTGTGATCTGTGATTGACCCTAAGCAATTACATAGTACCTGGCTACCTGTTCCATGTGATTAGCTTAAGGCCCCTTTCACACGGGCACCATCAGTTTAGCCACGTTAAAAACGTATCAGTTCTTATCCGTTTCTTCATCCGTCTTCATCCGTCTTCTGTCCTGTTAATCTCCGTTTTCATCCGCTAATGTACACGTTAACATCCGTTTTTTCATCCGTTTTTGTATCCGTTTTCATCAGTTTACAGCAGTTTCTGTGCCTTTAAGGAAATTCCCCAGAAAGCATTGCTCCTCCCATCCTACATTGCCATGCATGAACAATTTGCCGACTACTTTCTATCTCCATCAGGAGAAGATCCATGGCAGTACCAATATATATAAATAATGCAGTGCAAATTTAAATGTATTAATTAATTTGGTTATTTCCTTGTGTTTTGATAGCATAAAAAGACACAAAAGCACATGATATGTTCAAAACCGTTTTAGGTTTATTATTCTGAATAACCCTTTTAAAATAAAGGTTTTTTCACTTTGTTTTTTCATTTGTCAAAGTATGAACTTTGAATTATTTCTTCAAAACGGATCTTAACTGATCGGATGTTGACGGACATTGTCAGTTAATATCCGTTTTGACGGATCTGGACGTAGCCTTGTACGTTAAAAAAAATGGATAAAAACGGAAGCGGAGGTTAACGGATGGTAACGGATGGTCATCCGTTTGCCCATAGGAATGCATTGTCATCCGTCGACGAATGGAAGAAACACGTATAGACGTAGACGGTCCGTCCGTGTGATAGGGGCCTAAGATGTCCATACATTTACTTATTCAATTTCGTTTAGATTTACCTTCAACTATGTAGTGCAAAGGTCTGCCTGATTGCATACAAATTGAAAGTGTTTAGGTCTGATCTCATATGATATGGTTTTGGTAAATCTAAAGAAAAATTGTACAAGAGAACTGAATAATTTAGCCTTAGCCAATCACAGGACTCAATCAAAAGCAAGCTGTTCATGAATAGGAAACCCATGATAGCTAATGCTATTGCTTAAGCAATAACAGTGTAAAAATTTTCAACTAGGGATGAGCCGAACACCCCCCCCCCGGTTCGGTTCGCACTAGAACATATCGAACAGGCAAAAAATTCGGAAGAACACGCAAACACGTTAAAGTCTATGGGACACGAACATAAAAAATCAAAAGTGCTCATTGTAAAGGCTTATATGCAAGTTATTGTCATAAAAAGTGTTTGGGGACCCGGGTCCTGCCCCAGGGGACATGTATCAATGCAAATTTTTTTTTTAAAAACGTCCGTTTTTTCGGGAGCAGTGATTTTTTTAAATGCTTAAAGTGAAACAATAAAAATGAAATATTCCTTTAAATATCGTGCCTGGGGGGTGTCTATAGTATGCCTGCAAAGTGGCGCATTTTTCCCGTGTTTAGAACAGTACCACAGCAAAATGACATTTCTAAAGGAAAAATTGTCATTTATAACTGATCGCGGCTGTAATGAATTGTCGGGTCTCGGCAATATAGATAAAACTCATTGAAAAAAAGAGCATGTGTATTAAGTTATAAGGGGAACCCCGAACCAAAATTTAAAAAACAATTGCGTTGGGGTCCCCCCCAAAATCTATACCAGACCCTTATCTGAGCCCGCAACCTGGCAGGCCACAGAAAAAGAGGGGGGATGAGAGAGTGCCCCCCCTCCTGAACTGTACCAGGCCACATGCCCTCAACATGGGGAGGGTGCTTTGGGGTATGACCCCAAAGCACCCTGTCCCCATGTTGATAGGGACAAGCCCTCATCCCCACAACCCTTGCCGGGTGGTTGTGGGGGTATGCGGGCAGGGGGCTTATCAGAATCTGGAAGCCCCCTTTAACCCCCAGATCCCAGCCTCCCTCCCTATGTGAATTGGTAACGGGTACATTGTAACCTCACCATTTCACAAAAAAAGTGTCAACAGTGGTAAAAAGACAAGAGACAGCTTGGGACAAGTCCTTTATTAAAAAATAAAAATGTCCCGCAATGTAAATTCACGCCGCCCGACGGACCGAAAAAGAAAAAAAAAAAAGCCGCAACCGCTCCGCCTCCATGGGAGGCTCCCGCCGACTGACGTTTCTTCTCTGTGACAGTTCTTATAAAGCTGAGGGCAGGGTCACCCGGTGACGTAAACGGGTGACCCCGCCCCCCTCTGACCCCACGGGGAAGCCCCGAAGTCGAACATCGGGTTCATCCCTAGTAAATACCATTGTTTGACGCTATAACTTTCACACAAACCAATTAACATACACTTATTGGGAATTTTTTCTACCGAAGACATGTAGCAGAATACATTTTGACCTAAATTTATCAAGAAATTTAATGTTATTGGATATGTTTTATAATCGAAAGTAAAAATATTTTATTTTTAATTTTTTTTAATTTGCTGTCTTTTTTTCGTTTATATAGCAAAAAAAAATAAAAAACCCAGTGGTGATCAAATACACCAAAAGAAAGCTCTACTTGTGTGATAAAAAGGATATAAATATACTTTGGTCACAGTGTTGCATGACTGCGCAATTGCCAATTAAAATAATGCAGTGCTGAATAGCAAAAATAACCTGTTCATGAAGGGGACAAAACCTTTCAGAGCTAAGTGGTTAAGATGACTGTTGCCTGGGGGTATTAGCTCTTTGAGTGACATTTTAACTAGCATTAGCGGGCACTGGATCTATTTTTTTTATAAATGTGAATCTAATGTTTACAGATACTTTGCTTTCACCCTAAAAAAGACATCTAAACTGTCAAAATACATACAGTATGCAATAAAGTAAACCTACCTGCCTGCTTGCAGTTATCTGTAGAAAGTATGCTGAGTTGTTTTAGTTTACTTTCCAACGCAGTGCCTGTGTGTCGGGGTGTCTGTACTCCTGCGCATGCACAAGAATGATGCCATCCAGTGCTGCCCGTCAAGAAGGCTGAAGACCAGGCCCTGGGAAAAGCCATGGAGACGATACCAGAGCTAGTGGGGGACCATGGACCATTGAAGTAGAGGTAAGTATTGTAACTTTAGTTTTGCTTTAACACAGCAGTCTTTGTTTTTCTGAGTCCCCCTGTACCAAAGTTTATCATCTGGTGATCTGACCAGTAAGTCAAGCTGTCCAACGATGGTTGTGGTTAGAGGGTTGAGAGAAACCATTTAACACTGACAAGGGTGGTTTTATTCATTTATGTAAAACCTTTATCCCAAAAGAGAAAAAACACTATTGTTGTAACTGCTAAAAAAGTGTTAGCTGGACTTAGACTTTACATTAGTAACTTACAATGAAAAGCCAATCTACTAGTCCATCCAACACCTCTACTGATTGAAATGTTGTTGTCCAAGGGTAGCCACCCTAAGACAGGAGGTGTATTACTGGCCCAACTCCAGATGAAAATAAAGGAATAGAAGACTGAAAAAAGAATTCCGATGCTACCTCTACATCTAATAAGTTGGCAAGCTGCAATATATTACATTTTTGCTTTTGGGTTTAGTCATGTGTTAAGCAATACAAATAAAATATGCCAGCCACCGGCACAAAAAAAACCCAAAATACAGTGGGGATGGAAAGTATTCAGACCCCCTTAAATTTTTCACTCTTTGTTATATTGCAGCCATTTGCTAAAATCATTTAAGTTCATTTTCCCCTCATTAATGTACACACAGCACCCCATATTGACAGAAAAACACAGAATTGTTGACATTTTTGCAGATTTTTCAAAAAAGAAAAACTGAAATATCACATGGTCCTAAGTATTCAGACCCTTTGCTGTGACACTCATATATTTAATTTAGGTGCTGTCCATTTCTTCTGATCATCCTTGAGATGGTTCTACACCTTCATTTGAGTCCAGCTGTGTTTGATTATATTGGTTGGACTTGATTAGGAAAGCCACACACCTGTCTATATAAGAACTTACAGCTCACAGTGCATGTCAGAGCAAATGAGAATCATGGGGTCAAAGGAACTGCCTGAAGAGCTCAGAGACAGAATTGTGGCAAGGCACAGATCTGGCCAAGGTTACAAAAAAAATTCTGCTGCACTTAAGGTTCCTAAGAGCACAGTGGCCTCCATAATCCTTAAATGTAAGATGTTTGGGACGACCAGAACCCTTCCTAAAGCTGGCCGTCCGGCCAAACTGAGCTATCGGGGGAGAAGAGCCTTGGTGAGAGAGGTAAAGAAGAACCCAAAGATCACTATGGCTGAGCTCCAGAGATGCAGATGGGAGAAAGTTGTAAAAAGTCAACCATCACTGCAGACCTCCACCAGTCGGGGCTTTATGGCAGAGTGGCCCGACGGAAGCCTCTCCTCAGTGCAAGACACATGAAAGCCCGCATGGAGTTTGCTAAAAAACACCTGAAGGACTCCAAGATGGTGAGAAATAAGATTCTCTGGTCTAATGAGACCAAGATAGAACTTTTTGGCCTTAATTCTAAGCGGTATGTGTGGAGAAAACCAGGCACTGCTCATCACCTGTCCAATACAGTCCCAACAGTGAAGCATGGTGGTGGCGGCATCATGCTGTGGGGGTGTTTTTCAGCTGCAGGGACAGAACGACTGGTTGCAATCGAGGGAAAGATGAATGCGGCCAAGTACAGGGATATCGTGGACGACAACCTTCTCCAGAGTTCTCAGGACCTCAGACTGGGCCGAAGGTTTACCTTCCAACAAGACAATGACCCTAAGCACACAGCTAAAATAATGAAGGAGTTTCTTCACAACAACTCCGTGACTGTTCTTGAATGGCCCAGCCAGAGCCCTGACTTAAACCCAATTGAGCATTTCTGGAGAAACCTAAAAATGGCTGTCCACCAACATTTACCAGCCAACCTGACAGAACTAGAGAGGATATGCAAGGAGGAATGGCAGAGGATCCCCAAATCCAGGTATGAAAAACTTGTTGCATCTTTCCCAAAAAGACTCATGGCTGTATTAGATCAAAAGGGGGCTTCTACTAAATACTGAGCAAAGGGTCTGAATACTTAGGACCATGTGATATTTCAGTTTTTCTTTTTTAATAAATCTGCAAAAATGTCAACAATTCTGTGTTTTTCTGTCAATATGGGGTGCTATGTGTACGTTCATGATGAAAAAAATTAACTTAAATTATTTTAGCAAATAGCTGCCAATATAACAAAAAGTGAAAAATTTAAGGGGGTCTGAATACTTTCCATCCCCACTGTATATATAGAACCTACCTGATGTGAAAATTTTTTTTGTTTGTTGCAGTCAAAAATGCATTCCACCTTTGGGTGGAGTGAAAAATATGGAACTATATGGATTATTAAATATATGGATTATTAAATTACACCACTCCTGTTACACAGTGAATACAATTATATACAGTATATATATATATAAAACAGAGAAAAAAAGTGAAAAAAAAAATTAAAAAGATGAAAAATATCTATAAAATAAAAAATATGTATACCACTATATTCTATTATGCAGATTACCAGTGCCTTATCGCATACAATATCTAAACATCGATCATTAAATGATACACCAAAACAACACCACAAAAAACCCTTTTCCCAATCAATATAGAAAATAATAAAATAAAATAAAATGAGTGTCCAGTGTTTCTGCTGGATTAAATATACCAGCTAATTGATACTAGTGAATAAAATATCTAGCAAGTCCCAGCTCATTCACATTGGAGAATTGCACTGGGACTTGCTAGATATTTTATTCACTAGTATCAATTAGCTGGTATATTTAATCCAGCAGAAACACTGGACACTCATTTTATTTTATTTTATTATTTTCTATATTGATTGAGAAAAAGGTTTTTTTTGGTGTTGTTTTGGTGTATCATTTAATGATCGATGTTTAGATATTGTATGGCATAAGACACTGGTAATCTGCATAATAGAATGTAGTGGTAGACATATTTTATATTTTATATATATTTTTCATTTTTTTAAATTTTTTTCACTTTCTTTCACATTTTTTCTCTGGCTTATATATATATATATAATTGTATTCACTGTGTAACAGGAGTGGTGTAATTTAATAATATTATATAGGGCTTAGCACAGTCAACCTTCTTTGTTCCATGTTAAGCAATACAGCCTGCCTTAGAGCCAGGCCTTTTTCTCAGCCGGAAAGTGCAGAACTCTGTTCCGCCACCTTGACCCTGAACTTGACACTAATTACTCTCAAAGGTAAACACAGGAGACTTTCCTCCTGAGGAAAGTTGTAGCTGCTCTTCTGCAGCAGCTGTTCTCTATCATATATTGTCAAGGAGGGATATTTGGGGGTGGGAGAAGAGTTCTGTACTGGGGGGGCAATTTTGGGGGAAAGGGGTGTCATTTATGGTTGTAAAGTGGCCAGTGAGACATGCACTCCTGAACCCTGCACTCTGTATGTAGCACACTCTTGAACCCTGCTCTCTATATGTAGCATACTCCTGACCCCTGCACTCTCTACAAAGCGCACTGCTGAACGCTGCACACTGTACATAGCACACTCCTGAAACCTACTCTCTGTACATAGTACATTCTTAAACCCTGCACTCTGTATGTAGCGCACACCTGAACCCTGTACTCTGTACGCAGTGCACTATGAACCCTGTGCTTTGTATGTAGCACACTCCTGAACCCTACAGTCTGTATGTATTGCCCTCTTGAACGCTGCACTCTGTACATAGCACGCCCCTGAACCTTGCACTTGTACGTAGCACACTCCTGAACCTTGCAGTTTGTCCGTAGCACACTCCTGAACACTACACTCAGTATGTAGAGCACTCCTGAATTTTTCTCTCTGTAGGTAGCACACTCCTGAACCCTGTACTTTGTACGTAGCACACTCCTGAACCCTGTACTTTGTACGTAGCACACTCCTGAACCCTGCACTTTGTGCATAGCATACTCCTGAATCATGCACTCTGTACGTAGCACACTCCTGAACCTTGCACTTTGTACATAGCACACTCCTGAACACTACACTCAGTATGTAGAGCACTCCTGAATTTTTCTCTCTGTAAGTAGCACACTCCTGAACCCTGTACTTTGTACATAGTACACTCCTGAACCCTGTACTTTGTACGTAGCATCCTCCTGAATGTTGCACTTTGTACATAGCACACTTCTGAACACTGTACTTTGTATGTAGCACACCCATGAACCCTGAACTCAGTATGTAGCATACTCCTGACCCCTGAACTCTGTACATAGTGCACTCCTGAAACCTACTCTCTGTACATAGTGCATTCCTGAACCTTTCACTTTGTATGTAGCACACTCCTGAACCATGCACTCTGTACGTAGCGCACACCTGAACCCTGTACTCTGTACGCAGTGCACTCCTGAACCCTGCACTTTGTATGTAGTACACTCCTGAACCATACACTTTATATTTAGTGCACTCATGAACTATGCACTCTGTACATAACACACCCCTGAACCCTGCACTCTGTACGTAGTGCACTCCTGAACCTTGCACTTTATACGTAGCACACTCCTAAACCCTGTACTTTGCACGTAGCACATTCCTGAACCCTGAACTCTGTGTGTAGCATACTCCTGAACCCTGCATTTTGTGTTACTGCACCTATTCTTTGAAAAAAACGTCCTAGTCTGTAGTTGGACAATAAATCTGTGCTTTTCTTTTGTACGTTTATTCACAGGCTTACTTGACAGCAAAATTGCAAAAGAAACAAAGCCCCTATTAGTTTTAAAGTGGAACTCCAGGAATGATTTTTTTTGCAAAAATTACATTGCTCCAGCTTGGCTTGATGTAGGTCTGCATATCTGATATCTGGAGGGCCTCTGAGGATGCTGAAAATCACTATTGTCATCCACTCTACATACTGTGATGTCTGTGATCTTCCATGTGCTGCTCCAGAGACTTCATCTCTGCACCCTAAACACAGGGGTAGCTTGTTCGGTACCACCACCATTCAGAGAATGTCTTGTATTTTTTTTTCATTGAATACAAGGCATACTCTGATTGGATAAGGTGTAGAGCAGGAGTCGGGAACCTATGGCTCGCGAGCCAGATGTGGCTCTTTTGATGGCTGCATCTGGCTCTCGCTTCTCAATCCGCAGATGTGCCGATCCGTGGATTGAGCCCATAGGAAAGGCAGCGGCTTCGGCCTAGCTCCAGAGCAGTGGCCATCTTGGTACACCCGGCTGTGGCCTAGCTGAGCGGCGCGCTGACGTCATCATCACCTGCCTCAACTGCTCGCGGATCTGCCTGCTTGTGTAGTGGTAAGCAAGCAGACAATCGTAGGGAGATGTTGATATTACAGTGGGGGGAGATGTGGATATTACAGTGGGGGGGGGATGTGGATATTACAGTGGGGGAGATGTGGATATTACAGTGAGGGGAGATGTGGATAATACAGTGGGGGGGAGATGTGGATATTACAGTGGGGGAGATGTGGATATTACAGTGGGGGAGATGGGGATATTACAGTGGGGGGAGATGTGGATATTACAGTGGGGGGAGATGTGGATATTACAGTGGGGGGGAGATGGGGATATTACAGTGGGGGGAGATTGGGATATTACAGTGGGGGGAGATGTGGATATTACAGTGGGGGGAGATGTGGATATTTCAGTGGGGGAGATGTGGATATTACAGTGGGGGGGAGATGTGGATATTACAGTGGGGGAGATGTGGATATTACAGTGGGGGAGATGTGGATATTACAGTGGGGGGAGATGTGGATATTACAGTGGGGGGAGATGTGGATATTACAGTGGGAGAGATGTGGATATTACAGTGGGGAGATGTGGATATTACAGTGGGGGAGATGTGGATATTACAGTGGGGGAGGTGTGCATATTACAGTGGGAGAGATGTGGATAATACAGTGGGGGAGATGCGGATATTACAGTGGGGGAGATGTGGATATTACAGTGGGGGGGGGGATGTGGATATTACAGTGGGGGGAGATGTGGATATTACAGTTGGGGGGAGATGTGGATATTACAGTGGGGGGGGGATGTGGATATTACAGTGGGGGGGGAGATGGGGATATTACAGTGTGAGAGATGTGGATATTACAGTGGGGGAGATGTGGATATTACAGTGGGGGGGAGATGGGGATATTACAGTGGGCTAGATGTGGATATTACAGTGGGTGAGATGGGGATATTACAGTGGGGGAGATGTGGATATTACAGTGGGGGAGATGTGGATATTACAGTGGGGGCGAGATGGGGATATTACAGTGGGATAGATGTGGATATTACAGTGGGGGAGATGGGGATATTACAGTGGGGGAGATGTGGATATTGCAGTGGGTGAGATGGGGATATTACAGTGGGGGGGGGGGGGGGTAGGAGATGGGGATATTACAGTGGGAGAGATGTGGATATTACAGTGGGGGGAGATGTGGATATTACAGTGGGGGGGGGGGAGATGTGGATATTACAGGGGGGGAGATGTGGGTATTACAGGGGGGGAGATGTGGATATTACAGTGGGGGAGATGTGGATATTACAGTGGGGGAGATGTGGATATTACAGGGGGGGAGATGTGGATATTACAGTGGAGGGGAGATGTGGATATTACAGGGGGGGGAGATGTGGGTATTACAGGGGGGGAGATGTGGATATTACAGTAGGGGGAGATGTGGATATTACAGTGGGGGGAGATGTGGATATTACAGGGGGGGAGATGTGGATATTACAGTGGGGGAGATGTGGATATTACAGTGGGGGGAGATGTGGATATTACAGTGGGGGAGATGTGGATATTACAGGGGGGGAGATGTGGATATTACAGTGGGGGGAGATGTGGATATTACAGTGGGGGGAGATGTGGATATTACAGTGGGGGGGAGATGTGGATATTACAGTGGGGAGATGTGGATATTACAGTGGAGAAGATGTGGATATTACAGTGGGGGGAGATGTGGATATTACAGTGGGGAGAGATGTGGATATTACAGTGGGGGGAGATGTGGATATTACAGTGGGGGGGAGATGTGGATATTACAGTGGGGGGAGATGTGGATATTACAGTGGAGGAGATGTGGATATTACAGTGGGGGAGATGTGGATATTACAGTGGGGGGAGATGTGGATATTACAGTGGGGGAGATGTGGATATTACAGTGGGGGGAGATGTGGATATTACAGTAGGGGGAGATGTGGATATTACAGTGGGGGGAGATGTGGATATTACAGTGGGGGGAGATGTGGATATTACAGTGGGGGGAGATGTGGATATTACAGTAGGGGGAGATGTGGATATTACAGTGGGGGAGATGTGGATATTACAGTAGGGGGAGATGTGGATATTACAGTGGGGGGAGATGTGGATATTACAGTGGGGGAGATGTCCTCACCATGTATCAACCAGACTACAAAGCCATCGGCAAAACCATGCAGCAGCAGAAGTCGCATTAATGGTAAGAAGTACTTTATTTATCATTGGTTAGCAACAGCATAACAACATTATTAAAAAGTATTCAGAGACTTATTGTACTTTAAAAGTGTTGGTCTTACATAAAATGCACATATTTACTTGTCTTTAGTTTTAAACATATTGTATGGCTCTCACGAAATTACATTTTAAAATATGTGGCGTTCATGGCTCTCTCAGCCAAAAAGGTTCCTGACCGCAGGTGTAGAGGATGGGCGGATTATGTTATGATCAAGCTGGACCAATGTAAGCCTGCACAAAAGATCATTCTTGGAGTTCTGCTTTAAGTGCTCCCTCCCAATTCCAGCTTAGGGCTGCTGTGAAAGGAATTAAAGAAGTCTAAAATTAAATTCTATGTAATTACACATTTTATTCATTTTAATGAATGCATAACTGGTCTAAAAGGTGTTTCTTTATATCTGCCTTGGGTTCAGCCTGAAAAAATATTAGTTTAATATTAGTTTGTGCCAAACTAATATAAATGGAGGAAACCTGCTATAAAACAAATCATGGCATTGACAGCACAGTCTTTCATTCCCATCTGTAAATTCTTCAGTATACAACAATGCTCTTATAAATCACGGACACCCTCAATTTGAAAGCAGCTTCCGAAGAAAAAAGAAAAATACAACAGAAGGTAAAGGAGAACAATATTCAGTTTAGCAGATGTGTAACTTCTGTCACACAACACTAAATCACGGGAAAACATATAAACACAACAAAACGTATCTCAGCACGTTGGCTGTGAACACAAAAAGACAGATGGATCCGAGCCATTTGGACCAAGTTTGCTGTCACCAAAGACATGGCAAGCGTTTGCATATTTTATACTCGGCGTTCAACTAATAATTCACTTTCTTGAGGCACATTCAACATTGTGTTTATACAAACATTTTAAACATACATCTCATTGCATGGGTACTCAGATCTGTGCAGACTGCAGGGAATAATTTAGCTGAAGGCACTGGATGACAGTGTCGGGTTTTTGGTAGCTGAAGGACTGAGGTTCTAGTTTGGATAAAGGGGGTGAGGTTTACAAAATCGCAGAGAGCACATCCTTGCAAAATATCCTAACTCTGCTGATTTTTTATATATTGAGCTGGTAGCCAGCTCCCAGACTGGTACCTTTTGATCAACGCCTGTCCTTTAAGGATGAACATTGCCACAGGATGGATGTTGACAGTTGTACTACAGAGACAAGTGAAGGATAAGATGACACCGCAGTTCTACTCAAACTAATGCTATCATAATAACTTCACGGTAACACTTCGTACAGTACAGTTTCTAGAATTCAGCCCAGCTTTGTGCGCTGAACAAGTTCTCATTCTGATCTTCCTAATGGGATGATATAGGACAGTTGTTCTCAACTCCAGTCCTCGGGACCCACCAACAGGCCAGATTTTAAGTATTACCTTGGGGAGTTGCAGACTAGAATACTGCAATCATTGAGCAGCAAGTGATATCACCTGTGATGTATTTCAGCTATCTTGCAAACCTGGCCTGTTGGGGGGTCCTGAGGACTGGAGTTGAGAACCACTGATATAGGACCATGCTAAGTCTCAGTCTCATGGGCCTCCTCTAGTATCACCCACACTCCTTCCTGTGACGAGGCCACTAGCAAACAGAGGAAAGGTTCATAAAGTTTTATAGAGTGCATCCTTGCAAAATATTCTCCTTTGCAGATTTTTAATACATTGAGCTGGTAATTTAGGTAGCCAACAACCCAACTGGTACCTTTGATCAACTCTTGTCCTTTAATTAAGGATGAACATTGACTCAGGATGGATGTTGACAGCTGTACTATAGAAATGTGAAGCAGCAGATGACACCTCAGTTCTACACAAGCTAAGGCCATCATAAGAAATTCATGAAAGTAACATTTTGTACAGTACAACCTTCAGAATTCAGCCCAGCTTTGTGCGCTGAACAAGTTCTCATTCTGATCTTCCTAATGGGATGATATAGGACCATGCTAAGTCTCAGTCTCATGGGCCTCCTCTAGTATCACCCACACTCCTTCCTGTGACGAGGCCACTAGCAAACAGAGGAAAGGTTCATAAAGTTTTATAGAGTGCATCCTTGCAAAATATTCTCCTTTGCAGATTTTTAATACATTGAGCTGGTAATTTAGGTAGCCAACAACCCAACTGGTACCTTTGATCATCTCTTGTCCTTTAATTAAGGATGAACATTGGCTCAGGATGGATGTTGACAGCTGTACTACAGAAATGTGAAGCAGCAGATGACACCTCAGTTCTACACAAGCTAAGGCTATCATAAGAAATTCATGAAAGTAACATTTTGTACAGTACAACCTTCAGAATTCAGCCCAGCTTTGTGCGCTTAACAGGTTCTCACTCTGATCTTCCTAAAAGGAATCATATAGGACCATACTAGGTCTGCAGAGAGCACGTGATTGCAAAATACCTTAACTCTTCAGATTTTTAATACATTGAGCTGCTAATTTGGGTAGTCAGCTCCCAAACTGGTACCCATGATCATGTCCTGTCCTTTAATGATGAACATTGACACAGCATGGATGTTGACAACTGAACGACAGAAAATTGAAGCAGCGGATGACACTGCAGCTGTACACAAGCTAAGGTTATCGTAATAAATTCATGGAAGTAACATTTTATATAGTACAGCCTCTAAAATTCAGCCCATTTTTGTGTGTTGAACAGGTTTTTACTCTGATTTTCCTGATGGGATCATATAGGACCATGCTAAGTCTCAGTCTCATGGGCCTCCTCTGGTATCAACCACACTCCTTCCTATGATGGGGCCACTAGCAAACAGGGGGAAGTGCATCCCTGCAAAATATCCTAGCTCTGCAGATTTTTATTACATTGAGCTGGTGATTTGGGTAGTCAACAACCAAACTGGTACCTTTGATCAACTCCTGTCCTTTAATTAAGGATGAACATTGACTCAGGATGGGTGTTGACAGCTGTACTACAGAAAAGTGAAGCAGCAGATGACACCTCAGTTCTACACAAGCTAAGGCTATCGTAAGAAATTCACGGAAGTAACATTTTTTACAGTACAGCCTCTAGGATTCAGCCCAGCGTTGTGTGCTGAACAAGTTCTCACTCTGATTTTCCTGATGGGATGACATAGGACCATGCTAGGTCTCAGTCTCATGGGCCTCCTCTGGTATCAACCAAACTCCTTCCTATGTTGAGGCCACTAGCAAACAGGGGGAAGGTTTATAATGTTGCAGAGAGTACATCCCTGAAAAATATCCTAGCTCTGCAGATTGTTTTTCATTGAGCTGGTGATTTGGGTAGCCAACAACCCAACTGGTACCTTTGATCATGTCCTGTCCTTTAAGGGTGAACATTGACACAGTATGGATGTTGACAGTTGTACTACAGAAAAGTGAAAAAGCAGATGACACCACAGTCTATACATGCTAAGGCTATCGTAATAAATTTTAAATAGTTATAAAAAATAACTGCGCTATACTAAAAACCACACACAGTAGCAGCCAGAACTACAATCCAACAGAAATTGTGTGAATATATGAGGTACAAAAAGTGCTGCGCTAAATATATCTAAACAGCCAGCAATAACATATCAGCATAACAAAGTGCACAGTGCAAGATGAAACAATATAATATAAATAGTCCAAAATAGTGAAAAAAGACAAAAGTTCATGCTCAATGGTGATTATGAAAATAGAAATCCAAATGTTGACCTAAGAAGTCACCACGACGAGTGCATCCACCACCCAGAAGAGGAGATTGAATATGCTTACCATAAGGCAGCTTTCACCAAGCATGTAATAATGATGGTCAGGATGGTAGTCACAGGAATGGTATCCAAGAGTAGACCGCAAAGTTCTCCACACCAGCCAGGCCACTTGTCAAATTATAAACTCCGACATCTCCTATTAAAGCGGAGTTCCTGCAAAAATCTTTTAAAAATTTTTTTTGGATCCTAGTATTATTGCTACTGTAATTAAAATAATAATATACAATGATCTAGATATATATTTCAAATATATAAATTCCTTACTGTAATATAGTATTCTTTGGTTTGTGGCCGTTAATGTGGGCATGTGAATCCCACATCAATATCGCTTCCTAGAATATCTTTGTAGAGGTGCATGCTGGGCAACCAGCATTCACCTCTCGCGCATGCGCGATTCAACGGTGGCCGTAGCGCCGATTACAGCCCTCGGCGGTGCCCAGTGACTCCTGGGAAATGATGACAGACATCTCCCAGGAGCACTAGCGAGCACGGGCGCCGAGGGAAATGACGTCAGGCGCCTTGTTTTAAATAACAAACATGTTATACTTACCTCCACTGTGCAGCTCGTTTTGCACAGAGTGGCCCTGAACCTGGTCTTCTGTTGTCCCTTGGCGGCTGTCTCGGCTCCCTCCCGCAAGGACTCAACACTTTCATGTAAGATCCCTCGCATGGTGTTGAGTGCTTGCGGGCGCGCTCCGGTGATACAGCCGGCGGCCATAGCCACTCACTGTATCACTCGGCCCCGCCCCCCGGCGGGCCGTGTCATTGGATGTGATTGACAGCAGCGCGAGCCAATGGCTGCGCTGCTTTCAATCCATCCACTGTGGCCAATCAACGGCCAGGCTGATCGACGAAGAGGATGTCGGGAGCGAGCACGGGACTTTCGAGGGGTCAGATAAGTAAAACGGGGGGCTGGGGGGAGCGGTATATAACTCCGCTTTAATAGTTGCATAAAGTATTTCTATGAAGCTTCACATTTCTTCCTGAACTCTCTTAGTTTGAGGCTCGTTTATGACTGGCAGTGCACTTGGAAGTGCAGTCGCTGTAGATCTGAAGGGAGGATCTGAAACGAGGGGAAGCTCTGCTGATTTTATCATCCAATCATGTGCAAGCTAAAATGCTGTTTTTAAATTTTCTTTGCATGTCCCCCTCAGATCTTTAAAGTGCACTTGCATTGCACTTGTAGTGCAAAGTGGATTTGCCTTTCGTAAATAACCCCCATTGTGTTGCAGACTGGCTTCATGTATGGTATAGACCTAAAAGTTTGTGAATTATTACTTTTTCACCCAAGAAGTACATTTTAAAGTCTAATTTCAGCATGGACAGAAAAATACAAGACATGCAGTCCCCAGCAGCTTTTAAAAAACGAAAAAGTGCTATGCTAACCTCTTTCCTGACACTGTCCTCCACAGACTCAAGCATACCTCCCAACTTTCTGAGATGGGAATGAGGGACACCTACCAGCAAAAGTATGCAGGCATAGGACACTCCCCCTGCCACGAAAATTGTACAAAAAAACCCCAAGATTGGTTAAACCCACAAGTGCTTTTTTACAACTACTATTCCTTTATATTGGCTTTTGGAATTTACAAATGTAGCAATTTAGAAATCAGATGAAAGGTTTAGCGCTGGGAAACACTTTCTGATAGATAAAAATAGCATTTTATATACATCTATATAGATCAGACCAAAATGAGGGACACATGAGGGGGAAAGAGGGACAGAGGGACATTGCTCCAAATCAGGGACAGTCCCTCGAAATCAGGGACAGTTGGGAGCTATGCTCAAGTGATCTAGTACCACACTCCTCTTCCATTGACTGATGCCCAGCTTCATTCAAGCCACTTCCTATGAGCCCAGGGGACCATGGCTCTACCCCCGACTCACAGGAGAAAGTTGTGGAGAGAGCAGTGCCTGATGCAATATTTAGGATCCACCCACTGCTGGAGGAGAACGAGGACATGTGAGACCACTGGACTAGTCAGAGGACATGGTCTGTTTCAAATGCCTATATATGCAATTACAGACCCAGTCTGTGCTGACAGTTTGGCCACTTGCTGACTTTGCAGGAATCCACAGGCTGCTCAACTCTTAACCTCCCTGGCGGTATTCCCGAGTGTGGCTCGGGGTGAAATTTCAGTACCAAAAGCGGTAACCCCGAGCCAGACTCGGGATCGCATCGCAGTATCCAGGCAAAGTAACTTACCTTGTCCCCCTGATCCTGCGATGTCTCCCCGCTGTGTCTGTGAGCCGTCATCTCGCTCGATTCACAGCCTTGAGTGCTGAGCTCCATTTCCTGAGAGCGTTGCAACGCACGGGGACAGAGTTCGGCGCCAAATTCAAAAAATTAAAAGCACACAATACATACAGTACACTGTAATCTTACAGATTACAGTACTGTATAAAATAATTACACATCCCCTTTGTCCCTGGTGGTCTGTCCAGTGCCCTGCATGCAGTTTTATATTATAAATACTGTTCTTTCTGCCTGGAAACTGGAGATTGTCCATAGCAACCAAAAAGTGTCCCTTTACATCAAAAGTGGTTTTAGACCAGCTAGAAAGCAGCGATAATAAATTAGAATCACTTGCAGAATTGAGTGATAGTGATTTGTGGGGAAATCCGTCATCAAACACTGAAAGTAATGACAGCGACAATTCTGCAACTGAGCAAATTTCAGTGTTTTTGATTTGATTACATTATTGAATAATTTTTATTATTATTATATTATTATTTGTTAAAATTATTTATAGTTATTTATTATATTATAATCTATGATTTTGTGTTTCAAACTTTATCATACCCGGGATGTCTACTAGACTCTTGTTTGGACAGATTTAAGTGAGTTATTCCTAATGCCCCGTACACACGGTCGGATTTTCCGATGGGCAATGTCCGATCGGAGCGTGTTGTCGGAAATTCCGACCGTGTGTGGGCGCCATCGGACATTTTCCATCGGATTGTCCGACACACAAAGTTGGACAGCAGGAGATAAAATTTTCCGACAACAAAATCCGATCGCGTCAATTCCGACCGTGTATGGCCTGTTCCGACGCACAAAGTGCCACGCATGCTCAGAAGAAATTCCGACACGGGACAGCTCGTTCTGGTAAACTTAGCGTTTGCAATGGATACAGCACTTTCATCACGCTGCAATGTAAAAAATGGTTTAATACAGCGCACTCTCTTCTTCTTTATAATGTGACAAGAATTAAGTCGTTTTGCTGCTCATATTCACACACACTTCTCACAAAGTTTTATTTGTGTTTTTTTAGTGGGATTCCCTGAATATATTGTTATTAGTTGTCACATGTGACAGTTTTATATTTTTAATGTTTTTTTTTTTTGGATTTTAAGCCTTTTTTTTCTTTAATGTTTGGATTTTTTCCAAGGCTGATCTTTGTTCAATGTTATTTTTATTTTTACTCCAGAATATTTTTGTGTGTGTTTTGTGTGTCAAGTTACCCCAACACCATTGATATCTTGTATTATTTAATCTCAAGGAGATTGTTTGTTGTTGGTGTCCCTTGTTCATTTCACATTGTATATTTGAAATGTACCTGAATCCTCACAAACAAACCATCATTTTTGAAGTAAAACACATAGGAGAGTATAATTCAAAACAAAAATCCTTTATTAAGGTATCAGAACCAAACAAAGAGGAAGGCAACACTGGATCAACATGAGAAATTAGTGAAGCCTGGGACCCCCACGGCAGACATCAATTCTTCAACATCAAAATTGGTGGCCTGAGGAGTCCATATGTAGGGGAGGGCAGTCTGGTCCGGGATTCGCAGAGATCCGGATAGCAGCAGATGACATGTATGTCCCCAGGCTGTGGTACCACAAGAGGCTGCATCTTTTGGCCGACCAGACTGGATCCAGGGCAATCACTCTCTGGTCTTCCTTTCACACTTCCTTCCGGGCTGTGGCTGTGCAGTTGGAGATGTGGCAGGAGGAGGAGTAGGACCTGGAGGAGGAGGAGGAGGACTGGGAGGACCTGGAGGAGGACTGGGAGGACCTGGAGGAGAGGGAGGAGGAGGAGGAGGACCTGCAGGAGGAGGAGGAGGACCATCCCAAATCTGTGTGTGAGGTGTAGTTTGGCCCCTCACACCTTTCTCCAGAGCCTCTGATATGAGGGCCTCACACATGGCTTGTTGGCCCTCCTCCATCCTCTGCATTTTAGATGCTATGAATGCAGCAATGTTCTCCTGCCTGGTGTGGGGTGCTCCCAGGACCTCTGTAGCCCTCCAAAAGAATCTGATAGCCGCCTCCTCTAGGGTACTCCTCCTACTGCCACTTTCTGTTTTCAGGTGTGGTGGAGGGACCTTGATATCAGCCAGCCGACTCGGCCCGGCCACCTCCTGGCTGAGACTTCCCTGTGTATGAAAAAGGGACATGGTTTTAGTTTTGGCATCATCAATCACAATCCTAAATTAGTACTCCCAACTAACATCTAGTTAACATCATTGATTGTACAAGCAGAAATATTTAGAGGAATGCTATACCTGGCTCAATCTGGGCCCCTCCAAATATGGCCTGGAAGGCCCAGGTTGGGCGTCAGAAGCCTCAGCCGGGGGGGAAGGAAGCGTGGAAGGAAGACTGGAGAGGGATGGCCTGGGTTCAGTGTGGCCTGCCAGAAAGTGCAGCCTGTCATAGTACAACATCCTGGGGACATAGATGTCATCTGCTGCTCCGGATCTCTGTGAATCCAGGACTTTCTTGCGCTCCCTCAGATATGTGCTCCTCAGGCAACCAATTAATATCTTTAAATAAGTGATGTCTGCCGTGGGGATCACCTGCTTCACAATTTCACACAATTGCTCCAGTGCTGCCTTCCTCTTTGCTTGGTTCTTGAAATGGGGGTGGGTAATCTCCCACAGACAGGGCAGCTCACTTAGCATATCAATGAATAGTGACATGAAGTCAGTATCTCTCATTAAGATATCCATGTTCACTGCAAGACACAACACAAGACAAAGCCTAATGTCAGACCAAACTCTCCTAATCTTGTTACAATATAGGCCTCAATCTAGAAGCAGTATAGGCCCAAGTTTGTCTCTTACCTTCGTTCTTACGATCGGCGCGTCCAATGCTCCTTCCTCCGCTCACAGATCGTACGTAATACGCACGCGTGTTACGCTTTATACACACTGCGCATGCGTGTAACTCCGCCCGCCCCTGGCGTTCTTTCTAGTCTATTCCCCGCCCCTTTTCGTTCGGCGCAGTGGGGGAAGAGCATGATGGCGGAGTTACAACAGGTGCGTGATAATTCTAACAACGAGGAGGAGGAGGAGGAGGAAAGCCCGGATCCAGGCACGTCCCGATCCAGAAAGAGACGTTTTAAGGCCACAAATATGTCGTTTGGGGAGATGTTGGAGATGGTAGACATCATGAAGAAGTCCGACTATGACGGAAAATATGGGCCTTACCCACACCCCAACATCAGAAAGGCCAAAATCATTGGTAAAGTGGTCAGGAGTCTTGAGCGGAATTTCGGGGTACGAAGGTCTAAAGATCAGCTCAGGAAGCGGTGGTCGGACCTGAAGTTGAGAGAGCCAGAGCAGTACCGAAAGATCCGGAGAGTGCTGCAAAAAAGTAAGTAGTTGTGCTGTGTTCATATTCTTTCTGTCTTTATTCCGTTCGTTCTGCTCCATATGCTTTTAGTAATTGTAACGTTTAAAAAGGTCAACTTTAATGTTCATGGGCCCATTATTCGTTCGTATCAAACATTTTTCTTTCGGCCTCTAGAACACCATTGTTTAGGCCATATGCATTTTCCCACATTTTTTTTGGGCCTACTTGGATGCCAAATATTTGTTTGTGTAGATGGGTTTGTTACTAGAATGAAATGCCAACTAGATTGTGTTTAAGGAGAGGACACTGAGCAGCTGTTTTCACATCTGGACACTGGAGCACTAGTGTGGGACACAAGAACACCATTTTTATTAGGGGGGGCGCACTGATGCTCCAGTGTATACTATAGGGGGGTTACATGTGTGAAGCTTGTACCAAACAGGTAAAGTATTGCAGCTTGACAAAGGGCAATAAAAAATATACATCTTGGAACTCGGCTAAAATAGACAATTGTACCCCACTTCCAAGCAATGTTTCCTATTTCTAGTTCTGTCATCAAATATCTGTGTGCTAATTATACAATTTTTGTTTTACATAGGGGAGAAAAGACTCGGAGGACACCCCTCATCCGAGGAGACCAGAGACCCCCCCCCTCTGGAAGAAGGTGAAATACCCCCTACCCAAGAAAAAGAGCAGGAGGAAGAAGAAGATGTGGTGGAGATTGGCACCACAACAGGTGAGTGTCTGCGACCACAGGCTCAGGTAAAAGAGATGGATGGTGGCAGATTTTTGAGACCTGTTTTTTTTGTTCTTTATCTCTTTTTAGGTGATCGGGATCCAGAACGCTTTACATCTGAAAGTGCCCAGATACTGATCGGGGAGATCATGGGGTGTAATCTCCAATTGCAAAACATCCAGCAACAAATCAGTGATGTTATTAAAAAAAAAAATAACATCATTGATGTTTTGGGGCGAATTTAAACCCCACAAAATCACCTGTTTTATCTTACTAAAATTTTTACAATGTTTAGAAAAGCCAAATTTGGAGGATGCACACAGTGTGCCAACATGTGCTATCTGCCATCACGGGAGATCAATGGACGCGTTTTGGGGGTGCAACCCCTTACTCAATTATAAAGTAGCGTTGAGGAAGGGCTTGCTCCCCCAAAACACGTCCCTTGATCCCCCATGATGGCAGATAGCACATGTTGACATTCGTAAATTGGTGTGCATCTTCCAAATTTGGCTTTTCCAGGGGTGATTTCCCCCCATCTGAACGCTATATCAAACCCAGTTCCTAAATACTGATGTCTGATATAGTTTTCAGGTTTTACCTAATGTGAACTTTGTAAGTTCAAGTTTTTTGGCTTTCTTGTTGGTTTTACACAGGCCTGTTTTATCTGAAATGGATATTTTGATTTTTGATAATGCCCCCCCAAAAATTGTTATACAACAAACATGTTGTTTTGTTTTAAAAACCTTTGGTAAATGCACATGTGATTGTGCAGGTATAAAAAAGTGCCTTACTCAAGAATGTGTGGATTATTGTCTCAACACTACAACACTTTTGGGGTGATGTAATTGCTGTTTTATGCAAAAATGGGGGTTATTTCCTTTTTTTCACAATAGAGAAAATGGGGGTTATTTCCTAAGGGCAAATACACTTTGCACTACAAGTGCAGGTTCAGTGCAGTTGCAGTTGCGAGTGCACTTGTAGTGAAATGTGTTTTTGCATTTAGGAAGTACCAGCCAACACTATTCTTTATAAGGTTACCCAATCACGACATTTTCTGCACTCAACACATTTCTGTCAGGGTCAGCTCAAACAAACACAAGCAGTAAATGTCCACCAAGAATTGCTTTTGGTTGTTTTTTATTTGAAAAAGGTGTCACAGATTGTCTGGCATATTGATAGCCCCCCTACCCGCAAAGAACTCCAGGTATCGTAACCGGACATCACGGGCACTCAGGGAGGGCAAGCCAGGACGGCCGCTTTCAAGCGCCGTCATTGTTGATGTATTTGGTATTCCGGCCTCAGGCCCAACTGAGCCAGCATAGTTGGCTGAATGTTTTCTTAAAAAATTATGGAGAACACAGCACGCCAGTATAATATGGTTCAGTTTATACTCCGCCATATGGATGGGTGTCAGAAATAGTCGGAACCGGCTGGCCAGGATTCCAAATGTGTTCTCCACCACTCTTCGGGCTCTGGCCAGCCGGTAATTAAAAACCCTCTGTTCCGGGGTGAGGGTCATCATCGGGAATGGCCGCATCAGGTGGTCCCCCAGCGCAAACGCTTCATCAGCAACAAACACAAATGGGAGACCTTCAACATTGTCCTCTGGAGGTGGCAAGTCCAAGCTGCCATTCTGGAGACGCCTGTAGAACTCCGTCTGGGCGATCACTCCACCATCGGACATCCGGCCATTCTTCCCCACGTCCACATACAAGAAGTCGTAATTAGCCGACACCACCGCCAACATCACTATACTATTAAACCCCTTGTAATTATAATAGTACGACCCCGAGTTGGGTGGTGGGATGATGTGGACGTGTTTCCCATCAATTGCCCCTCCGCAGTTAGGAAAGTCCCACCGCTGGGCAAAGTGGGAGGCCACAGTCTGCCATTCCTGTGGCGTGGAAGGAAACTGTTGAGGAAAAAACAATAAACATTACTATTTTTTCACAGAAACATGGCAAGCAGATTAGACACAAACATTATGGGTCAACCTCCAGATAGCATTTATTAAGGGGAATTTTGCAAACAACAAAGTATAAGGTACACCTATCATATTCCCCCTCCCCCCCTCATGGGCCATTTCTAACATTATAGTGGGGGGGAACTCTTGGACAGGTAACCCTCTTCACTTCATTGAGAGATGAATGCCTAAATACAGGGTATTACTTGGAACAGCCCCTCCTTAGTTACACTATTGGCAGCCCACTGGACAGGTAAGAAGTGTCATAATACAAAGATATAAATACACACTGTACACATTTGAGCACATTTGGACATTCTGCTATTACCTATCAAGATCATAATAGGATACAAGAACTTTAAACAGTACCATTGTAAAGTATACAGGCAGACCCTTGCACTACATGCTTTGGGCAATTCATCCATAAATCTGAGCACTAAAGAGATGGGTATAGTGTGTATGGGTTTGGCAAAGTCAGCAGATAGATGATTGAGGATAGAGAATTGGGATCAGCTGACTTAGCAGTTGGGGGGGGGGAGGGTTACAAAAAATTTGGGCACACCACAAAAAAAAGCCTCTGGCCCTCTGCCTGAATTTAAATCAAAAATAACATTTCCAAACATTTTAGGGGGTGTTTGGGGTAAAGCACTACTATGGAGCTGATAAAATACATTGTTAAGTGACTACATGAGGTGAATATAGGGCAAGAGACACCATGCTGGGGAGGTTAGTGAAGGGCAAATATGTATGAAGGACATAACATAATAATTACATAAAAATCCAGCATGCATGAGAACAAAGGGGACATTCACAGCATATTACAATCATGGTAATTAGGGAATGAGGAAAGAAATACAATATATTATCAAACATTCAATACAATACAATGTGATATAAAAGGATAAAAATCTTACCTTCATATACTCCTTCTGCAGGACCTGTATGATGGCAGAACAGGTCTCTGGGATAATGATCCCCAGAGCCTGGGGGGAGATGCCTGTCGAGAACTTGAGGTCCTGCAGGCTTCTCCCTGTGGCCAAATACCGCAAGGTAGCGACCAACCTCTGCTCCGGAGTGATGGCTTGCCTCATGCAGGTATCCTGCCTGCTAATATAGGGGGTCAGCGAAGCCAACAAGCGGTGAAATACGGGGTCCGTCATCCGGAGAAAGTTCCTGAAATCATCAGGATTATTCTCACGGATCTCACGGAGCAAAGGCATATGAGAGAACTGGTCACGCTGAAGCAACCAATTCTTGGTCCATGAACTCCTCCCCACCCTGTACATGGACTGGACTTGTGTCAAGGTCAGGACCCCAACACCAAGCCCCCGCACAGCACAAACTCTAAGAGGAGTACGCATACGAAACATGGCTAGAAAACGGTCGGCTGCTCAGAACGAAGTAACAGAACGCACTGAAGAACAGCAAGGCCTGTGAAGAGCGACCTGAAAAACAGCAACGAGCAGGCAAGATCACACAGAAAACTCCAATACGAACTGACTGCACGCACTGAAGAGCAGATACAAACCCACAAGCACAAACTGAACGTCAGAAAACGATCTGAAAGCCACGAGTCTGAGAAAGCGCGAATCGTCTCTCACCAAACTTTTACTAACACGAGATTAGCAAAAGGAGCCCAAAGGGTGCCGCGCTTGGTTCTGAACCGGCCTTTTCTAGTCTCGTCGTACGTGGTGTACGTCACCGCGTTGTTGGCGATCGGAAATTCCGACAACTTTGTGCGACCGTGTGTAGGCAAAACAAGTTTGAGCCAACATCCGTCGGAAAAAATCCTAGGATTTTGTTGTCGGAATGTCCGAACAAAGTCCGACCGTGTGTACGGGGCATAAGAATTACAGGCCTACAATATAAAACGCCAAATTTCCATGCAAAATAATTGTACCGTTTTCAGCACCTAAAATCTGAAATAATCATTCCGCCAGGGAGGTTAAATAGCACACAAGAGTTGAATCCAACACCATTTTACTTCAGATATGTGCAGTACAGTCTTCTTGCTTAGAAATCTCTGCCAAGTTAAGGGGGGGCCGGGGAAGCCACCCCCACCGGGAGAAGACAGTGACATAGCTCCCAACTTTCCCTGATTTCGAGGGACTGTCCCTGATTTGTCCCTCTGTCCCTCATTTGTCCCTCATTTTGGTCTGATCTATATAGATGTATATAAAATGCACTTTTTATCTATCAAAAAGTGTTTTCCAGTGCTAAACCTTTTATCTGATTTCTAAATTGCTGCATTTGTAAATTCCAAAAGCCAATATAAAGGAATATTAGTGGTAAAAAAAGCACTTGTGGGTTTAACCAATCTTGTTTTTTTGTACAATTCTCCTTTAAGGGGCGTGGCAAGGGGTGTGTCCTATGCCTGCATACTTTTGCTGATAGGTGTCCCTCATTCCCATCTCAAAAATTTGGGAGGTATGCAGTGATTATTGCTAGCAGCCATAGCAGCCGCTAATGATAATCACAGGTAAAACCCCACATGCTGGTTGTACTCAAGTTGATCAATCGATCAACTTGGTACATTCAGCCTGCCCACACGGTTCAAATCTCGGCCGGTTCCTGCTGAACCAGCCGAGATTTGAACCGTGTATGGCCTGCCAAACCCTCAGTGAGAACGACAAACAGGACAAACAGAGAGTGGGAGGGGGTGATTCTCCCTAATGGGGGCACAGATAGCAATTAACCTCTTGCCTACCGGCACTTTTACTACCTACCTGCCCAGGCCAATTTTCAGCTTTCAGCTCTGTCACACTTTTAATGACAATTGCGCGGTCATGCTACACTGTACCCAAACAAAATTTTTTGCATTTTTTTTTCACACAAATAGAGCTTTCTTTTGGTGGTATTTAATCACCACTGGGTTTTTTATTTTTTGCTAAATAAATAAAGACTGAAAATTTAGAAAAAAACACTTTCATAGTTTGATATAAAATTTTGCAAACAGGTAATTTTTCTTCTTCATTGATGTGCGCTGGTGAGGCTGCACTAATGGGCACTGGTAGGCTGCACAGATGGGCACAGAAGAGGTGGCACTGGTGGGCACTAATGAGGAGACACTGATGTGGCTGCACTAATAGGCGGCACCGATAGGTGGAACTGATGGTCATTGATAGGTGGCACTGATGGTCACTGATAGGTGGCACTGATAGACAGCACTGATGGGTGCTGATAGGCGGCACTAATAGGCACTGGTAGGCGGCACTGATAGGTAGCACTGACGAGGAGGCACTGATGTTCACTGATTGGTAGCACTGGTGGGCACAGAATGGCAGCACTGGTGGGCAAAGATTGGCACAGAACCACTTTTTATAGTTTGTTATAAAATTTTGCAAACAGATAATTTTTCTCCTTCATTGATGTGCGCTGATGAGGCTTCACTAATGGGCACTGATAGGCTGCACAGATGGGCACTGAAGAGGTGGCACTGGTGGGAATTAATGAGGAGACACTGATGAGGCTGCACTGATAGGCGGCACCGATAGGTGGCACTGATGGTCACTGATAGGTAGCACTGATGAGGAGGCACTGATGGGCACTGATTGGCAGCACTGGTGGGGACAGAATGGCAGCACTGGTGGGCACAGATTGGTAGCACTGGTGGCCACTGTTGGGACTGCACTGATAATCAGAACACTAATAATCAGTGCCCTGATTATGGGTGTACATGTCCCTTTTGGAGACGACGGTTATCCTGTCAGCATGAGGAAAGGAGTGCTGATAACTGGCTTCTGTTTAGATCCATGATCAGCTGTGATTGGACACAGCTGATCACGAGGTAAAAAGCAGCTGTTGACTCTTTACTTCAATCTGTGTTCAGCATTGTCCTCCGGATGCTGCGGTCACAGAGCGTGCTGCCTGCTCCCTGCGCAATCACCGCACGCCATCATATGATGGCATCCGAGAACTAGCCGCCCACTTTGTAGCCGTCATTTGGCTTAAGCGCAGCCCGAAAGTGGATAAAACCTGCCTGATGTTTGTCTCCACTCTATCCAAAACTTAAAGAGGAGGTCCGCCCACCGCTGCAAAAATTAAAAGCCAGCACCTACACATCCTGCAGCTGCTGGCTTTTAATAATAGGACACTTACCTGTCCTGGAGTCAAGCGATGTCGGCACCGCATCTGATGCTTCCCGGAGCCCTACTGCACATGCGCGAGGCTCTGCTTCTCTCTCCTACTGACCTGGCGACAGGAGGGTGGAGGAGAGAGCCGAGCGGTGACATCAATGGCCAGGGCCGTGGCTCCCGGAAGTGGGGACAGGATACCTGTCTTTGACAGGTATCCTGTCCCCCCTTCCCCACCCGAAAGGTGCCAAATGTGGCACCGGAGAGGGGGGGGGGGGGGAGACAAATGAGCGGAAGTTCAACTTTTGGGTGGAACTCCGCTTTAAAAAAAAAAGTTTTGCCTTTAGTTATACTTTTATAAAAAGTTTTGGCTTGAGGCACACTTTAAGCTTTTTTTTTCACTCCAGTCACCAAAAAAACTTAGGTCACTCCTTTATACAAATAGTGACTGGCTCTGTCACTAATTGCATCCTTGCAATGGGTGGCAGCACCGAATAACAACAGTACAGGAGGAGCAACACCAAACATTACCATTCTAGAATCTAGAAGGATTCCATAGCTCCCAACTGTCCCTGATTTCGAGGGACTGTCCCTGATTTGGAGCAATGTCCCTCTGTCCCTCTTTCCCCCTCATTTGTCCCTCATTTTGGTCTGATCTATATAGATGTATATAAAATGCACTTTTTATCTTTCAACAAGTGTTTCCTAGTGCTAAACCTTTCATCCAATTTCTAAATTGCTGCATTTGTACATTTTAAAAATCCAATATAAAGGAATAGTAGTGGTAAAAAAAAGTCCTTGTGGACTTAATTAACCTTTTTTTTTTGGTTAATTCTCCTTTAAGGGGGTGTGGCTGGGGGGCGTGTCCTATGCCTACATATGTTTGTTAGAAGGTGTCCCTCATTCCCATCTCAAAATGTTGGGAGGTTTGGCATTCTTTTTATGCATAGTATGCATGATACATATGATTACTGAAAAGGCATCATAGTTTCCCTTTAAACTCGTTATCCTCAGCAGGGATTCCTGAAAAAAAAATTAAAAAATGAATCCATCAAGCCTGCTTCCCTGCGATAACAATGGCAGTGTTACTCTAAGTGGCTTATTGTTTCAAAACACATGAATCTGCAAGAGCGGGCGATGGGGGGTAGCTATTTTCTGCTTTTGTAAAACCAGCTGGATATTGGGAGTAAAGAGGAATGATGTTATTAAATCCGATAGACTGTACTTCCACCACTGGCCCACAGATGGTACTCCCGTTATTCGGAAACAAAATACATCCAATTATTCTTTGGATTTCGCTGTTTTTCCCATTTCATGTTAAGCAGAAATGTGAGCAGCTGAATGACTATTCTCTATTCAGAAGACTCTTGTCCATGCATGACTGATCTCTAGACTAGGTTAAGCGCTATTTGGAAGTCCATGCTTTTCAATTAATTCCCGCTCATAAGTAATATAAAGCAGGAGGACGGAATGTCCTTCAGCAACAGACAGGTATTTAAAGAAGTATACAAAAGTATACCGTCCGTGATACATAATATAGAGGATTTTAAAGGTTAGCCGAACCACATCAGACATTTTGATTATGTGTAGATCCTGGAGGGATAAATAACCCCAATGAAATTTTGCAGGGTCAAAAATATATTTTTTTCCTTGGGGTTGGCAACTTTTTGAGATGGGACTGAGGGGCACCTATTAGCAAAAGTATGAAGAAATAGAACACACGCCCCTGCCACACCCCCTTAACCGCTTCAGCCCCGGAAGATTTTACCCTCTTTCTGACCAGAGCATTTTTTGCGATATGGCACTGCATCGCTTTAACTGACAATTGCGCGGTCGTGCGACGCTGTACCCAAACAAAATTTACGTCCTTTTTTTCCCACAAATAGAGCTTTCTTTTGGTGGTATTTGATCACCTCTGCGGTTTTTATTTTTTTGAGCTATAAACAAAAAAAGAGCGACAATTTTGAAAAAAAAAGCAATATTTTTGTTACTTTTTGCTATAATAAATATCCCCCAAAAATATATATAAAAAAATTTTTTTTTCCTCAGTTTAGGCCAATATGTATTCTTTTACATATTTTTGGTAAAAAAAATTGCAATAAGCTTATATTGATTGGTTTGCACAAAACCAAAATAGGGGATAGTTTTAAGGCATTTTTTTTTTTTTACTAGTAATGGAGGCGATCTGCGATTTTTACCGTGACTGCGACACATTGGACACTTTTGACACTATTTTTGGACCATTGTACAGCGATTAGTGCTATAAAAATGCATTGATTACTTTGTAAATGACACCGGCAGGGAAGGGGTTAACCACTAGTGGGTGATCAAGGGGTTAAGTGTGTCCTAGGGAGTGATTCTAATTGTGGGGGGGATGGGCTTCAACTCACATAACACGATCAGTTCTCCCGATGACAGGGAGCGGTGATCTCTGTCATGTAACAAGGCAGAACGGGGAAATGCCTTGTGTACATAGGCACTTCCCCGTTCTGCGACTCCATGACACGATCGCTGGGAGGTCACTCTGCAGGCAAGGTCACTCTGTACACGGCCCGCTAGCCCCGCCAATTAAAGGGGACATACAGGTACGCCCATTTGCCCACAGCTGCCATTGTGCGGACGTATATCGGCGTGCAGCGGTCGGCAAGTGGTTAAAGGAGCATTACACAAAAAAAGGATTAGTTAAACCCACAAGGGTTTTTTTTTTACCACTGTTCATTTTTTACTGTCTTTTGAAATTCACAAACTCAGCAATTTAGAAATTGGATGAAAGGTTTAGCACTGGCAAACACTTTTTGAAAGATAAATAGTGCATTTTGTATACAACTATATAGATCAGACCAAAATGAGGGACAGATGAGGAGGACAGAGGGACTTTGTTCGAAATCAGGGACAGTCCCTCGAAATCAGGGACAGTTGAGAGCCCTGGGGGGTTGGGGGTTTAGCCTTGGGGGCCCCAGAGGAAACAAATTAGGTGGCATGCGCAGAGCACAGCAGTGTATTGTGCGTGTGGCCTAATTGTGAGAGGGGCTTAAACTTTTAAACTTGAGTGAATGTCGTACAGAGCACAGGACACAAGGGTGTGTAACGCACACAGAGCAGGGGTCAGGAGTGCGTAACGTACAGCGTACAGGGGTCAGGAGTGCACAATGCACAGTGTGCAGGGGTCAGAAGTAAGTAATTCAGAGTGCAGGGGTCAGGAGTGTGTAAGACATAGAGAGCAGGGGTCAGGAGTGTGTAAGACATAGAGAGCAGGGGTCAGGAGTGTGTAAGACATAGAGAGCAGGGGTCAGGAGTGTGTAAGACATAGAGAGCAGGGGTCAGGAGTGTGTAACATACAAAGTACAAAAGGTCAGGGCACAACGCACAGAATACAGGGTTCAAGAGTAAGTAATGCAGAGAGTGCAGGGGTCAAGAGTGCGTAAGACACAGAGGGGTTGATTTACTAATGGCAAATTGACTGCGCACTTTGGAAAGTACAGTTGCACTCTGCAAGTTCAGTTGCTCTAGGGCTTAGTAAATGAGGTGAAGCTCCGCTGACTTCCATCATCCAATCATGCATAGCTCCCAACTGTCCCTGATTTCGAAGGACTGTCCCTGATTTGGAACAAAGTCCCTCTGTCCCTCTTTCCTGCTAATTTGTCCCTAATTTTGGTCTGATCTATATAGTTGCATATAAAATGCATTTTTTATCTTTTCAAAAAGTGTTTCCCAGTGCTAAACCTTTCAGCCAATTTCTAAATTGCTGCATTTGTAAATTCCAAAAGCCAATATAAAAAAATAGTAATGGTAAAAAAAGCACTTGTGGGTTTAACTAATCTTTTTTTTTTTAATTGAATTCTCCTTTAAGGGGGTGTGACAGGTGGTGTGTTCTATGCCTACATACATTTGCTAATAGGTGTCCCTCATTCCCATCTCAGAAAGTTGTGAGGTATGAATCATGTGCAAGCAAAAATGCTGCTTTTTTTTTAAATGTTCCTTGCATGTGATTGGGTATTCTTTGCAAAGTGAAACTTTACCTTACTTACTAACCTCTGGAGCAACTGCACTTGCAGTCTATTTGCCTTTAGTAAATCACCCCAGAGTGCAGGGGTTAGGAGTGCATAGCACAGAGCACAGGGGTCAGGACAGAGTAATGCACAGGTCAGTCAGAGACAGGACAGAGTAAAACAAAAAAAAAATACCTCCATCCCCAAGCCAAAATGCCCTAGTACAGTTTTCTTACCACAGCACAGCTTCCCAGCCCCCTCCTCCCAGTACAGTCCGCTCCCCCAGTTTGGATGTCCACCCTCCAGTACAGTCCCCCCAGTACAGCTCTCTTCCCAAGTACAACTCCCCCCCCTCTAATACAGATCCCTCCAAGTAACAGCTCTTACCCTCCCCCCCACAGTACAACTCTACTCCTCAATATAGCTCCCCCCGCCCCTTTCCAGTTGTCCTGCTGGAAGGTGAACCTCCTCCACAGTCTTAAGTCTTTTGCAGACTCTTAACGGGTTTTCTTCCAAGATTGCCCTGTATTTGGCTCCATCCATCTTCCTATCAACTCTGACCAGATTCCCTTTCCCTGCTGAAGAAAAGCATCCCTGCAACATGATGCTGCCACCACCATGTTTCACGGTGTGTTCAGGGTGATGTGCAGTGTTAGTTTTCCGCTACACATAGCATTTTGCTTTTAGGCCAAAAAGTTAAATTTTGGTCTCATCTGAGGAGAGCACCTTCTTCCACATGTTTGCTGTGTTCTCCACATGGCTTCTCGCAAACGGCAAATGGAACTTCTTATGGCTTTCTTTCAACAATGTCTTTCTTCTTGCCACTCTTCCATAAAGGCCAGATTTGTGGAGTGCACGACTAATAGTTGTCCTGTGGACAGATTCTCCCACCTGAGCTATGGATCTCTGCAGCTCCTTCAGAGTTACCATGGGCCTCTTGGCTGCTTCTCTGATGAATGCTCTCCTTGCCTGGCCTGTCAGTTTCAATGGACGGCCATGTCTTGGTAGACTTGCAGTTGTGCCATACTCTTTCCATTTTCAGATGATGGATTGAACAGTGCTCCGTGAGATGTTCAAAGCTTGGGATATTTTTTTGTAGCGCTTACCCCCGAAGGAGTGGCTGATTAATTGTTATATCCGTAATTCACGCTTACCACTCAACCCTCGCAGCCCATAGATTAAAAAAACACAGTCCATAATGCTTTTTCTCTTGCTTTATTAATTAACATGAACTGGGATGGGAGAAGGAATTCTTTTGAGATGCTCTTTTGTTACATTATCATCTTTCCACTGTCTCTTATGGAAGAATTAGAATCAATTGCGGATAATAGGAAATCACTTTGTGTGATTTCTTCAATCAAGGAAGATGGAAGTAGATTTGATAGAGAATAATTGATGAAGGGTCACTCTGAATAACTCCTTCATCTGCAGAACTTCCCAAGAACAGTCTGTATCTCTATACAGTGCCTTGCGAAAGTATTCGGCCCCCTTGAACTTTTCAACCTTTTGCCACATTTCAGGCTTCAAACATAAAGATATAAAATTTTTATTTTTTGTGAAGAATCACCAACAAGTGGGACACAATTGTGAAGTGGAACGAAATATATTGGATTGTTGAAACTTTTTTAACTAATAAAAAAATGAAAAGTGGGGCGTGCAAAATTATGCGGCCCCCTTGCGTTAATACTTTGTAGAGCCACCTTTTGCTGCGATTACAGCTGCAAGTCACTTGGGGTATGTCTCTATCAGTTTTGCACATCGAGAGACTGAAATTCTTGCCCATTCTTCCTTGCAAAACAGCTCAAGCTCAGTGAGGTTGGATGGAGAGCGTTTGTGAACAGCAGTTTTCAGCTCTTTCCACAGATTCTCGATTGGATTCAGGTCTGGACTTTGACTTGGCCATTCTAACACCTGGATACGTTTATTTGTGAACCATTCCTTTGTAGATTTTGCTGTATGTTTGGGATCATTGTCTTGTTGGAAGATAAATCTCCGTCCCAGTTTCAGGTCTTTTGCAGACTCCAACAGGTTTTCATCCAGAATGGTCCTGTATTTGGCTGCATCCATCTTCCCCTCAATTTTAACCATCTTCCCTGTCCCTGCTGAAGAAAAGCAGGCCCAAACCATGATGCTGCCACCACCATGTCTGTCAGTGGGGATGGTGTGTTGAGTGTGATGAGCTGTGTTGCTTTTACGCCAAACATATCGTTTTGCATTGTGGCCAAAAAGTTTGATTTTGGTTTCATCGGACCAGAGCACCTTCTTCCACATGTTTGGTGTGTCTCCCAGGTGGCTTGTGGCAAACTTTAGACAAGACTTTTTATGGATATCTTTGAGAAATGGCTTTCTTCTTGCCACTCTTCCATAAAGGCCAGATTTGTGCAGTGTACGACTGATTGTTGTCCTATGGACAGACTCTCCCACCTCAGCTGTAGTTCTCTGCAGTTCATCCAGAGTGATCATGGGCCTCTTGGCTGCATCTCTGATCAGTCTTCTCCTTGTCTGAGCTGAAAGTTTAGAGGGACAGCCAGGTCTTGGTAGATTTGCAGTGGTCTGATACTCCTTCCATTTCAAAATGATCGCTTGCACAGTGCTCCTTGGGATGTTTAAAGCTTGGGAAATCTTTTTGTATCCAAATCCAGCTTTAAACTTCTCCACAACAGTATTACGGACCTGCCTGGTGTGTTCCTTGGTCTTCATGATGCTCTCTGCACTTTCAACAGAACCCTGAGACTATCACAGAGCAGGTGCATTTATACAGAGACTTGATTACACACAGGTGGATTCTATTTATCACCATCAGTCATTTAGGACAACATTGGATCATTCAGAGATCCTCGCTGAACTTCTGGAGTGAGTTTGCTGCACTGAAAGTAAAGGGGCCGAATAATTTTGCACGCACCACTTTTCAGTTTTTTAATTGCTAAAAAAGTTTAAAATATCCAATAGATTTCGTTCCACTTCACAATTGTGTCCCACTTGTTGGTGATTCTTCACAAAAAAGAAAAAATGTATACCTTTATGTTTGAAGCCTGAAATGTGGCAAAAGGTTGAAAAGTTCAAGGGGGCCGAATACTTTTGCAAGGCACTGTATGTGTACTTGCAGCTTCACCGCTACCTTTTTTCCACTACTTCCCATCTACATGGTACTTCCAAGTTGGGCTAAGAAAAAGTCACTCTGAATAACTTCTCCCGCTTGACTGATTGGATTCCCCGGGGCATTGCTGAACCCAAAGCCACAGGCCATCACCGCCTGTCTCACTGACTTGCGTACCAACATCCCTCAGCCTCTGGCAGTACCCTTCTCTTGGGCTTTCACTCACGTGATCAATAGTCCATGTGCCACTCATAAACGATCGATCGCCCAGTTTCCTTCCGCTTTGTTGCTACTTCTCCCGCAATGATTCTTTGTTCCTTTCTTCTCCTCTATGGCCCGCTCCCTTCCCCGCAGGGGCGGCCAATGACACCAGCGACTACATGCTGTAAAGTGTCATCTCTTCCTCCATGGAGACCGGTTCCCCACCCTTCTCACCAGGGGGGGCTCCTTTGGCTCCCAGGAGGGGGAAACCTCTCCCCTCCGGGAACCAGGCTGGCTTCTCCACGCTCGAACAGGAAGCTCTCTAACTGACCACGTGACCAGGCTTTTATATGAGAGTCCCGGGCATTAACAAGCAAATGAATGATTGGCTGAGACTAGCATACAAACTACCTGCCACTCACAATGAGAAGTGAACAAACAGGCCTGCTGTAATAGCACAAGCCTGCCTAAATTTACCTGACATTGTAAACTAACAAAAAGGTCACCTACATAAAAGTAGGTGCCCGCTACATACACCACCCACTTGAATCACAACTGTCCCCAGTTGTGGGGAATGAATTTAGAGTACCTCCTTAATTTTAAGGGGGAAAGAGCATCTCATTACATCAAATGGAATGGGGAAAAAGGAAAATAAGCTTGAAAAACAATAACATCAATACCTCTGTACACAATGGCAACATAACATATTTTCTTATACAATTTACATGGCCTGACTGTAGATCCCTACAGCTAACATTCCATACAAGCGGAACCAAAGCACTGCTCCCGCTGGAGGAATACTCTGCTTACCACAGGCCTTCATCTGTGAGATAGACAGCCATCACATCTTCAATATTCCTAAAAGATGACACAAAATATTTCTAACTTATACTATCTACTACACACACATTACCAAACAGAGGGGGTTATCATCCTCTATTGGGTAATCAATTAGATATGTACAATTCTTTATGGCATGTATGCTTCTGTTAGGATCATCGCTCCCTCAAAAGGAGTCCAGCAGTCCTCCTGCAGAGCGCATCCTAAACAGACATGCTCAACAGTTTAATCCGTTTGCTCGTTGGCAAATAAACTTTCTGTTTGGCTCTTAAACAAGAGTCCTTTTAGGAGTACTTGTGCAGCAAAGGGACTTAGCAGAGACAACACACCCTAGTGTCCATAACTTTGTCCTTGTTAGGCACCATGAATGTGAGTCTCCTGCTGGGCAAAGTATTTGGGGAAAACCCACCCTAACCCATCTGCCATCCTGCAGTCAATCTGGGTATGAAATACATTTGTGAATACACTTCAACAATCCTGCTCACAAATAGTACCTCGGGTCAGGCAACCTTTTCCGACTGTCCCCTGGTCCTCTCACCGAGATAGAATAACTACGGGTGTTCTGTCCGGCCTTTACCACCAACACTCTATCTTTGTGAATCGCTCTTCCAAGTCTCCATTCACAGTGGATGTCTTTAAACCGGACCCAAACCTCACTGTCAGGTGTCCTCTTTGGCTTGGGAATGTGGAGATAATCTTCATCCTCCCATGCTTCCCGGGAACTCTCAATAATTTCCATAATGTGTTCCGGAACATAGGGGTAATCGAAGCCCCACTCCTGAGCTACTTTTCTCTGAACTTCTCTTTAGAATCTTGAGAGTGTAGTCAAGTCTTTAGCCTTTCCTCTACCAGGCAAAACACAAACATCAGTAGTTCTGTTGACCCATTGTTGAAACGTAGCTGTCCTAGTAGGAAGGGTAGTACTCGAAACATTAAACGGGGGTACTGGCGTTTTAACTGTTCCAGATAACTTTCCTGACACTCCCGTGGAAGCCTCCACTGAAGTTGAACTTTCTAGAAAATATTCCTCCTCACTACTTGAATCAAACTCTTCTGGAGATGACCATTCAAACAGATTGTCCATAGATCCATATTTTTGCAGAATCTGTGGTGATCCCCAATCTACAGCTCGGCCTCCGTCTACCCTGTCCGGCTCACCCGAGGGATCCCCCTCCTGTAACTTAGGCTCCTTCCGGACGGGCAAATCAAAGGGCTTACTGCTAACCGGCTCCTCAGGGGTTTCTTCCAAAGACTGGGCAACAACTTCAACAGTCCCTGGGTCCCCAGCCAGGCTACAGGCTTTTCCATCAGATCCTTCCTGATCTCCTGGTGGCTCACATTCAGCCGAATCAGACGGGAGCTCCTCCACTGCTGCTGCAGGCGATACGCGACCCTCTCCGGCCTTCTGAATCACCTGTTCTTGCGGCAGACAAAGTCTCGTTGCAATATTAGCAGAATAATATTTGACCTCTTGTTGAACAGGTCCCAATCGTGTCAACTGGATACCACAATGTCCACACTGGGCCCAGGCTGTGACTCCAACCGTAGGCCTCCGACATCCGGGACACAACATACAGAGCCTCTCCACTCCGTCAATCACTCCCAATGCCAGTCCTCCGGTTAACTCCAACCGAACACTGGTGTCAATCAGAACTTGGTCCTGCAAATCAGATAACCGCTGCATGGCAAGTGTATTCCCAACACCTTCCGCCATCTTCCTCCGCCTGTCTCGCTCTGGCGCATGGCACGCTGAAAACGTTTCCTCTGGGGTGTGGCCCTCACTTGTTGGTTCAGCGCGCGAGGAACTGTAGCTGCACATTTTCAAAGTCCTCACCAGCGACCCCTGGTGGCAGATACTGTTATACTGCAGGCTATCTTGGCAAAAGTTACTGAAATGTGGACTCCGTTGCTATGGGAGATGGTTAGCGGCAAACGTGAAACAGATATCCCGGACGACGCCCCCACATGTAGCGCTTAACCCCGAAGGAGTGGCTGATTAATTGTTATATCCGTAATACAAGCTTACCACTCAACCCTCGCAGCCCATAGATTCAAAAAACACAGTCCATAATGCTTTTTCTCTTGCTTTCCTAATTAACATGAACTGGGATGGGAGAAGGACTTCTTTTGAGATGCTCTTTTGTTACATTATCATCTTTCCACTGTCTCTTATGGAAGAACTAGAAACAATTGCGGATAATAGGAAATAACTTTGTGTGATTTCTTCAATCAGGGAAGATGGAAGTAGATTTGATAGAGAATAATTGATGAAGAGTCACTCTGAATAACTCCTTCATCTGCAGAACTTCCCAAGAACAGTCTGTATCTCTATATGTGTACTTGCAGCTTCACCGCTACCTGTTTTCCACTACTTCCCATCTACATGGTACTTCCAAGTTGGGCTAAAAAAAAGTCACTCTGAATAACTTGACTGATTGGAATCCCCGGGGCATTGCTGAACCCAAAGCCACAGGCCATCACTGCCTGTCTCACTGACTTGCGTATCAACATCCCTCAGCCTCTGTCAGTACCCTTCCCTTGGGCTTTCACTCACGTGATCAATAGTCCATGTGCCACTCCTAAACGATCGATCGCCCAGTTTCCTTCCGCTTTGTTGCTACTTCTCCCGCAATGATTCTTTGTTCCTTTCTTCTCCTCTATGGCCCGCTCCCTTCCCCGCAGGGGCGGCCAACGACACCAGCGACTACATGCTGTAAAGTGTCATCTCTTCCTCCATGGAGACCGGTTCCCCACCCTTCTCACCAGGGGGGCTCCATTGGCTACCCGGAGGGGGAAACCTCTCCCCTCCGGGAACCAGGCTGGCCTCTCCACGCTCGAACAGGAAGCTCTCTAACCAACCATGTGACCAGGCTTTTATATGAGAGTCCCGGGCATTACCAAGCAAATAATGATTGGCTGAGACTAGCATACAAACTACCTGCCACTCATAATGAGAAATGAACAAACAGGCCTGCTGTAATAGCACAAGCCTGCCTAAATTTACCTGACATTGTAAATTAACAAAATGGTCACCTACATAAAAGTAGGTGCCCGCTACATTTTTATAACCTAACCCTGCTTTAAACTTCTCCATAACTTTATCCCTGATCTGTCTGGTGTGTTCCTTGGCCTTCATGATGCTATTTGTTCACTAAGGTTCTCTAACAAACATCTGAGCGCTTTACAGAACAGCTGTATTTATACCGAGATTAAATTACACAAAGGTGGACTCTATTTACTAATTAGGTGACTTCTGAAGGTGGTTGGTTCCATTAGATTTTAGTTAGGGATATCAGAGTAAAGGGGGTGAATACAAATGCACGCCATACTTTTCACATATTTATTTGTAAAAAATTTGGAAAACCATTTATCATTTTCCTTCCACTTCACAATTATGTGTCACTTTGTGTTGGTCTATCACATAAAATCCCAATAAAATACATATACGTTTTTTGGTTGAAACATGACAAAATGTGTTAAATTTCAAGGGGTATGAATACTTCTTCAAGGCATATATATATAGATATATATATATGAAAAGTAGTGGTGGAAAAAAAGCACTTGTGGGTTTAGCCCACCATATTTTTTTTTTTCATTTTTATTCTTTGTCTGTTCTTTGCCTACATACTTTGTGCTAAAAGGTGTCCCTTTTTCTTATCTTAGAAAGTAGGAAGGTATGGCAATAATGGATTAATTTAAGTGGGTTATCTGTGATAGGAACGATGCAGTCACTGTCAAACATAACACTGATATCAGATTTTTCTCTGTAATAAAAAAACAGTGCTACCATATGTGCAGACAACAGACAAGGGGCACAAAAGTAGAAGAAAAAAAAACTGCAAGAAAAAGTGCCCTCTAAAATAAATGCTAGTACAAAAATCAAATGAAAAATGTAAGATCCCCCTGTTATAATTCACATAACACTAGACAATTGTAGAACCCCCCACAAATGTAACCACGGCCATGGAATAAAAACAGTTAAAACCATAACCCCCCCCCCCGCCCCTCAAAGTATTCTTGCACCAGTCTTTATAAAAGGTTAAGCCAGCCATAGATGGTTTGAATTTCGGCCGGTTCAGCGGCACCGGCCAAGATTTGAACCATCTATGGGCAGACTGATTGTACCCAATCCATCGATCGACTTGGATACAACCAGCATGTCAGATTTTTCATGTGATTACTGCCAATGGCTTTATGTGTGCGTTCTCCGGGTAGAGAAGGCTCCCTCCCCGGGCCCCCCCTTCCCAGGAAAGAATATTGCATTCTCTATGGCCGGCTTGATGATCCTTCAGAGAACTCAAATAGGGATTGTACGTTTTCAAATGTTTTTACTTTGTGGGGTGTTATACAGTACAACTGTTGTGTCATGTCATTTATGATAAAGTTATATTTTTAAGTGTTTGTAAAAGTAAACCTTTATTTTACTTTTGTACATTCTTTGTATTAAAGTGTAACTAAACCCACAACAGTAAAATCAGTGTATATATGAAGTAACGGATGCTTGTTATACTCACTGTGGTACCTAAGGGGTTAATCCTCCACATTGTGTAAAAAAGGCCGTTTGATTCTTAATGCACAGATCCTCCTCTTCTTCCACTGACTCCAATCCATGTCCTGATAAGACAGCGTTAGTGGAGTCAGGCTGCACATGCTCAGTTTGGTGTGTATGGCTAGAGAGTTTTTTTTTTTTTCTTGGGAGAGTGAATGTGATCAGCACAGGGCCAATCAGTGCTGTCAGGCCAGAGGGTTAGGGGTCCTGCATCCTGATAGGACAGCCAGTGCAGTATGAAAACTCCTCCTACAAGCTTTAACCAGGCACTGATAGAAGTCACAAGACTGTTCTATACTGCTGATGAGAAAAGGTATTTAGCATTTTATATTTACTAAAATTATAGCATTTCCCTGTACTGTGGGAGACCAGATATAGTGAATGCAGGGTCCTGGGTTTAGTAACACTTTAAGGTACAAAACCTTTTAATAAAAACTCTACCCTGCCCCCCTCTACATATACTCACCTGAGCCCGATCTCGATCCATTGCTGTGCACATTTGCAGCAGCTCTTCTCCCATTCTCTCTCTCATTGGCTCCTGTTGCTGTCAGTCAAATTCTGTGACCAGAGAGTGAGGGGTGGGGCCAAGCCAGGCTGTGTGTCTGAATAGATGCAAATAGCTTGGTTCAGGATCGAGCAAGCAAAAGTGCCCTTATAGGAAGCGGCTTCCTATGGGGGCACTCGGTGGGGAGAAGAGGCCAGGAGCACCGGCGGGGGGACCCCAGAAGAGAAGGATCTGGGCTGCTCTGTTCAACAATCATTACACAGAGCAGGGGAGTATGACATGTTTGTTATTTTAATTTAAAAAAATGTAAAGCTTTACAATCACTTTCATTTTTTCACACAATTTTGATGGGGACGATTGTTAGGGGGTTAGGGGGACGTTTGTTAGGGGGAGCATCAAAACACAACAGCTGCTGGTATGTGTGACAAAGTAACCTTTATACTTAATGGAATGAGCATTCTATTTGTTTACAGCTACACAGAGCATTTATCACATCTAAAGCGAATGCTGTGCTACTTGTATGGCCCTATTATATAAACAGTAATAGGACCCCTTCATAAAAGTGCTGAATCATTTACCATTTGATTACTAGATGTCTGCTCACATTACATGCGGATCCCCCTTCCTGTTATGTAGTGACATCTTTTGGTGCATACATTCCAAGACCTTGAGATCAATGATTTACATGCAGACCCGTGCTATAGCCCACCCATCAAACAGCTGTGCCTAGTCAATAAATGACCCACTAATGATTTAATACAAATGCAGCACTTTGAGCATATCTATACCTTTTCTGTAAAAGTGCAGTGTGCTTTAAATTATACAATGAACAAAATAACAAAAAAACAACAGCAGACTGGCATGGAGGCAGACCAAACTCCATTGGCAGACATTGAGGCAGACCGAACTCCATTGGCAGGCATGGAGGCGGACTGAACCCCAATCGGCAGGCATGGAGGCAGACTGAACACTATTGGCAGGCATGGAGGTAGACTGAACCCCATTGACAGGCATGGAGGCAGACTGAACCCCATCGACAGGCATGGAGGCAGACTGAACCCCATCGACAGGCATGGAGGCAGACTGAACCCCATCGACAGCCATGGAGGCAGACTGAACCCCATCGACAGCCAAGGAGGCAGACTGGACCCCATCGGCAGGCATGGAGGCAGACTGAACCCCATCGACAGCCATGGAGGCAGACTGGACCCCATCGGCAGGCATGGAGGCAGACTGAACCCCATCGACAGGCATGGTGGCAGACTGAACCCCATTGGCAGGCATGGAAGCAGACGGAACCCCATCGGCAGGCATGGAGGCAGACTGAACCTCATGGACAGGCATGGAGGCAGACTGAAGCCCATCAGCAGGCTTGGAGGCAGACTGAACCCCATTGGCATGCATGGAGGCAGACTGAACCCCTTTGGCAGGCATGGAGGCAGACTGAACCCCATCGGCGGGCACGGAGGTAGACTGAACCCCATCAGCAGGCATGGAGGCAGACTGAATCCCATTGGCAGGCATGGAGGCAGACTGAACCCCATTAGCAGACATAGAGGCAGATTGAACCCCATCGGCAGGCCTGGCGGCAGACTGAATCCCATCGGCAGGCATAGAGGCAGACCGAACCATTTTTATTAAGGACTTGTCAAAAACCGTCTATTGTCTTTTGTCACATTACACTACTTTTTTTGTGAATGGGTAGGGGTACAATACTCATTCACATAGGGGGGCGGGATCTTGGGGCCACCTTGTTAAAGGGAGCTTCTGGATTCTGATAAGCCCCCCACCTGCAGACCCCCACAACCACCGGCCAGGGTTGTGGGGAAGAGGTCGTTGTCTTTATCAACATGGGGACAAGGTGCCAAAGCACCCCACCATGTTGAGGCCATGTGGCCTGGTATGGGTCAGAAGGGGGGGAACGCTTGCTCATCCCCTCCCTTTCCTGACCTGCCGGGCTGCATGCTCGGATAAGGGTCTGGTATGGATTTTGGGGGGACCCCACGCCATTTTTTTAAAAAAAATTTAGCGTGGGGCTGTCCCCTCCAAATCCATACCAGACTGAAGGGCCTGGTATGATCTTGGGGGGGGGGGGAACTTGCACCACTTTTATGTTGAATTTTTTTTGCTGGCATTTTTTTTGTTTACATTCAGCTGCCAGCGGGATAGCCCACTGACAGTTGATGACTCATCAGTTTTTAAGGAAGCGGCGGCTGGCTTTCCGGGCCGCTTCTTAGCAACCAGCTATATACAGCGAATGTAAAAAAAGAAAAAAAAAAAAAAGAGAAACATAAATCACGGAAAAATAGAGGTTACAAAAGCGCAAAAAACACAGCAAAAAGCACTGCAGAAAGCTTAAAAGTAACATGCATAGATGTGAATTGAGCCTTATGCCCTGTACACACGATCGGACATTGATCGGACATTCCGACAACAAAATCCATCTGATTTTTTCTGAGCATGCGTGGCACGTGTCAGATTTGTGTACACACGATCGGAATTTAAACGATCGGATTTTGTTGTCGGAAAATTTTGTATCCTGCTCTCAAACTTTGTGTGTCTGAAATTCCAACGGAAAAAGTCCGATGGAGCCCACACACGATCAGAATTTCCGCCAACACAATCCGATCGCACTTTTTCCATCGGAAAATCCAACCGTGTGTACAGGGCATAAAAGGCAGATCTGAATAGGTGTAAATTAACTGAAAATGGGGATCTACGACCAGGCTTGGAACAATGGCTGAACAAAGTTACAGCTCCCTTGTCTGACTAGGGATAGCACATCAGTAACACAATCTAACAGATGCCTTTGTGAACAAGCGGAATAAGCAACCATACCACTCAACCTGAGGCATAGTAAAGGAAGAAGTGAAATCATCATGGCAATGAGATGTAGCAGGTGAAGCTAATTCAGAACAAACCTGAACCAAATGCTGTATGTCTCCAAATGAAAATCTGTCCTGATCAGCTTAGGGGCTGCATGTGCTGGTATGGCCAAAGCAACTGGGCTGCTCCTTGAGCCCGCACGGCCGCGCCCCTCACCTTACCTCTCCGTGGCCGGTGTCTTGTCGAATACAGTCCCCTATCCAAAAGTGTCCGCCCTGTACTGCGCAGGCGCAGTACGGAGGACAAACGAGACGCCGAAAGTCTCCGAAGTTCAACAGCTGATCGTCAGCTGTACACGGCGCCTGCGCATTTATTCTTACCCTATGTTCAGGATCATTCCCTACTATCCAAGTGGACATAAGAATAAATAGTTGCCGAGCGCAGCGAGGCCGTGCCCGAAGCGTGGCGAGCGAAGCGAGCCCGCGAGAGGCCCTCCTGCAAAGCCATCACTAACAAGTGCCGAGCGCCGTGTACAGCTGATGGCCAGCTGATCAACTTCGGACATTTTCGGCATCTCCTTCTATATATCACTATATGATAGGAGGACAGTATATGTCAGAACACCGGCTGGCCAGCTCCACGGGGGATAGGACGGTAAGCTCCCTGTGTGCCTGGATAGCAGTGGCGGGGCGGCTGCATAGAAGTATCCATCTCTCTATTCTATTCCTGCAGCCTCTTAAAACTCGCTTTTCCTCTTCTCTCTCCCACATGCATTCAGACGTTACAGAAGGAAGATGGAGAGATTGATTCTTCTATATCCTCCCATCCAGCTACTTTTCCTCCTGTGCTTTCTGAGCCCCCCGGGCTCTCAGGTCCCCCATGTGCTTCCCACCCCCCGTTGCTCTCTGACCCCCTTGGGCTCTCAGGTCCCCCCATGTGCTCTCCACTCCCCCAGTTCTCCCTGACCCCCCTGGGCTCTCAGGCCCCCCCCATGTGCTCTCCACCCCCCCAGTGCTCTCTGACCCCCCTGGGCTCTCAGGTCCCCCCATGTGCTCTCCATCCCCCCAGTGCTCTCTGATCCCCCTGGACTCTCAGGTCCCCCCCATTGGCTCTCCACCCCCCCAGTGCTCTCTGACCCCCCTAGGCTCTCAGGTCCCCCCATGTGCTCTCCACCCCCCCCCAAGTGCTCTCTGACCCCCCCGGGCTCTCGGGTCCCCCCATGTGCTCTCCACCCCCCCAGTGCTCTCTGCCCCCCCTGGGCTCTCAGGTCCCCCCATGAGCTCTCCACTCCCCCCAGTGCTCTCTGACCCCCTTGGCTCTCAGGTCCCCCATGTGCTATCCACCCCCCCAAGTGCTCTCTGACTCCCCGGGCTCTCAGGTCCCCCCATGTGCTCTCCACCCCCCAGTGCTCTCTACTCCCCCTGGGCTCTCAGGTCCCCCCATGTGCTCCCCCATGTACTCTCCACCCCCCCAGTACTCTCCGGTCCCCCTTATGTGCTCTCCATCCCCACCAGTGCTCTCCACCACACCCCCAGTACTCTGACTTCCCCCCAAGTGCTCCCCCCTGCTCTCCAGCCTCCCCCCAGTGCTCTCAGCTCCCACTCATGCTCTCAGCCCCCCCATGCTCTCCGCTCCCCCCATGTGCTCTCCCCCCTATGCTCTCCAGCCCCCCATGCTCTCAGCCCCCCCATGCTCTCAGCCCCCCATGCTCTCAGTTCTCCTCACACATATGCCCTCCACCCCCCCAGTGCTCTGACTTCCCCCCCCAGTGCTCTCAGGCTTCCCCCGTGTCCTTTGCCCCCCTGTGCTTTCCAACCCCCCCGGAGCTCTACGCTCCCTCCCATGCTCTTCAGGCCCCTAGTCCTGTGCTCTGACTCCCCCCCCAGTGCTCTACAGCCCCCCGTTCTCTCTTCCCCCCCCATGCTCTTCAGGCCCCTAGTCCTGTGCTCTGACTCCCCCCCGAGTGCTCTACAGCCCCCCGTGCTCTTCAGGCCCCTAGTTCTGTGCTCTAACTCCCCCCAGTGCTCTACAGCTCCCCTGTGCTCTCTGCCCGGTGCTAAACAGCCCCCCACAGTGCCCTTCAATCCCCAGAACCCCCTATGCTCTCTGCCATCCCCTCATGCTCTCCGCCCCCCCATGCTCTACGACCCCCCCTGTGCTCTCTTTCGATCCCCCTCACCTCCATTAGGATGGAGATTGGGGAAGGGGCCAGTAAATATGCCATGGGCTGCTCAGTCTAAAATGCCCAGGCCTATTTTTTCTCCCAGTCCGGGCCTGGCTACCTGAATATACTCCAGCAGTTTTTCACTGATGCAATCCTACAAAAATTGGCGGCAAAGATCTTTATCCTCCAAAGCCAATTTCGCACGACAAATAACCTCCCCTAGATGCATCTTGACATGTAAGAAAGCAAATACTCAGAGCAAATACCTTCCAGTTCCCAAATTATGCTGATCTGGTCGTTAGCAGGCTTTAGTATTATGTCAGGAATAAGCAACAGAGATGGCCAGATCTGCATGGCTACACTCAGGAAACCGGGACTAGACTGTGTATGCTTTAGGTCATATTTATTTAGAGCAGTGGTTCTCAACCTGGGGGTTGGGACCCCCTCAGGGGTCGAATGACTATTTGCCAGGGGTCACTAAATCCTGGGCTGTTCCTGAAGCCCGCACCACTCTCCCAGCCTTTTCGCGGCTGCTCAGCAGGGCTGTCCCTGGAGCCTGTGGTCGCTGAGCTGGTCTGTTCCTGAAGGCCGCCCACTAAGCCTCTACGCAGCCGCCCATTCAGTTCACGGCATGGCTGGGGGGCAGAGACTAGAGACCAGCTGACTGGTGAGTTATGTGAAGTGGGAGAGGCTGAAGGAGACCCTATCTTCTGATGCCGGCATTGGTGTCACTGCTACAAGACACCAAAAAGTCCAGCAGCACTGCCACTGATCCCCCCCCCTAGCACCGCCACTCATCCCATCCCCCCCCCCCCCCCTACCACCAAAGAGTAAGAGAAGGAATAAAAATAGAGAATACATGGAAGGGAGAGGAAAAGAGGGGGGGGGGGACAAAGAAAAAGGGAGAGAAAGAATAAGAGAAAGAATAAGAAAGACGGCTAGAGGGAGGGATGGGAGGAAAAAAACAAGAAATTAGGATAGAGAGAGATAAAAGGGAAAGAAAGGAGAACAAAGAGAAAGAGTGGTACATCCTAAAATGTACCATAAGGGGTTTAATACTGTACAAGTGGAAGGGACTCAAGGAACGCTAAATGTCCATGGGTTAGGGGCGCAAATTATTTGTATTGCCTTGGGTGCTGACAACCCACCCTACGAAAATAATTTTACTGTTGGGGGTCCCCACAACTTGGGACATTTTATCAAGGGGTCCCAGCACTAGAATGGTTGAGAACTACTGATTTAGAGTGAGACAAAATGTATACAAACACCAGCACACAGCAAACATAAAGATATAAATTAATAAAAGACACCGTGACAAAATACTTTACTAATAAACCTAACAAACCGAAAGCCTAACTACAACTAACTATGTACAATATGAACAAAATGGGGAACACAGAAAGGCAGGAAAAACTGGAGGTGCAGGGAGCAGATGTGAAGGGGGAATCAAAACTGGCAAAAGGAACAAGAGAATGGGTCTAGCTAGGTACAGGGCAGGAGAAAGGCCAGGATTACTGGCAACATGATCTAGCAGCAGCAAAACACTTAAAAAAGTTGTAAAGTCTCACAGTTTCTCACCTTAATGCATTTATGCATTAAGGTGAAAAACCTTCTGTACTGCAGCTGCCCCCCAGACCCCCCCTTTTCCTTACCTGAACCCGATCATTCCGGCCACTGTTTCAGGTCCTCACTGGATAGATTGATAGCAGCAGGAGCCATTGGCTCCCTCTGCTGTCAATCAAATTCAGTGACACTGGAGTCGAGATCGGGACAGAGTCCTGCTGTCTCTGTCAATGGATGCAGCAGCAGGACTCGGGAGCACTCCAGCACGAGTGCTCACCATGGAATGCGGTTCTCCTTGGAGGCACCCGATGAAGATGAGGAGCCAGGAGCGCTGCCGGGGGACCCCAGAAATGGAGGATCGAGGCAGCTCTGTGCAAAACCCTTGCACAGAGCAGGTAAGTATAACATGTTTGTTATTTAAAAAAAAAATCCTTACAATCAGTTGAAGCAAGAGGCACCAAAAGGGGAGTACCTAAATATCCTCCCGGCAACCAGCATCAGCTGGAGACTGATTACTGGAAACTGCTGGCTGTTGGAAGACACCCGCTGGTGAACAGTGGAACTAAACCCTCCACCCCGGGAACCACAGTGCCACTAGCAGGTGACCCAGGTCATGACAATTTTTTAGGTACACACAGCGCAGTACAAATTTGCAACCCATTTCTTCCCCCCAAAGCTGCATAGGAATCCGTGACTAGAGAATTTGTCAACCTTCGGTCCTCCTACTTATAATAAAAACACAAAACTGCATGACGTGGGTTTAAACGGCCACAGCAGCCATTTTATTAACAAATTAATCAATAACATAAATAGAACAATTTCAACAATGCAAATTTAACAATGTAAGCAGGAGAGGGTCTTTGGGTGTCCTTAAGGCACACTTTATAACTATAATCGACCTCAGCCGCGCACCACCTGACTCACAGACGTTGCGACTCACACATTGTAGATTTTCCCCTAGGGTACATAGCTCCTGGGAGAACCACCAACAACCAACCAGGTGGAAGCACCATACCCTAGATGGGCCCCCAATTCTTTTTCCCTTAGTCATGACAAACTTCTGTCTATTCTCTCTTCTCCGGGTCGCACTTTCTTGTATCTAGTAAAGTGAATTACATGAATAACACTGCTCATTGTATAAATGAACTGGGTTTTTTTTGCTAATACTAACATATATCAGAGTACCAAGAATCTTTTTTGGTGCCATTATTAGTGGGTGCCAATCAACTCTAAAAATGCTAAGCATTAAGCAACGGTATAATAGAAGATGCCCTGTCCTAGGGCCACATAGCTAGGTCAGAGTGATGACACTGGGACTTCTCCCAGGATCCTGGCAAAGCTGAGGATCCCAACATCTTATAGTAATGTACTCATGCATAGTGCTAGAGCACCTTCCTGGGCTTCTCACCTTTCCCGCAATCCTGGGAGAAAGTCCCAGTGACATCACAGATGTCTACATGAAGTGGCCAGAAGACCAGGGTGTAATGTAACAATGTTTTACTTTTTTCTGATTAATTGGCATCAAGAAGCAAAAGCCCTGCTTCTCCCAAAGGGGCCTCTTGTTAGTAGTGGGAAAAGGTCTACTGGTGGGAAACCAGGGATAATGCTGGTGATTAGTCCTTTGCCTTCCGCCTGCTTTTTTCAGGTATTGCTTTTAAAGATCAGTTCCTCTTTAAAAGAAATGAATAGCTGACGTTTATAAAATATTCTATGAAATAATAGGGACCACAATTCTATTTCTTGAGCCTTTTCCTGCATCTATTAAAAGTCATATCCTTACAGCTCTCAGTTATTATAACCAATATACTGTACATTTGTGTAGAATAACAGATCCATATTCTTTAGTGACGGATGTGCCATATTGCTTTATAGTGGAAGCGATCAATAATATTTTCCTTTTGCATTCTTTTCACCTACATATGCACAAAAAATGTCTGTTTCGTTAAAGGTATTTACAGAGAGCTTTTTTTTTTACAGTAAGTACCTACTCTGGGGGCACATCATACACTTATCTTTTCTCTAAACAGAAATGAAGGATAAACTATATTGATCCCACTAATAAGATCAAAAGATAAATTCTCTTTTATGTTCCTTCTTACTTTATCTGATCAGTCTCTGCTCCTTTGGGTTGATAGTTCATTCTCATTTCTGAGAGCTTTTAACTAATAACGTATGTTTCATCTCTAAGGTTTTGAAACTCTACAAAGCCCATGGCAACGTGTCAACCCTGCTCCACACAAAACTTACTCTTGTCCTTTATTCCAGTCAACTCATCATGCTCTCAGGTTTAAGACTTCCTTTTTCCTGTGGTCTTCTCTTCAACACTCTTCAACATGTGTCATGGTTATGCAATAGAGCTTGTCGATCAGCATACCTGTCTCCATGTGTTCATCTCTAGAGACCAGCTGACCCTCACCCGACTGCTTTTGTAACCTCTCCTCTAAGCATGGCCTCACCCCAGGCCCTATCAGGGAACCCTATATTAACCTATGCACTGCAAGCCAGTAGTGCTGATCAACCATTGTGTGTTAGCCTCTGTGTGTACTTGCTGTGTTTCCTACATCTGATTCCTGTTACCGACTTTGGCCTGTACTTAACTATTCCTGTCTGCTCGTGACCCTGACCTTTGGCGTGTTCCCGACCATCCCTGTTTGCCTGTGACCCTGAACCTTGGCGTGTACTCTGTTGTCCTTGTCTGCTTGTGGCCCCGACCTTGGCTTGTCCCTTACTTTCCTTGTTGTTCCAGCCTGCTGCCTCCTTCCTCTTCTCCTATAGTCTACCGTGAGCTGTGAGACCCTGGGGGCCGCGAACTGGAGCCAGACTGCAGCGCAGTCCATTAAAGGCTCTGGTGAACACATGCTGGCTCTTAGACTCCGCGCCCTGGGGAATCTATGCTCTAGCTCCCAGTGGGATCTGTGTCAGTGATCCAGTAGACCTGCTTCCTGGACCTCCCAGGGTTCAGTCCGCAGCAGTCAGCCGTAGGGTCCACTACCTTGCGGTGCACTCCTGATCCCAACGGTGTGCATCTGTCACCCAGCCTCTAGGTGACCTGACAACATGCCACTTGAAAGCCTCCTAATCTTCAGGTTTTGAATGACACTTGTAAAATTCTCAATACCTTGTATAGCTTATATGTCCCTTCAGAGGCAGAAAATTACCAATAGGCATGGTAGAACCATCTGTGAAGGTGCCATTGTTGGAGGAACGTCCATTCCAAGCCAGAATTAAAGTTATCTTATATACATATTATAGTGGGCCTTTGTGGCTTAATATGTCAGGGCCACCTCCCCATCATAAATAGCAGCATTACAAAAATCTGTAGAGAAAAATGTTTATTATATACGGTATGCTTACTCCATGTCCTGCTTCTGCTGATTGTACCTAGGCAAAGGTGACATCACAATCCCTTTAGCCTAGAGAGATCCTAGGAATGGTAAAAAGAGGAACACAAGGGGGCGACAGCTAGAAGAGGCGCTTGTAACTGCAAACAGCGTGTTGAGAAACAAACCGTTTGAGAAAGGAACACTTCAGACATAGGTGTTCTGAAGTGCATCTCCACAGCAGCCAGCCCACCCCAGGTGTGACATTTTGTGTCCCACAGTGGCTCTCCTCACCTCCTGGAACATTGGTTTCCTTACTGACAACAACATGCTGTTTGCTGTCACAAGCAGCTCCTCTGATGGACAGCTTCCATCCAGTGTGGCATTCCTGCAGATATGTTATTTGATTTGATATTTCTGCATTTGGCTTTTAATTGTAATAAACCCATTGATGCTGCACTTAGCTGGCACTCCTTTGTGTTTCTTTTTTTTAATTTTAGAGATTTGTTCCTGTCTCAGGTGGAGCTACTTACTGAAGTACAACACCCTTCCTATGGGATTTTTATGAACTTCTTATGAACATTTTATGAACTACCTATGCTACACTACACAAGCATATCTTTACATTTATCTAGGGGGGTAGAGTCTAACTCATGTGGATGGTGCATTAGCATTTGTTTGCGCAACAATGTTGAGTATCCTAAATCTCTTGAGAAGACATTCCTGCACTATATATTTGAAACTTCTTGCTAGATTTGGGATACTCAGCATTTCCCAGCATCTCTCTGGAAGGATTATGACATTACACGCTGCAGTTTGGAAGCCAGGGAGTAAGGTGAGTATATTTAATTTTTCCCTACATTTTTTTTTTCCGTTTTACTTTTATGCTGCTGTGCAATACTGTATGTGATTTGATTTATTAAGCAGATCTTACTATTTTTTTACTGCAAGGTCAGCTTTAACTTCCTGGAGACCTATTAATCTTATTTCTCAGAATAAATAAGGCAGTGCAAAATGCAATGAAAATGTAAAGAGTGCAGCAATCGAAGCAACCGATGTAATATTTCATTGGCCAGATTTGGTGAAAGATGACTATAACCTGCTTGGCTTGGTTACAACACTGCAAATTCAGGTCGGAGGTTATTTTTCTTGTTTGGGGGGGGTGCAGTCATAGGAAAAATAACGCACAGAGTACAGCTGGCAGGAGTGCATGATGCACAGAACTCGGGGGTCCGGAGTGAAGATACTGAGTACAGGGGTCAGAATGACATAATGCACAGAGTGCAGGGGACAGGGGTGCATAATGACCACAGTGCAGGGTTGAAAGTGCCAGGGTCAGGAATGCTAAAGCAGTACAGAGCTTTCCCCCAGTACAGCTTCCCGCATATACAGATCTTCCTTCCAGCACAGCTCCCACCAGGTACAGATCTCCCCCCCCCAGCACAGCTCCCACCAAGTACAGATCTCCCCCCCCCCCCAGCACAGCTCCTACCCAGTACAGATCTCCAACCCCCAGCACAGCTCCCACCAAGTACAGATCTCCCCCCCCCCCAGCACAGCTCCCACCAAGTACAGATCTCCCCCCCCAGCACAGCTCCCACCAAGTACAGATCCCCCCCCAGCACAGCTCCCACCAAGTACAGATCTCCCCCCCCCCCAGCACAGCTCCTACCCAGTACAGATCTCCAACCCCCAGCACAGCTCCCACCAAGTACAGATCTCCCCCCCCCAGCACAGCTCCCACCAAGTACAGATCTCCCCCCCCAGCACAGCTCCCACCAAGTACAGATCCCCCCCCAGCACAGCTCCTACCAAGTACAGATCTCCAACCCCCAGCACAGCTCCCATCAAGTACAGACCCCCCCCTCCCCAGCACAGCTCCTACCAAGTACAGATCTCCATCCCCCAGCACAGCTCCCACCAAGTACAGATCTTCCCCCCAGTACAGATTCCCCCTCTTAATACAGCTCTCCCAGCACAGATCTCCCTCCAGTACAGCTCTCCCCAGTACAGAAGTACATATCCTCCCTTTGTGCTAATCTCCCCACCAGCACTGTTCCCCCAAATACAGATATTCCCACCAGTATAGATCTCCTCTCCCAGTATAACTCCCCCCCCCCCCCGTACAGATCTCCCCACCCTCCTTAGTACAGCTCTTCGAGCACAGATTCCCCCTTTGTTTGCCCCCCCCAGCACCCCCCACCAGTACAGATTCCCCCCTCCAGTACAGTTCATACCAGTGCAGATCTTCCTCCCCTTAGTACAGCTCCCCCCAGTAAAGATCTCCCTGTTAGTGCAGCTCCCTCCCAATACAGATCATCCCCTACAGTGCAACTCTGCCCAGTACAAATCCCCCCATTCAGTGCAGCTATCCCCAGTACAGCACCTTCAGTACAGATCTTCCCAATTAGTACAGATCCCCCACCCCCACCATGAAACACACTCACCAGTGAAACCAGGCAATTCAGAGTGATGGGAAGTCCTCTTTCAGCCAAGTAGGAGATAAGGAAATCTTCCCTCGCTCTGAACTGCAGCGGACTGTGTCAGACCTGACAGGTAGCAGAGGCAGTGGCTACAGTATGCAGGAACTGCTAACTGACAGCAGCAGCTGCACCACTGATGCTCTGGGGAGAGGGTTTAGACCCCCTTATCCCCCCCTTATCTATGCCCCTTGGCAGCATGGTCCTGTGTCTTTGCTGACCAATGAGTGCTTGCCTATGCAATCATTATGATAGATACTCACTTTAGGATTATGTATCGCAGTGTACAGTGTATGGACCGCTACGCTGGCAGCACATGGCATCATGGCTGCTATGTGCAGTAAGACCCACAGGGGTGCCCAGGATAGTTGGAGTTATGCCGCGTACACACGGTCGGACTTTCCGGCATACTTGGTCCGGCGGACCAGAGTGTGCCGGACAATCCGCCCGTGTGTGGGCGCCGGCGGACTTTTCCGGCGGACTTCTTCCCAAAAGCCCGCCGGACCTAGATTTGAACCAAGTTTCAAATCTTTCCGTCGGACTCAGTTTCGGGCGGAAAGTCCGCTCGTGTGTGTGCTGGTCCGACGGAAAGGCCGCTCGTGTGTATGCTGGTCCGACGGACCAGATACGACGCGAGGGCAGGGTATTGCATCTCGCGTTTGCTGCAATAGGAAAAACAAATTTTCCTATTGCGGCGAGCGCGGGGCATACCAGGCCCTTAGGTCTGGTATGGATTATAAAGGGAAGCCCCTACGCCGAAAAAACGGCGTGGGGTCCCCCCTAAAATCCATACCAGACCCCGATCCGAGCACGCAGCCTGGCCGGTCAGGAAAGGGGGTGGGGACGAGCGAGCGCCCCCCCCCCCCTCCTGAACCGTACCAGGCCGCATGCCCTCAACATGGGGGGGTGGGTGCTTTGGGGGAGGGGGGCGCCCTGCGGGGCCCCCCCACCTCAAAGCACCTTGTCCCCATGTTGATGAGGACAAGGGCCTCTTCCCGACAACCCTGGCCGTTGGTTGTCGGGGTCTGCGGGCGGGGGGCTTATCGGAATCTGGGAGCCCCCTTTAATAAGGGGGCCCCCAGATCCCGGCACCCCACCCTATGTGAATGAGTATGGGGTACATGGTCCCCCTACCCCTAGGGAAAAATTGTAAGTAATAAAACACACTACACAGGTTTTTAAAATATTTTATTAAACAGCTCCGGGGGTGGGGAATCTTCCTCCGGCTTCGGGGGTCTTCTTCCGGCTTCGGGGGTCCCTCCGCTTCATCTTCTCCCGGCGTCCGGTTGGTTCTTCTCCGCTCTCTTCTCCCGGTGTTCCAGTTCTTCGGCCGGCTCCTCTGCTGTGTTCAGGTAGCTCTCTTGCCAGCAGAGGTCCGGACTTCTGAGCTGCTGGGCTTCTTCTCTTCTCTTCTCCAGATGTTGACACGACGCTCTCTCCGGCTGGACTGCTCTCCGAGGGCTGCGTTGTGACTTATATAGGCGGAGACCCCGCCCCCTTTTGATGTCACAGTCCCTGGGCATGCTGGGACTGTGACGTTTTAGGGGCGTGGTCAACATCACCCAGTGACCACGCCCCCTAAAACGTCACAGTCCCAGCATGCCCAGGGACTGTGACATCAAAAGGGGGCGGGGTCTCCGCCTATATAAGTCACAACGCAGCCCTCGGAGAGCAGTCCAGCCGGAGAGAGCGTCGTGTCAACATCTGGAGAAGAGAAGAGAAGAGAAGAAGCCCAGCAGCTCAGAAGTCCGGACCTCTGCTGGCAAGAGAGCTACCTGAACACAGCAGAGGAGCCGGCCGAAGAACTGGAACACCGGGAGAAGAGAGCGGAGAAGAACCAACCGGACGCCGGGAGAAGATGAAGCGGAGGGACCCCCGAAGCCGGAAGAAGACCCCCGAAGCCGGAGGAAGATTCCCCACCCCCGGAGCTGTTTAATAAAATATTTTAAAAACCTGTGTAGTGTGTTTTATTACTTACAATTTTTCCCTAGGGGTAGGGGGACCATGTACCCCATACTCATTCACATAGGGTGGGGTGCCGGGATCTGGGGGCCCCCTTATTAAAGGGGGCTCCCAGATTCCGATAAGCCCCCCGCCCGCAGACCCCGACAACCAACGGCCAGGGTTGTCGGGAAGAGGCCCTTGTCCTCATCAACATGGGGACAAGGTGCTTTGAGGTGGGGGGGCCCCGCAGGGCGCCCCCCTCCCCCAAAGCACCCACCCCCCCATGTTGAGGGCATGCGGCCTGGTACGGTTCAGGAGGGGGGGGGGGCGCTCGCTCGTCCCCACCCCCTTTCCTGACCGGCCAGGCTGCGTGCTCGGATCGGGGTCTGGTATGGATTTTAGGGGGGACCCCACGCCGTTTTTTCGGCGTAGGGGCTTCCCTTTATAATCCATACCAGACCTAAGGGCTTGGTATGCCCCGCAACGGGGCTCGCAAGGTGTCAATCTCGCCAATAAAAGCGGCGAGATTGACTTCCTTTTCTAGTCCCGTCGTACCCGAGTCACGTTCAAAATGAACGGACTTGGCCGTGTGTGGGCAAGTCCGTTCATTCTGAAAGTCCGCCGGAACTCCGGCGAAAGTCCGTCGGAAAGACGGGCGGACTTAGCCCGCCGGAAAGTCCCGGCGTGTGTGGGCAAGTCCGTCCGTTTTAAAGTCCGGCGCACCTGGCGGACAAAGTCCGTCGGAAAGTGTGCCGGACCAAGTAGGATAGAAAGTCCGACCGTGTGTACGCGGCATAAGTTTACCTTTTCTATATTTCTTGAGTGTGAAACATAAATGTGAAGCTCACATCAACGTAAAATTTGTCTTCAGTAGGTCACGGGGAACTCAGACATAGGTTGACTGCAACGCGGCCGCAGCGTTTGCTGGTTAGGCAGTTCACTGATTGCACTTGTTGTCTATAACCGCTCTTGAAATAAGCTTGCATTTGCGTATTGTTTTAATATGCAGATGTGTGCATCTCCTGTGTCGGCTTCTGCTGATTTTCATATACCTCCTGTCTGTATCGAATCTGTCCTGAGGCGTCTCACCCGCTCTACAAACAGAATTACAGAGTAATCTCTTATTTATATTCTAATTGGCAGGATGTAAAAAGCAATAAGACATTAATTTATTTGACCTTTTCAGATTTCCCAGCTAGCTAGGCTGACGGTTTGTTATTTCTTTAAAGTGTTATTAAAATTTCTGTGTCATGTTTGCAGTCTCTTCAAATCCATCACCTGCGAATGAAGATGTCCACCCAAATCCCAAATCAAATATGACATGAAAAGCGTCCAACGCGTAACAAGAAAAAAAAATCGCTGTGGTGCCTGTTCAAATGGACACAACCTTGCCGTCAACCATGGACTTTGCAATTAAAATGCTCAAAATAGTTCAATTATTATGTATGCCACAGATCAAAGAGTGACATCAAGCAAGGGTACCAAATGCCCCAGGGGTGCCTACTTAAAAGACTGTCACCATCACAACTGGCAGTGTGAAGAAATGCATAAATTCCATGTGCATATGATGTGGTGATTAAAGAGTCGGTCCACCAAAAACGAATATTTAGTTCATGGGAGATGCTAGAGAGTTAAAACTAAAGCTGGCCATACACCATACAATTTTCCTGTTCAATTTTCTTTAGATTTACCTTCAACTATGTAGTACAAGGGCCTGCCTGATTGCATCCAAATTGAAAGTGTTTAGGTTTGACCTCCTATTATATGGTTTTGGTAAATCTAAAGGAAAGTTGAACAGGAAAATTGAATAGTGTATGGCCAGCCTAAGGCTTCGTTTACACTTGCGGTTGGGGTTCAGTAAAAGAAATAGGTGATTGAGCTTAGTGGAAGAAAAAACTAATTAAAATATTCTTAAAATTGTTACCTTCTCCCTCCCCCTACCTATCCTGCATACCCTGTGTAAAAAAAAATTCCGTGAACTTATCAATTTTTAATCGGGTCCAGTTCTGTGATCCAGCACCTTTGGCTTCCCTGCGTCAGTGAGTGCCAACAATGGCTGAGCCATGGGAGCCTATGGATGACATCACAACGTTGGGAATTCGCAGCCATTGCTGAACGCAGGGGATCCAGATTTGCTGAATCACATGAGTGGACTGGACCAAAAAAAAAAAGGTAAAGTGTACAGATCTTTTTTTTTTATACAGGGTGTGCAGGATGGGTAAGGGGTGGGGGGGAGGAAAAGTTTTTACGAATAGTTAGAGGTGATTTCAGAATTGGGAGGAAACTATTCAGGGTCAGGTCACTCAAGTAGAAACATGACCACTCAATGAAGTTGGACAAGAAATGGTTTAAACCTTTAACACTTGCCTATTGGGCACTTTTACCCCCTTCGTGCCCAGGGCAATTTTCAGCTTTCGGCGCTGTCACAATTTAAATGACAATTGTGTGGTCATGCAACACTGTACCCAAATCTTCTTAAAGGTACAGAAGCACACTAAACACCCAGCAAATAGCACAATGGCTGCAAAGGTGCTGGTGCATTTCTGGACCAATAAACACACCAAGGTGATCTCAAAAAACTTGCCACAGCCTTCATTTAAAGCTGGCTATCACAGTAAGCGGATTTGGAGGGCTACAAACAGATGCAAACAAAGCCTGGGGAATGCCCAGGGAAAAACCAAAACCTACTTACCACCAGCTCGCAGACAACCAAATTAACCTGTCTAACAGTACGCGTTAAAAACAGGGTTTTTTTTTAGATCACTTTGGTGTGTTTATTGGTCCAGAAACGCACCAGCACCTTTGCAGCCATTGTGCTATTTGCTGGGTGTCTGGTGTGCTTCTGTACCTTTAAGAAGGGATGGGCTGCCCTTCAGTCCACCTGCTCTCATTTATCCATCAGAATGCATGTGCCTCCACTGTGGGGACACTCATATTTTAGTGTTAGGACCACAGATATCAGGGTGCCTTGACGAGGCTCTGTGGCTTACGCATGCGTTTGCAAATGCGTGCGGACTAAACCCCTGTTTTTAACGCGTACTGTTAGACAGGTAAATTTGGTTGTCTGCGAGTTGGTGGTAAGTAGGTTTTGGTTTTTCCCTGGGCATTCCCCAGGCTTTGTTTGCAACTGTATCCAAATGACATTTTATCATTTTTGTTCCACACAAATAGAGCTTTCTTTTGGTGGCATTTAATCACCACTGGGTTATTGATTTTTTGCTAAACTAATAAATCCAAAATTAAAAAAAAAAAAACAAAAACAAATTTTTCATAGTTCGTTATAAAATTTTACAAACAGGTAATTTTTCTTCTTTACCGCTGATGAGGCTGCACTGATAGGTTGCACTGATTGGCGCTGACAAGGCAGCACTGGTGGGCACTGATGAGGAGGCACTGGTGGACACTGATGAGGAGGCACTGGTGGACACTGATGAGGAGGCACTGGTGGACACTGATGAGGAGGCACTGGTGGACACTGATGAGGCGGCACTGGTGGACACTGATGAGGAGGCACTGCTGGGCACTGATGAGGAGGCACTGCTGGGCACTGATGAGGAGGCACTGGTGGACACTGATGAGGAGGCACTGGTGGACACTGATGAGGAGGCACTGGTGGACACTGATGAGGAGGCACTGGTGGACACTGATGAAGAGGCACTGGTGGGCACTGACGAGGCGGCACTGGTGGACACTGATGAGGCGGCACTGATGGACACTGGTGAGGAGGCACTGGTGGGCACTGATGAGGCAGCACTGGTGGACACTGATGAGGAGGCACTGGTGGGCACAGATGAAGCAGCACTGATAGATGGCACTGATGGTCACTGATAGGCGGCACTGATAGATGGCACTGATGGTCACTGATAGGCGGCACTGATAGGTGGCACTGATGGGCACTGGTAGGTGGCACTGATAAGGAGGCACTGATGGGCACCGATTGGCAGCACTGGTGGGCACTGTAGGGACTGCACTGATAATCAAAACACTGATAACCAGTGCCCTGATTATAAGTGTGCATTTCCCTTTTAGAGAACCAGGTTATCAGCTCTCTTCTCCTCTCCTCAAACTGTCAGCATAAGGAAAGGAGTGCCGATAACCTGCTTCTAATTGCATCAGTAATCAGCTGTGATTGGACACAGCGGATCACGTGGTAAAGAGCCGCTGATTGGCTTTTTACCTCAATCTGTGAATAGCAGTGTCCTCCAGACACTGATCACAGAGTGCACCGCGTGCGCCCTGCAGCCATCATTCGGCTATAGCGAGGTCACCAAGAGGTTAAACTGAGTAAGGGGGTTTTTACTGTTAGAGCGGTAAAGATGTGGAACTCTCTTTCACAAGCTGTGGTTTCAACAGAAAATGTTGCTAATTTCAAAAGACTCTTGTGTCCTATTGAACACAATATACAGGGATATGGGAAGTAGTAGAGGCATAAATACACAGACCCACGCCTGCAGGTTGAACTGGATAGACTGGTGTCTTTATTCAACCTTACCAACTATGTAGTAGGGAAATTAAGTCCTAAAAGTTGCACATCACAGAAAAACCTTGTAAGGTGTAGGACAGCCTCAGCCTGGGCTCCAACCAGGCCACGCGCTCCCAACGCGTTTCACTCCACCACCAGGGCTTAATCATGGACTAGTGTCTTCGTTCAACCTTAACAGTTATGTAACTATGTAAGAGTTACTTTACTACCACTTTAAACTGCAAAGGTAGCAGGACAGGGGGGTACATATGCCGCGGTCATGACGCACGGCAAAAATGAACACCCTGTTGATTTCAGAGGACAGTACCATCACCAAATGTGATCCATTCAAGTGAAATCCATTCAAGAAAAACACTAGGATTGTGGTTGCAGTGTGGAATTACCACTGAAAAATGCTGTTTTCTCGCTAAAAAGAAAAAAAAAGGGCATTCAGGAGACAGCAGTGTGGCCCCCTGAATGCCTGTTAGCCGGGCCCGGACTGCTCTGTAGATGGCTTTTCTTTTTTTTAGCAGACCTACGCAGGTGTAAACAAGCCCTATCACTCAAATAATTATGTAACATCCTTCCTACAAAAAAAGGTAATACTCACCTCTCCAGCTTCCCCTGCCACCCATATCTGCTGTATTTAACCCCTTCGTGAGGACCACACACATATATGCGGCCTCACCAAAGTGGTCTTTTTTCCATGGGGCTGCATATATGCGTACCTCCCTTTGTGCTGGGAGCTCACCGCACAGTACGCACCCAGCACAGAGACCAGGGTCTCACCAAGATCCCCAGGTCTCGTACTAACGATCAGGATCTGGGACTGTCGGTTCCGGGTCACCTGATTGATGTGATAGCCTCTGATTGGCTATCACAGTGATCAATCACTGTGAGCCCTCTCCTGGGTTTCCTTCCTCTTCTTAATGAAGAGAAAGATACATTGTATCTTCCTCTTCTTGCAGGAGAGCAATTGTAAACAATCCAAGTGTGTAAAAAAAAAAAATCTAATAAAAATTAAAAATAAAGAATAAAAAATAAAGAAAAAAATAAAGAAAATGATAACAAGATCAAGGTTACCAGGGTTATTGTTAGGGTCAAGGTCGGGGTCAAAGGTCATGGTCAGCATATTTTGGATAAAAAAAAGCAAAACAAAACATTTTTTAATTGGTGTCAGTTAGAATCAGTGTCGGTGTTGGTGCAAAAAAATGTCTGGGCTGTACTACGGGTACAAACAACAACTAACATACACATATGTGGTATCACTGCAATCGTCAGGCGCAGGAGAATACATTTGTTTTGTTTCATTTGTGGTAAATTATGATAATAGCAAGAAATATACAGCTAAATGTATAAAAAAAAATGTTTTACTATTTTGGAACAGTTTTCTTTTGATAATAATAATAAAAAAAAAAAAAATCAGGAGATAGCCATTACCATTTACCATTAAAATAATGCACATGGATAAACTAAGTAGTTGTGACGATATGTACAGTTTTACTCACACATGTCAAAGTTGCAAAATTGAGCTTAGGTTTTTAGATTTGTGTTACCCTTAGGTGTGAAGGGATTAATCTGGTTTATTCATAATGCATTCCGTCACCTTCTGTGATTGTCAGATTCCTTGTTCCCTGCTACATGAATTTCACACTCCTCCTGTACAGGGACTGCAAGAGGCTAATTTTGGGTCAAATTCAGGAGCTTACACTGCTTGAATGTAAAAAAAAAAAGAAGAAAAAAATGAAAAGGTGAACCAACACTCTACAGCCCCCTCCCCCCCAAGTGCCCTGCTGTACTTACCTCCATGGGTGATGAGCTGTCAGTACCAGTGGTGGCTGGTGCTCAAAAATTTTGGGGGGCGCAAACGAACTGAAAAATTCTGAAAAATACTGAAACAAAAACATCAATTGCAGCCACTCTGCCCATTGTTTGCAGCCACTGTGCCCATCATATGCAGACTCTGTGCCCATCATTGGCAGCCAACTGTGCCCATAATATGCAGCCAACTGTACCCATCATATGCAACCAATTGTGCCCATAATACGCAGCCAACTGTGCCCATCATATGCAGCCAACTGTGCCCATCATATGCAGCCAACAGTGCCCATAATATGCAGCCAACTGTGCCCATCATATGCAGCCAACTGTGCCCATCATATGCAGCCAACTGTGCCCATCATATGCAGCCACTGTGCCCATCATATGCAGTCAACTGTGCCCATCATATGCAGCCTCTGTGCTCATCAAATGCAGCCAACTGTGCCCATCATAAGCAGCCTCTGTGCCCATCTTATGCAGCCTCTGTGCCCATCATATGCAGCCTCTGCGCTCATCATATGCAGCCTCTGTGCCCATCATATGCAGCCTCTGTGCTCATCAAATGCAGCCAACTGTGTCCATCATATGCAGCCTCTGTGCCCATCTTATGCAGCCTCTGTGCCCATCATATTCAGCCACTGTGCCCCACAAATGCAGCTAACTGTGCTCCATCAATTGCACCCGCCCATAATATGCAGCCACTGTGCCCCCCCACCTGCCTACTGTCTGCCAGGCACTTACCCCATCGTGGTGGTGGGTCTGGCAGCAGGTCAGGCGGCGAGCTGTGGGATGTGTAGCGCGGTGATAGATGCTGTGTCCTCCATGCGTGTGTTCTTCCTGTTCTGCACGGCGACCAATGGGATCGCCTCTACCTTCAGCCAATCAGGTGCCTGGTATTACATCCAGGCCTCCTGATTGGCTGAGAGGCGGTTCTGTGTTAGCAAAGCAAATATTCATTTGCTTTGCTAACACACATGGGTGCACTGCGAGCGCAATGGTTTGCGCTCGCAGTGCACCTTTTTAGAAGCCTATTAGAGCCTATGGCTCTGATCAGGTGCTTAAAAAAACACCCCCCACCGCTGTAATTAAGGCGCCCGGCATCCGAAAAGGGGCCGGACGCATGAATGGTGGCGGGGCTACAGCGGCCGTGCATAGTTTCAGGCAATGCAGGAATCTATTCATAGTACACAGAGGGGGTGGCCGGAGCGAGTGGGCGGCGCCCGAGTGCCCCTAATGGATGCACCGCCACTGGTCAGTAACCACACAGCAGCTAGTGCAGTGCTCTGGGGATTTGAAATCCCCAATATTCTCCCCCTTCTTTCTGCAGGGCTTCTGGGACAGATCATAGTGATGCTCTGTGGCTGAGCAGACCAATCAGAAACACTTTGATCCACTCTGGAAGACCTGCAGAGAGAATGGGGAGAAGACCGGGGATTTCAAACTGCAACAACAGCTGCGTGGGTGCTGACAGCTCACCACCAGGTAAGTACAGCGGGGACTGGAGGGTGGTGGGAGGAGGGGGAGATTTCCTGTTTTTGGGTGGCTCTTTTCTCTTGCAGTATCCAATGAAGTCACCTTTGCATGCAGGGTCTAGAGTTGTGTCTCCTACACCAGCGGTTGCCAATCAGTGGTCTGTGGACCATGAGAAAATTTTGGTGGTCCCTGGCGGCACGCAAATCAACATTGTTGTATGTATACCGGCCAATGTTGTTTCCAGTGTTGTTCTAAATGTTCGCTTACAATTAATACTGTCAGCACGCATTGATGGCTGATGCCTCCTTTGTAGTTCCGGCTCCTGTGAACTCAGAGGGAGATGCCGGGAGTAGTGCAGAGAGCAGAAAGTGAAGAAGCAGGGGACTTCTAATGGCAGCGCTGATCACAGATTGTGGAAGGGAGCACGGAGCTCGAGCACAAGGCTGGATAAGGAGGTGAGATCCAATGATGAGTCTGTGTAAGGCAGCAGTGTGATGCAAAGTGCAGGGGGTGGAGGACAGAGGGGGGCATAGAGGCGGAGCATTATGTGTATAAGGCAGCAGTGTAATCCAGAGGGAGGGGGCAGAGATCCGGAGCATTGTGTGTATAAGGCAGCAGTTTGATCCAGAGGGAGGGGAACAGAGAGCCAGAGCATTGTGTGAATAAGGCAGCAGTGTAATCCAGGGGAAAAGGAACAGAGAGCCGGAGCACTCTGTGTATAAGTGTCAGGGCTGGACTCAGCCCTTCCTTCTGTTAGTTAATTGCCAGCTCCAATCTTTTCCACAATGACTCACCTAATGATGATATCCTGTTTGTCAGTCCTGCTGGTTACTTAAGCTGTTCAGTTCAGTCCCTCTCTACCTTCGCCTTGGTCAACACATCCAGAGACTCTCTCCTGTGTACTTGTTGAAGACTTGCTTGGCTGACGTCCCTTCTGGTTCTTGAGCCTGCTTGCTGTTCCACTACGCTGATTCTCCGGTTTCCTGATTTCCTGGCCTATCCTGAAGTACGCTGATCTCTGGTTCCCCTCCTGGGTTGTCTGACTATCCGTCCCGGTTACTCTGGTCATGATTTGACAAAGTTGCTCTGTTTACCTTTTACTATTATTAATATGAAACAAGTGATTTTAACTGCACTTCTGTCTCGGTCTGATTCATGGTTTCTGACAATAAAGCAGCAGTGTGATTCAGGGGGAGGGGAGCAGAGAGCCAGAGCATTGTGTGTATAAGACAGCAGTGTGATCCAGGGGGGGAAAGCAGAGAGCCATAGCATTGTGTGTATAAGGCAGCAGTGTGAACCAGGGGGAGGGGAGCGGAGAGCCGTAGCATTGTGTGTATAAGGCAGCAGTGTGATCTATGGGGAGGGGAGCAGAGACCCGTAGCATTGTGTGTAAAAGGCAGCAGTGTGATCCAGGGGAGGGGAGCAGAGAGCCAGAACATTGTGTGTATAAGGTAAAGGCAGCAGTGTGATCCAGGGGGAGGGGAACAGAGAGCCGTAGCATTGTGTGTATAAGGCAGCAGTGTGATCTATGGGGAGGGGAGCAGAGACTCGTAGCATTGTGTGTATAAGGCAGCAGTGTGATCCAGGGGAGGGGAGCAGAGAGCCAGAACATTGTGTGTATAAGGTAAAGGCAGCAGTGTGATCCAGGGGGAAGGGAACAGAGAGCCGGAGCATTGTGTGTATAAGGCAGCAGTGTGATCCGGGGGGGGGGGAACAGAGAGCCGGAGCATTGTGTGTATAAGGCAGCAGTGTGATCCAGGGGAGGGGAACAGAGAGGCGGAGTATTGTGTGTATAAGGCAGCAGTGTTATCCAGGGGAGGGGAACAGAGAGCCGTAGCAATGTGTGTATAAGGCATGTAAAATTCATGTTAGCAGTCCGCGGGATTTAAAATTGTGAGTTTAATGGTCCGAGAGGTCCCAAAGGTTAGCAACTATTGTCCTACACTGTGTACAACAATAAAAACACACAGCTTCATAGCCTAGGATAGCAATCCCTTCCTCCTCCCCCCTTCCCAAGCTAACAGACTGGCTGAAAACGGCGCTATCCGCTGTTAAGTCTTTCGTGGGCAGACCAGAAGTTCAGAGAAGCAGCACTTAGAGAGCAGCAGCATTGAAGGTTGTAAACTTGGGATTGTAAGAAATGTTTTTTTTATTGTGCTCAATGTGTTAAACTAAAAAACTTGGAGGGTATAATACTACTTTAAGGTATGAACTCTGGTTTGGGGGGGGGGGGGGGATTTCAGATAATTCAGTTGTTTTTCCTTTCTCTTTCCAGATCCAAGTTTTGTTATTCTACAGTTATTCCCCTACAGAAATCAGAGCCATGTTATTTGCAATATTAATTACGTGCCGCAGAATTTGACGTGTTATTGCAGAACGGTGCTGCGCTTTCTTTTTTTTCTTTTTTTTCAAATGGCAGGGCAATGCAGAGAGGCTTTTCAAATTACAGATGAAAGAAATTATGTGAAAGTACATTCAAAGCCGTGGCTTTAATACAGATGTGGTTTGCGTAGATCAGTTTGGACGCAACTAGCTAACAGCAAATTTGGTAATTGCACGGGGTTGCTTCTGGGTTTAATCGCGCACTTTGAATCCGTTGACAAAGCCGGCTCACAGACAGGGAAAAAAATGGCTTTGTGCACATAAAAGGCCATTTGCTCCCATTAAACCACATTTGTACCTGTGGATAAATAGAATGGCTCATGTAGAGCAAGGACGAGGCATCGGTTACAGAAGCGACAATATCCTGTTAGGTTGCTTTTTCCTGGTCATAAGGATACATTGTGCTGTGTTCCCACATCAAACATCAGCCGGGGCTGCTTATAGTAGTTTTCTTCTGTCTGGATCTTCTATCATTGTTGCATACCTCCCAACTTTTTGAGATGGGAATGAAGGACACCTATCAGCAAGAGTATGCAGGCATAGGACACACCCCTTGCCACGCCCCCTTAAAGGAGAATTGTACAAAAAATAAAATTGGTTACACCCAAAAGTGCTTTTTTTTACCACTACTATTCCTTTATATTGGCTTTTGGAATTTACAAATGCAGCAATTTAGAAATCAGATGGAAGGTTTAGCGTTGGAAAACACTTATTGATAGATAAAAAGTGCAATTTATATACATCTATATAAATTAGACATGTGCGATTAGTTTCGTACGAATCGAAAATTCGTACGAATTTCCGGAAATTCGTACATTCTTCAAAAAATACGAAATACGAATTTTTATGCATACGAATTCTGTACGAAATTTCGTTTACGAATTTCGGATCCAAATTCATAACGAACATTCGTAATTGTTACGAAAAGTTAACAAACCTAAAAGTTAAAACCCCAGGAAGTCAGCACGGCACAGGGATGGGCACCGCGGGTGTACAGACCTGGGAACTCAGCACAGGGATGGTGGGAGCCCCTCATAATGGGCACAGCGGGTATACACTCAGACCTGGGAACTCAGCACAGGGATGGTGGGAACCCTATGGGAACTTCTATGCTTACGAATTTTATACAAAATACGAAATTTCGTTAACGAATTTCGGATCCAAATTCCGTTACAACGGAAACTTAACTGGTGTTTTGTTCACCAATCAGAGGAAGTCAGCAGTCAGCAGTCAGCACAGCACAGGGATGGTGGGAACCCCTCGTAATGGGCACAGCGGGTGTACACTCAGACCCGGGAACTCAGCACAGGGATGGTGGGAACCCCTCGTAATGGGCACAGCGGGTGTACACTCAGACCCGGGAACTCAGCACAGGGATGGTGGGAACCCCTCGTAATGGGCACAGCGGGTGTACACTCAGACCCGGGAACTCAGCACAGGGATGGTGGTAACCCCTCGTAATGGGCACAGCGGGTGTACACTAAGACCCGGGAACTCAGCACAGGGATGGTGGGAACCCCTCGTAATGGGCACAGCGGGTGTACACTCAGACCCGGGAACCCAGCACAGGGATGGTGGGAACCCCTCGTAATGGGCATAGCGGGTGTACACTCAGACCCGGGAACTCAGCACAGGGATGGTGGGAACCCCTCATAATGATAAATTCATCATAACGAACACTCGTTATTTTTACGAAAAGTTTACGAATCTAACGAAAATTCGTGTTTCGTACGAATCTGAATTGAATTTTGGACAAGAATTACGAAATACGAATTTTTTTTAATACGAAACGAAACAAATTTTTTGATGGCGCCCGTGTCTAATATAGATCAGACCAAAATGAGGGACAAATGGGGAGGAATGAGGGACAGAGGGACATTGCTCCAAATCAGGGACAGTTGGGAGGTATGTTGTTGACACAAGAAAGCAGCTGGTGCAAAGATACCATCCTTGTGGCTCCTGCTTGAAGATTTTGTTGTAATGAGGTGGTAAATCACTTTTTTAAAGCTAATAACTAAAATTTCATAAAGTTTTGACATTTAATAAATATATACTGTCAGACCCAGACAGAAAGGCACCAGCATCCCTGCAACTTTAAACAAAAGAACACACTAGAAATGGGAAGTTATAGGTGCCTAACAATATACAGTACACTGTTATTAACCACTTAAAGGGGTTGTAAACCCTCGTTTTTTTTATTAAAATAACAAACATGTCATACTTACCTCCACGGTGCAGTTTGTTTAGCACAGAGTGGCCCCGGTCCTCTCCTTCTGGGGTCCCTCAGCCGTGCTGGTGGCTCCTCCCCGCATCGAGTGTCCATGTTGGAGAAGCGCTCACCTTGGTGGACACCCGTGTGGGTGTGCTCCCGAGTTCCGCCTCTGTGTCCATTCACACAGAATGTAGGACTCGCCCCCCCCCCCCCCCCCGGCGCAGAGTCATTCGATTTGATTGACAGCAGCGGGAGCCAATGGCTGTGCTGCAATCAATCTATTCAATAAGGACACGAGACAGCAGCCAGAGATGGTGTGTTCGTTCCTGGCCAGAGGATGACAGCTTTCAGTAAAATGGGGGGCTAGGGGGCTGCAGCACTACAGAAGATTTTTCACCTTAATGCATAGAATGCATTAAAAAAACATGAGGGTTTACAAAACTCTTTAAGGACCGGAAGATTTGCCCCTTTAATGACCAGGCCATGTTTTGCAATACAGCACTGCGTCGCTTTAACTGCCAATTGCACGGTAATGCGACGCTGTACCCAAACAAAATTGACGTCCTTTTTTCCCCACAAATAGAGCTTTCTTCTGGTGGTATTTGATCACCTCTGCGGTTTTTATTTTTTGCACTATAAACAAAAAAAGACCGACAATTTTGAAAACAAAAAACAATATTTTTTACTTTTTGCTATAATAAATATCCAAATAAACAAAACAAAACTTTCTTCATCAGTTTAGGCCAATATGTATTCTTCTACATATTTTTGGTAAAAAAAAAAAAAATCGCAATAAGCGTATATTGATTGGTTTGCGCAAAAGTTATAGCGTCTATAAACTAGAGGATAGGATTATGGCATTTTTATTATTAATTTTTTTATTACTAGTAATGGCAGTGATCAACGATTTTTAGCAGGACTGCGACATTGCGGCAGACAGATCGGACACTTTTTCGTGACCGGTGACATTTATACAGCGATCAGTGCTATAAAAATGCACTGATTACTGTATAAATGACACTGGCAGGGAAGGGGTTAACACTAGTGGTGATCTAGGGGTTAAATGTGTTCCCTGGGAGGTGCTTCTAACTGTGGTGGGAGGGGACTGACTGGGAGTATAGAGAGATCGCTGTTCCTGATCATTAGGAACAGACGATCACTCAGTACTTCCCGGTCAGAACGGGGATCTGTTTGTTTACATTGGCAGATCCCCATTCTGGCTTTCTGTGGAGCGATGGTGGGTGGCCGCCGGCATTAGCTCCCTCGTTGTGCAGCAGCCGCACGCCTGCTATAGCTGTGAAACGGACCGACGTACAGCTACGGCGATTGGCGGGAACGAGCGCACCTGCCACAGTATAATAACGGCGGCTGGTCAGCAAGTGGTTAAAGAGGAAGTAAACTTCCATCACTAACTTTTACCTATAGGTAAGCCCATAATAAGGTAAAAAAAAAAAAAAGCCAGCGGTATACATTTTTTTTTTATGGAACGCGTTTTTAATTCTCTCAGACTCCAAATTAGTCTTCAGTCTCTATTTTAATTTGGTGCACATTCATTGTATCCTTTTTTTTTTATTCAAATAGGTTTATAGTTAATATACAAGAATTCACACATTTTGGGTCACTTCTCAGGTTTAACTTTTTAGGATCACTTGTTACTACATGCAATATTACCTTTTGAACACGAGGTACTTAGTTTAGTAGCTAATTTAATTCCATTGGTGACCACTAGGGGTCGTTGCTGCTTAGTGGCTTTGGGTCCCCATTATACTACGTACACAACAAATTTTTTGTTTTGGCATTTAAAAATGATGTACGCGTATTCCCCCTTGGAATATTGGGGGATTTTTGCAAACGTCTGTGTATTGCACTTATTATATATTTACATATTTGGATTTGGATGTTTGTTCCGGATTCACATTTTATCACTCATTTTTTAATGGGAGTTCTTTTTACCGTAATCAAAATTTTGAGGCCAATGATTTGGATTTCAAAGTGACACGTGGTTTGTCATTATTAACGCACGGCATCCAGTCAGTTCCTATCATGGGGAGTGTGATGGATTTGAAAATGAGGCTTGGTTTCCCTGCGTCCTATATTAGGGTGACTCACAGCGTAGCTGTCCGTGCCCCAGATGACGTCAGTTATGACGAAACAGGTCGGGCGGAGCCAGCTGTGACGTCACCACGTTCTGACTAGTAGCGATCGGAAAGTCAATTTCTACGTATCTGTTGGATTTACTTTTGAGAAAGCGCTTTCTTGTTCTACGAAATGTGAGTGTAACGATTTTATATTAAAGTCTAAGATTTCAAACAGATTACACTACGAGATTTATTTTGCTTATTCCCAACATATAAATAGGTGGAGCTTCTTAGTGGAGGCATGTTGCATCTGCTGGGGATTACTCACCTAGTTTCAGGAGCTCTGTGACCATACTATTGTTATGCTGTATTTGAAACTATGTGTAACGGATGGTCAATTGTTTCCGGTAAGCCTTGCATGCAGCCACAGAGTGGTGTTGTCTCACAAAGTTACGGAATTGGGAATTTACTCTTTCATTTCCTACACACCAAGGGATCACCAGCTGAAGTGGATCTGTTTTGTATTTCATTGGGACTTTTTTCTTTGTCTTTCTTTTCATCTACTCCATTTGGACTTTTATTCACATTGTGTATTTCAAGTGACACATCCTCATTCATGTAAGATTGATATACCAGTGCGGCATAGTTTGTTTATTTGTTGTTCACTGTGTAAAATATTGCATGGTTGCTACAGCTGATATATTTTAGACTGTTAGGTTCACCTGAGTGCGATATTTATTTGTATAACTAACTACCTATATAATAATATACACTGTTATTAAGATTATACAAGTTTATTCACAAAATATTAAAATTATAAACAAATTAGTGCCACATAAGGCCTATCTACAGATCCACAATGTAACACCTGAGTGTCACGGTTTGGGGTCAGGATTGTAAACCAGTAGCTATAGCAGTAGAGAAGTTCCCACTGACCAGCAGGATAAGTAAACAAGCAGGTCACCCTGGCGGATGAAGCAGGCTCACCCAAGGTGTGGGATCTAAGCACTAACCAGTATTCACCAGACTTCCTAATGGAGGAGATGGGTTTTGCTGCGTGTTAGTACCAGGTCATGGTCCTCAGGATCACCCCACCAGGAAGAGAGCAAGCTGGGGTGCAGTAGCAAATAAAGCAGGTAGGGGTCAAGCAGAAGCGTAGTCAGTAAACAAGCTAAAGGCCTGTAACTAGTGGTTGCAGATTGGGAACAAGTGAAAGGGTAGTTGAGGAACAAGCCAAAGGTCAGTAACGAGTAGTAGTGGAGCAGCTGCAGGTACACAAAGGAGGAAGATATTGGCTGGAAAGAGCACAATAATCTGGAACACAGAAATTGCAGAGAAAGGGCTAAAATCAGGAAGTTCAGGCGCAAAGAGTTTAAAGTTCACCAGAAACAAGAGACAAGGCAAGAAAGTCCAAAGGATCAGGCAGGGAGCTGTCAAGCATCTCAGGGGGCTCAGCAAGAAGAGCCACCGCTGGGCACAGCAGAGGTTGTGGGTTCAGATCCTGGTCCTGACACTGATGTTATGTGGAAGGGTCTTCTGTAGTGGGGGAGAGGGTCAAGTATGGCAAAGGAGGGCCCTAAAGGTTGGTTACATGGGGAGCTTGGTTATTTAGGACCTGTCAGCCTCTGGGTGCCTGCTTTAATGTCCCTGATGCCCATTTACAGTGTTAGAATTTAGTACCTGTACAGTTTAAAGCTCATCTTTGGGAAATTTGAATGCTTTCCCTTGCAGTGGGGCTGCACCTGCACTGCAAGGGTTAGCTGCTTCTTTAGTCTAATGGAAAGTAAAAGCGTTTTAACTTACATGATCCTCGGCTCCCCCATGGTTCCTTGGTGGACTGTCCCTTGTTGTCATCACATCTAATGTAGGGCTATGGACCCTTACAGTGCTGGAGCATGGGGGAGAATACACTGCAGGGACCAGTCTAGCAGCATGGAGGAGCGGAGTAAGTGATTTCTACTTTTTATGCCTCCTAGACCTAAACAAGCAATTAACCCCTGCAGTCAAGGTACAGTTCCACTGCAAGGGATAATTTTTAACTTTCCCAGAGTTGGGCTTTAGGCCTGGTTCACATTGATGTGACAATTGCTCCAATTTTGGAGAACTTGTCGCATCAGAAGTCGGACCCCATTCCGTGCAATGAAACCATTCTAATCAATGCGGCTTGAGTCGCTCCAACTTAGAAAAAGGTTCCTGCACTACTTTTGATACGACTTGCATTGACTTTGTGGGCAGTGTGAATCCGCGCTTAACCTGTTCCCGCCAGCCGTATGCATATATGTGGTGGCACAAGGCTAAAATTTCAAGTCCTGAGCTACTAGCCAGGCCTCAAGGGTTAATCGCCACCAATTGCCCCACCCAACCCCTACCCTGCCCGCCACTAATTCCGCCCCTTAACACGCCCTCATAAATTATCTAATGAAATGTCCCCTATGGCATGAATCTCATTAAATGTTTAATGAATCTCTTTAAATGTTTTATGCAGAATTAAGTTTTAAAAATAAATATTAACAACAACGTTATCAGTGCCTATCAGTGCAGCCTCACCTGTGACCAACAATGCAGCCTACCTGTATCCATCGATGACCCCTCACCTGTGCCCAACAATGCCGCCTACCTGTGTCCATCAATGCCGCCTGCCTGTGTCCATCAATGCCGCCTGCCTGTGTCCATCAATGCAGCCTGCCTGTGTCTATCAATGCAGCCTGCCTGTGTCCATCAATGCAGCCTGCCTGTGTCCATCAATGCAGCCTGCCTGTGTCCATCAATGCAGCCTGCCTGTATCCATCAATGCAGCCTGCCTGTGTCCATCAATGCAGTCTGCCTGTGTCCATCAATGCAGCCTACCTGTGTCCATCAACGCAGCCTACCTGTGTCCATCAACGCAGCCTGCCTGTGTCCATCAATGCAGCCTGCCTGTGTCCATCAATGCAGCCTACCTGTGTCCATCAATGCAGCCTGCCTGTGTCCATCAATGCAGCCTGCCTGTGCTGGGGAAGAGAGAGGAGAGCAGGTGACCAGCAGAGCTGCCGCATGTATAGGGAAGGGCAGTGAGCATGCTCTTAGCACTTTAACTAAGCTGTCACGGGCTGCACACAATGCATACTTGCGACCAGGAGCTTTTGATCATGTGACAGCCCTGACAGCCAATCACATCGGTTACACGATTGGGGACACCTGTCTCCCAGCATTTAGATCCTCTTAAAGGGCTGGGTGGTGGCAACGGGTTAATAGAAATCTGGCTGGACAGAAGTATTAGGCCTCTTGCACATGATACTCCTGTATGAGCATCAATTTTTTTGGTTATGTATCTTCACGCATATGCGTTTGCGCAATTCTACGCATTTTCACGCAAATTTATTCTCTCGTTCAGTAAGTTAATGCTGCATGCAAATGTGCGCATGAGTCGTAAATTACTGACCAAAAATGCTGATTTTTTAATTTTATTTTTTTACTAAAGAATACATAGCGCTTGTTTATGCGCCTGTATGCTCAGGCACATTACAATTAATGGGCTGTATTTTAGCTCAGTAAAAAAATAAGCTGTACTGAGCTTTTTCTTTTTTTTTTTTTTTTTTTCCTTGTCAAAAGAAGTTTATTGAGTATACAATGTTATAAAGATACATAAAGTAAGTTTACAAGGATCTATAAAGTAAGCTCATTGTTTTACAGTAGGGTTTATATAGGTAAATATCATGGAATTTCAAATATTAAACATCGGGTTCACGTAAACCTAAATTAAAGATATATATCATTTCCTTAGTTACTTTTGTAGGTATTTAAATGATTTATACCTACTATACATATTGTTTACAAGTAGAGTGTATATAGGTCAAATAAATTCTGATAATGAGCTTTAATCGTAAGGTGGAGAAAAGGAAAGAGAAAGAAGAAAAAGGGTTGAAAGGTAGAGGTATGGTCCACAAGGTTGTCCCGCTCGTCAGTTTATTATTCTTTTTAGTTCTCTTTGAAGCCTTAGAATGGGTGTCTCTGTAAGTCATTTAATCTGTTACCATGGCAACAGGACAGAGTCATTGAAGTTTGACAGGAACTGTTGTTTTATCCAAGGATGCCAAAGTTTTTCAAATTTTGGAATTTGATTTTGATCGATGGCTACCATCTTAGCATGGGACATTGTATTATTCATTCTGTGAATTGTTTCTGCTAGTACCAATGTAGGAGATTTCCATGCCTTGGCCACTGTTTGTTTTGCAGCCGTTATTAGTTGGATCATAAGTTTGAATTGAGAGAGTGTTAACCATTCCGGTTTTAGATTAAGTAAAGTTAAATATGGATCTGGTTGTATTATTTTTTTAAATATTTTAGATGCAATCACGAAGACTTCCTTCCAGAAGGTTTGGATTACTGGGCACGTCCACCATATGTGTAAATATGTGCCTATTTCTGGGCATCCTCGAAAACAAAGAGCTGAGGTATTAGGTGAATATTTTGCCACTCTAGCGGGTACAAGGTACCAGCGAGTTAGGACTTTATAATTTGTCTCCAGTGCTAAGATGTTGGGTGAAGATGACTTAGATGTGAGCCATATGTTAGACCAGTCCGTGTCTTCTAAAGTTCGTCCCAGGTCCTCCTCCCACCTCTGAACGTAAGAGGGTCTATTAAGATTTGCTACTCCATATAATTGATTATAAAGTGATGAAATTGTACCTTTAGCAAATGGATCTTTTGTACAGATTGATTCAAAAATGGATAATTGGGATAATGGTGTATCCCCCTTTAGGAATGGTGTATAGAAATTTTTGATTTGGAGATATCTAAATATCTCAGAGTTTGGTAGATCATATTTTTCTCTAAGCGATGGGAATGAAAGGAATGATTTAGATGCTATGAAGTCATTTAGTGTCTGAATGCCTGATGTTGTCCAAGCTTTAAAAGAATTTGGGTAGATCCATGCCGGATAAAAGGCCGGATTTCTGATAAAAGAAAGGAGAGGATTGTGTGGAGATTGTAACTGATATTTGGTTTTTAGTTTATCCCAGAGAGATAAGAAATGTTTAGTTATGGGATTATGAATTTTAAAGCGGTCTTTAGGATCAAGCCATAATAAATTTGATATTAATAGAGGGTCATTTTCTGAAGCCTCTATAAATACCCATAATGGGATTTCCTGTTTTGCATGGTATTTGGACAGACTGGCCAAATGTGCTGCTCTGTAGTAGTTAGTAAAATTAGGGTATCCCAGGCCTCCTTTATTTTTGGGAAGATGTAGTGTGTGTATAGGTATACGTGGTTTAGAAGAGCCCCATATAAACGAAGTTGCTCTTTTTTGTACTATTCTCAAAAAATAGGAAGGAATTGGAATAGGGAGGACTCTGAATAGATAAAGCAATTTGGGTAGAATAGTCATTTTGATTGCATTAATCTTCCCTATCCAGGATAAAGGAAGTTGCGACCATTGTTTTATTAGATTTGTGATCTGTCTTAATACAGGAGGAGAATTGGTTGAGAATAAGTCAGAATGAGATGCTGTTAAATGAATTCCAAGATATGGGATTGATTTTTCTGCCCATGTGAATGGGAGTGCAGCCCTAGCCAGGATCAATTCCATGTTTGTGAGTGAAATATTAAGCACTAGGCATTTCATAGGATTAATCATAAGGCCGGATAGGGCTGCAAATCCATCAAGAGCTGGTATTAAGTTAGGACCAGAGACCTGTGGTGATGATAGAAAAAGTAATATATCGTCTGCAAATATACATAGTTTGTGTGTAATACCTCCTACTTCAATGCCAGTTATAGTTTGGTTTGTTCTGATGTATTGGGCCATGGGTTCGAGTATAAGGGCAAATAATAAGGGAGATAATGGGCAACCCTGTCGGGTACCTCTTTCGATATTAAAGGCTTCAGATTTGTATCCAGCATATTTTATATAGGCTTTGGGTTTATTATATAATGCTTTGATCCATGTTAAAAAGTGGGGTCCAAAACCCCATTTTTGTAATGAATATTGCATATATTGCCAGGATACTGTGTCAAATGCCCTCTTAATATCGAGAGATGGAAAACATAAAGGGATTTTCCGTTTTTTAGCAATATGTGCCAATAACACTGCCCTGCGTATATTATCGCCTGCCTGTCTATTTGGCATGAAGCCTACTTGATCTCTATGTATTAATTTTCCTATAATGCTATTGAGGCGTTTTGCTATTATTTTTGCTAATAATTTAATATCGAGGTTTAACAGAGAGATAGGCCGATAATTCACACAGGAAGTATCATCAGAAAGGGGTTTTGGGATCATACAAACAATTGCCATTAGTGTTTCTTGCCGAAAAGAATGTCCATCTAGAAGTTTGTTAAAAGTTTCAGTGAGAATGGGAGAGAGTATTTCTGAGAATGTTTTATAGTAGAAAGCCGAGTAGCCATCTGGGCCTGGTCTTTTGTTAAGTTTTAGGTCTTTTATGGCGTTAGCAACTTCATCTATAGTTATAGGCTCATCCAAACTGCTTTTTTGATTCTGAGATAACTCAGGTAAGGTTATTTTTGAGAAGAAGGATTCAGCCTCTGTAGGATTAAATTCATTGTTTGTCTTGTATAAAGTTGCGAGATATGAGTGAAATTTATGGACTATTTTAACTGGATTACAAGTGTAAACATTTTTTGATAATTTCAAACGTATTGGTTTGAAAGATTTGTTAGTTGAATTTAATGCCCGAGCCAAATATGTACCTGGTTTGTTTGTATTCATGTAGAAATTGTGTTTGGAGCGTTTGAGGGATTTATCAACTGACTCAGTGAGAAATAGATCGTATTCCAATCTAGATTTTTCCAGATGAGATTTTGTACTCTGAGATGGATTATCTTGAAATGATATGTAGGCTGCATTAAAATTGAGTTCTAGTTTTTTTGCTAGATTTTTGCGTTCCCGTTTAAATAGTGCCATTTGTCTTTGTATTGTACCACGCAAGACAGGCTTATGAGCTTCCCACAGTGTTATTGGGGAGATGTCTGTTGTATTATTAATTGATATGTATTCCTTTAAAGCTTGTTCAATGGCCATCTGATGTAGTGGGTGTTTGAGCATTATGTTGGGTAAGTACCACGTTGGGTCATGCGCTTTTGGTATGGCTGAGGCTATAGTAGTGTATACTGCATTATGGTCAGACCACGGAATCGGAATTATATCTGATGCAATAATTTCTGGTATCATTCCTATTGTTAGAAAAATATGATCTATTCTGGTGAAGGTTTGATGAGGGTGCGAGAAATAAGTGAATTTCTTTTTCATTGGGTTACTTTCTCTCCACGAATCTACCAGATTGTATTTGGAAAGAAGTTGAGAAAAAGGTAATCTAGAGGTTATTTTGGATGGTGTAAAAGGTGATTTATCTAGAAATGGGAGGAGGACCTGGTTCGAATCCCCACACATTATCACTGTTCCTATTTTGTGTGTATTAATCACTTGTAATATATGTGAGAGGAATGGTGTAGGTTGTTTGTTAGGAGCGTAGTAGGAAATCACCGTGATTGCTGTATCCATTATATAACCCATGAGTATCAGGTATCTACCTTCTGGGTCTTTCATTTCTGATGATAAGGTGAATGGTGTGGATCAGTGAAATGCAATTAGAGTTCCCCTTTGTTTGGTACAGGCAGAAGCCGTGTAAATTTGTTGATAAAAAGGAGAAATATATTTTGGAGTAGAATCTTTGGTGAAGTGTGTTTCTTGGAGGCATACTATGTGAGCCTTCTTGTTATGGAAAGTACGGAAGGCTTTGGTCCTTTTTTGAGGGACATTTATTCCCTGAACATTCAGGGAAAGTATATTCAGTGGTGCCATGGCAATAGATCAAATAGTTTTGACTTACTTTTTGTTATGCAGAGCTGACTGCGCAGATCAACCTGTGTGGACTGAAGAGATGAATAGATAGAAAAGAAACCAGTGAATTCTGGAGTAAAGAGTAAACAAAAAACATATGAGATTAGATGATACATTGTATAAATTATTTTTTGCAAGTAATCGCAATTTACCAGTGAAAGAGAATAAATATCTCTCTCAGGGGAATAAGTGCCTTCATCACACTCCCACATAATATGGTTGGGAGAATGAGGAGGGCTAATGGGGGTACACGGATCTTCCGCTTACAGGAGAGAAGTGCTATGTCAAAAGACATCAAAATGATGTTTCATTAATTGGAGTGCAGAATATAGTTTTTGTTGAAATTATTTATTCCAGGGTGGTTGTATATGGTTAGTCTTGCCCTAGGCTAAATAATTCAGTTAGAAAGGTACTGTTAATAACTTTGGTATTGATGAAGATAGTTTGAATTATTTTGGGATTTTAACCCTTTTAGAGTAAACAATTACATATTTTATTCATATGTAACTGTTTAGATATGTTAACTCATAAAATTGAGGTTGTATTGCTTCAGATTAGAATAAACAAAAACATAGTTCTAGGAACTTGTTAGGTAATAATATATTTGTTTTAAGAAAAGAAAGAAAAAGCTTCCATTACTTCTGGATTATTGAACATATTTGTCCTAAAAAGTAATAAATCTATTGTTATTACCTGATAATATATAACTGAACAAGAATTTCCTTATTTCACTTATATATTCTAAGGCTATATGAATCAGAAGTAATAAGAAATATAACTGGAATGTAACATGATCCCACACAGTGTGTGACTATCAGAATGCAGTTACATTCAGTTATAAATATAGGTTTTTTTTTATAGAGAACCATCTCTTAGTATAATAAATGAAGAGATATCAGGAATTAGGATGTCAGTCCATTGAATCTTCTTGGTCCATGGATGATGTGGCATAACGGCCTCTTTTGTGAGAATGATGATTCCCATTTTGTTCTGAAATTTTCTGGGTGCTGCCTGAAGGTGAAGATGATGCCATTCTTCTGCGTGCGGGAGTGTTGCGGGAGTGTTGCTGCTTGTGGGTTCTGTCAGATTTAATTTTAAAAGGGTTTGTTGTAGTTCATCTGCTGATCTGCTTCTGTAAATTGTACCTTGGTAGTTAAATCTGACTGAAAAGGGGAAGCCCCATTGATACATAATGTTGTGGCGTTGCAGTTCCATTAGTTGGGGTTTCATGGATCGTCTTTTAGTAATAGTAAGTTGGGATAGGTCAGCAAAAATTTGATAATTGTGTCCTTGAAAATTAAGTTCCCTTTTTTCTCTTGCAGCAATTAGTATTTGTTCTTTCGTTCTGTAATAATGAAATTTTGTGATTATATCACGTGGGGGTCCATCTTTCTTTTTGGCTGTGAGGGCTCTGTGTACTCTGTCCAGTTCTAAGCGTTCAATAGGGATATCTGGCTTTAGTTCTTGTAATAGAGCAGTAATAGTAGATTGCAGGTCTGTCACAGTTTCAGGTATTCCCCTTATGCGCAAGTTTGAACGTCTGGCTCTATTTTCGTAATCTTCGAGCTTAGTTTGAAGTATTAAATTCTCTTTTTTTAATTGTTCCAATTCTGTTATATTTTCTTGGGTTGTAATTTCAATTTCATCCATTTTTATTTCTAAGGCTGCGGTGCGGTTTCCCAGCTCTCTTATTTCTTTGGTTAGGCTTTTTGTTATTTGGTCTGAGGTTTGTTTTAAAGCCTTATGAAGCATCTTTTCAAATTGTAATAATATTACTGGGGATACTGTGGAGTCTTGTGGAGAAGTTTGTGAGAGGATTTGTTCTGTATCTGACTCAAATGGAGAGTCTTGCTGTGACATTTTCTGTCTGTGAGAGCGCCCTGATGCTGTATCTTGTGAGGTGACTGGAGCTGCTTCAGCTGCAGTGAGTGCCTGTGAGCTCTTTGTGAGGTGATTTTTATTTCTGCCACGGTTTGCTCCCAGTACCATATTTCCTGCCCAAACTTTCACAGTTTGTTCCCTGGGGCAAAAAGGTTCAAATGGATACCTTTTGAGCCTGCAGGCTCCGCTTTGTCCTTCTCTTCTCTCCTCAGCGGTGTGGAGCTCTAACAATGCATGTCTGCTCCGCTAGGCTCCGCCTCCTGCCCCCCGTACTGAGCTTTTTCAAGCTGCAGTGTGCAAGAGGCCTTATGCCACGTACACATGACCGGATTTGCCGTCGGAATAAACTCCGAAGGTTTCTCCGACGGAACTCCAACGGAATTCCATTCAAGCAGTCCTACACGGTCACACCAAAGTCCGACCAAAGTCCGACCGTCCAGAACGTGGTGACGTACAACACGTACGACGGGACTAGAAAAAGGAAGTTCAATAACCAGTAGCCAATACCTTCCGTCTTATACTTGCTTCAGAGCATGCGTCGTTTTTGGTTCGTCGGAACAGCATACAGATGATCGGTTTTCCCGATAGGAATTGGTTCTGTCGCAAATATTTAGAACATGTTCTATTTCTAGGTCCGTCAGAATTTTCGGAAAAAAAAGTCCGATGAGGCACACACATGATCGGAATGGATGATGAAAAGCTTCCGTCTGACTTTTTCTATCGGACATTCCGCTCGTGTGTACGCGGCTTTAGAGAGAGCAAAAGGTGGAATTTTAGACATCTGACCATCTGACACACCAATAATTGCCCGATTTGGGGAGGGGGGATATAAATCTTTCATAAGTAAGACTTCACCTCATGCTTTGACTCCTGCATTAGCCCAATCATGACTGGTTCTCTTTAGAAGAGAAAACAAAGTTTGACATGAGCGTTTGCCTTTAATCTACTGTATATTGTAACCACCTTCAGCAGCGAAGAAGAAGCTGTTTAAGGTGTAAAACTGCAGCACAACATGCTCACTGACCTATGTGTACTCTGTAGGCCTGAGAATGTTGAATCGGGGTGACTCAAGCAAGATAATTAATAGAAGCACTAGAGGCTTAATTGACCTGAAAATTGTAGTGCTTTTCGCTAACCTGACTGCTCGTAAAATACTTTTGCCGTACAGTAGACAGGATAGCATAGTAGATGTTACCACTCTGGGATTTGAGTTTTTTTGTTAATGGATTTAGATGTTCGTCTGGTATGGTTGCTTTCTCGTCCCAGTGGGCCCCGTGGAAAAAGCCGTGCTGCGGACGGACGCTATCTCTGCTTTCAGGTGTTTAACCAAGGTCATAAACGGATTTATAAGTTAGTCTTGGGATTTCGATTCTTTCCCTTTTTTCCACCTTGTTTCATTGTGTTACAAGTGAAGGTTAGCTCCGTGATTAAATGCAGCAGACAGTATTTGAAAGGTAGTTGATTTAGCCTGCCCCAGGCACTTTATAAAGGGAGCACAAAAGTCAATTTGCTTTACCAAACATCCTTTGTGGAAGGTTTAAAAGAGAACTCTACCAAAGCTGGCTATACACTAGTAGAATTTTGTGCAAAATTTTTCACTTTATGCCGCGTACACACGAGCGGACTTTACGGCAGACTTTGCCCGGCGGACTTTTCGACAGACTTTACAACGGACTTTCTGAATGAACGGACTTGCCTACACACAATCCACCAAAGTCCGTCGAATTCGTACGTGATGATGTACGACCGGACTAAAACAAGGAAGTTCATAGCCAGTAGCCAATAGCTGCCCTAGGGTGGCTTTTTGTCCGTCGAACTAGCATACAGACGAGCGGACTTTTCGACCGGACTCGATTTCAACGGATTGATTTAAAACATGTTTCAAATTTAAGTCCGTCCAACTTTTGAGCAAACAAAGTCCGCTGGAGCCCACACACGATCGAATTGTCCGACGAAATCCCGCAAAGTCTGCCGTAAAGTCCGCTCGTGTGTACGCGGCATTAGGAACGTTTGTTCAATTTTCTAATTACTAGTGGAGTTCAAACAATGTTCATTGCAATAAAAAATCTACCTGCTGCAAGTTTTTTTCTTTTTTGACTCTAGTACCTCTTTAACAGAACATATGTGGAGCGTTAACCCCTGAAGGAGCCGTTGTTTTCTCGGGTCCCCTGTTCCGTTGTTTTCTCGGGTCTCCTGTTCCGTTGCTTTCTCGGGTCCCCTGTTCCGTTGTTTTCTCGGGTCCCCTGTTCCCAGTGCCCACAACTCTTCAAGCAGCGCTACATTTTCCGACCAACCAGGGCTGAAAGGTGGATACTTATTGCAAAAACAAACAATAATTCAACCATTAAAGAATGCAAATTGGCAATAAACACTTCAACAAGTATGTGAAACGGTGAAGACTACCTATACACTTGGTAATACACAAGCAGACCAGTGATTGACCCCTTATCCCTATAATATTGGAGGTTCTGTCTAAAGCCGCGTACACACGATCTGACTTTCCGACGGGAAATGTTCGATGACAGGCTGTTGGTGGAAAATCCGACCGTTTTTACGCTCCATCGGACAATTGTTGTCGGATTTTTCTCGGACAAATGTTGGATGGCAGGTTTTAAAATTTTCCGCGGACAAATGTGTGTTGTTGGATTTTCCGAGCGTCTGTACACAAGTCCGTCAGACAAAAGTCCAAAGTACAAACACGCATGCTCGGAAGCAAGGATGAGCCCGAAGCGGTCAGTCTTGTAAACTAGCGCTCGTAATGGAGAATTTGTGACATGGCAAATTATGAAACGCAGCGCACAATTCTCTTCTTCTTTAATGGGATAATAATGAAGCTGCTTTGCTGGTGATACTGATGGAGTTATTGCAAACAAATTTTCAAAGGCTTTTTTTTTTTATTATGCTTTTTTTTTTTCTTTGGGCAAGTTACCTCAACACCATTATCCTGTAGTTTTTAAGGTCAAAGATACAACTATGTTGGTGTCCCTTGTCAATTTTACATTGTATTTTTTTTAAATGTAACTGCCTACTCCCAAACTGTCATTTGAAGTAAAACACATAGCCAAGTATTATTCTCCACAATCTTTTTATTGTGCATTAAAAAAGAAAACAAATAAAATTAGACATGCTATCTGCCAATAGAACTTAACCAAAAAGTGCATTCTATGCATCCAAAAATATAGAAAATATACCAAATCAAATCATTATTATTCAACCAAAAAAATAATGTCAAAGCAATAACTCCAAGGCCAATAATAAATAACACATTATCTCCTCCGAGTCCGCAACATGTCTGGTTGACGAACGGCCCTTCAGAAACAAACTGAAAAGCGCGAAATGAAAAACGTGAAATGAAAAGTGCGAAAAGCGCGAAAGGAAAAGTGCGAAATGAAAAGCGCAAATCAACACTCACCAAATTTCTACTTACATTAAATTAGCAGAAGGAGCCCAAAGGGTTGCGCTAAAGAGCTGAAAAATAACATAGTACGTCACTACGTTCCTATTTGTTGGCCAACAACTGTGTGCCGTTTGTATGCAAGACAAGTTTGGGCCAACACCCTTCGGACAAAAGTCAACGGTTTTGTTGGCCAACAATCCGATCGTGTGTACGAGGCTTAAGAGTTGATACTAGGACAATGGTCCAGCAGTCTTTGCCAAACCCTCATCTACTGGCCAGCAGGGGCGTTGCTAGGGGGTGGCTATTGGGGCTATAGCCCCGAATCTGGGGCCCATAGCCCCGAGTCTCTTGCTGCAGGGTCCCTGCCTAACCAGCGGGATGCGGCGGGCAGGCTGGCTGCATGAGAGAGGCCGGAGGAGACGAGAGAAGCAAGTGGGCAGACGAGCAGAGATGACATCTCTCTCCGCCCGCTCCACATCAGCGCTCTTCACAGCCGGGCCTCTTCAATTTGGGAGCGAAGTGCGGCGAGCAGCAGAGAGATGACATCATCTCTCACTGCCGGTCACACATCAGCGCTCTTCCACCCTCACAGCACGGTGGAGTGGAGGTCACATGCTTTCTGTCATCGTGGAGCTCCACTTTGCAGCCAGACCCCCTTGCTTCAATGTTGGAGGTGCAGCGGGGAGCAGCGAGGTGACATCATCTCTCACTGCCTGCCCTGCATCACCTCTCTCCTGCTCTCACTAAATGGACCAATGCTGTCAGCCTGCCCCCAATGCAGCGTCAATGCACATTTGGTGGCACTGGCTGGCATGGCAAGTTACATTCCACATCAGTTGGCAAGTGACGTGGCAATGACAATCTGCAAATGGTGGCAGGAGATGTGGCAATCTGCAAATTGAGCCAGGAGACATGGCAAGTGACAATCTGCAAATGATGGCTGGAGACGTGGCAAGTGACAATCTGCAAATGGTGGTAGGAGACGTGGCAAGTGACAATCTGCAAATGGTGGCAGGTGATGTGGCAAGTGGCAATCTGCAAATGGTGGCAGGTGACGTGGCAAGTGACAATCCACATCTGGTGGCAGGCGATTTGGCAAGTGACAATCCACATCTAGTGGCAGGTGACGGTGGCAATTAACACACTGCACCTGGTGGCAGGAGATGTGGCAAGTGACACGCACAGGGCTCCCACTGATTCTGCAGTATGGTGAGTTGAACCACTTCATTATATATTAGAATGTAACAATAGAAATAATGCACTTCAATCACCCTGACACCATATCAACCATGGTGCCATGATGATTGAAGCGCCAACGCCAGCCATCGCCCGTGAAAAATTGCTTAGGTCTCCCCCCAACACCCCCCCCCCAAAGGTTGGTGACCGCTGCTATGGGCTCTAGCCCCAGATCTTTTGCAGACCTAGCAACGCCCCTGCTGGCCAGTGTGTTGGGGCCCAAATCTGGCATTGGCATACTGAAAATGAAGCCACAAATGTGTAAAATTTCATTAAAATGAAATCTGGGTGTAGATGTATGCACTATGTTCTCAGTAAGCAATGTTTCTTTAAGTCGGGGATCTCCAAACTACGGCCTTCCAGCTGTTTCGGAACTACACGTCCCATGAGGCATTGTAAAACTCTGACATTCACAGACATGACTAGGCATGATGGGAATTGTAGTTCCTGAACAACTGGAGGGCCATAGTTTGGAGACCCCTGCTTTAAGTAATGTGTGGTAGGGTATGGCCAGCGGTTTCTTTGCGTGTTGCGGCTCCTTGCGCGTTGACTTGGCTCCTCCCGTTCTCTGTCTGGGGCTCAGAGATGTCAGCTGCAGTGATGTCCTCCTCAGGATCAAGTGGCAACACCGGGCTCGAAAGTGGCATTCCAACAGATCAGTGGTTGTCCTCTACTCAGTCTCCCTTCATCCCTAATACTGCAGCAAATCAACCCCACAGCAGCCTGTTACACCCCCACGTCCTCTGTAATTAGCCATAACCCAGGAACCCTTCTTCCTTTTTCTCTCTCCAGAGCCCTGGTAATGCTGGGACCTGTAGCTCCAGGACCAATTTGTAATACAGGCTCAGACTCCCTGGGGACTACATTCCTCACAAGTCATAGTTGCTCCCAGCAGGCACTGTCCATCCCAGAATCCACAGCATCCGAGTTTCCTCTTCCTCTGTTTTCCCAGAGTGATTGACAGGGCTCTTCTCCAGCTCTCTCGGTGGCTGCATACAGTCCTGCATACATATCCGCTCACCCAATATGGCCATCCCCAGAGTTGAAGACACCCTATAGCTGAGCATGGTTAATGGTCTTCTCCAAAATGGTCACTGCAGCTGAGAATTGCAGGCAATTCATTTAATGCTCCTTGTGTCACAGGTATGGAGCAAAGCTTCCAAACCAGGAAAAACCTTTAAAAGAAAATATAGGAACCAAAAGGTTCCAAACCCACGCAAATCAATGATCAAAAAACAAATAAACTACAATAAAGAGCTGCGTGTTGTAAAGTGTAAAAAACACCTAAAACGTGAAAGGAAACAAAGAAGCCGCGCTCTTATATCATAAATTACATATCACAATGGTGAATAAATAAATAAATACATCTTCATTTAAATTATAAAAGATACATAAAACTTGTGAAGTCCATGTATAGATCCCACACGTGAATAACGTCCTCAGTGTGTATAGGAAAGGTTCCTCTCCACTCTGCAGACTGAGAGGCCGCTGACATCAGCCCACTCCGAGCACTGCAGACTGAGGGGCCGCTGACGTCAGCCCGCTCCGTGCATTGCAGACTGAGGGGCCGCTGACATCACCCCGCTCCGAGCACTGCAGACTGAGGGGCCGCTGACTTCAGCCCGCTCCGAGCACTGCAGACTGAGGGGCCGCTGACGTCAGCCCGCTCCGTGCATTGCAGACTGAGGGGCCGCTGACGTCACCCCGCTCCGAGCACTGCAGACTGAGGGGCCGCTGACGTCAGCCCACTCCGAGCACTGCAGACTGAGAGGCCACTGACATCAGCCCTCTCCGAGCATGGCAGACTGAGGGGCCGCTGACGTCAGTCCGCTCCGAGCACGCAGACTGAGGGGCCGCTGACGTCAGCCCGCTCCGAGCACTGCAGACTGAGGGGCCGCTGACGTCAGTCCGCTCCGAGCACTGCAGACTGAGGGGCCGCTGACATCAGCCCGCTCCGAGCACTGCAGACTGAGGGGCCACTGACGTCAGCCCGCTCCGAGCACTGCAGACTGAGGGGCCGCTGACATCAGCCCACTCCGAGCACTGCAGACTGAGGGGCCGCTGACGTCAGCCCGCTCCGAGCACTGCAGACTGAGGGGCCGCTGACGTCAGCCGAGAGAAGAGGAGAAGATCTCTGGCGGGTCACTTAAGCGCCTGCAAATAGGTATTTTCCACAAAGTTACACAAGGAAACACACTGCACATTATATATTCTTTTTAAAAAAGGATTACTGTATATGTTTTTACAAGGACTTTAAAGTGGAGCTCCCTACCTTCCAAAAATGAAAAGCCAGCAGCTACACATACTATAGCTGCTGACTTTAATATTAGGACACTTACCTGTCCTGGATTCCATCAGCTGTCGGGTGCTGCCGCCGCCATTGCCTAAAAGGGAACCCGGCAGTGAAGCATTGCGTCTTTACCAGCCCGGCGGCAGGGGAAGGAAGAGGGAGCTGGACATCTAACGTACCTCGCCACGGCAAGGTCTGGCGGAAGTGGTGACAGGGTACCTGTCAAAAACAGGTACCCGCTCCCCCCTCCCTCCTACGGGGGGTAGGAGACAGATGACCGGAAGTTTCACTTTTGGGTGGAACTCTGCTTTAACTAGGGCTTATCTTCGGGGTAGGGCTTATATTGCAGCTATCCCTGAAAATCATGCTAGGTCTTATTTTCAGGGTAGGGCTTATTTTCGGGGGAACAGGGTATTACAGTAAGTCAAATTACGCATATGGGAAATTTCAAGATGTCATACATGAGGACACAGGAATGAATCCAAACCACTGCTGTCCTCCATTCAATATATACACTATATACTGGAGCTTTGAATACACTAGATAGATAGATAGATAGATAGATAGATAGATAGATAGATAGATAGATAGATAGATAGATAGATAGATAGATAGATAGATAGATAGATAGATAGATAGATAGATAGATAGATAGATTATTCAAAGCTCCAGTGTTGCCATATAGAGAGGGAGAGGAAAGAACACTCTTATTGTGCAGTATTTCAAATAATTTATTTAAAAAAGAAGGTTGCATGACGTATCTCAAACACCACCCAACGCCAGTGTTTATGGGTCCCCGTTATGACGTCAGACGTAGGCTGACGAAACGGCTTTGGGTGGTGTTTGAGAAATATAATTTCCGGTCAGCTGCAACGCAGATGGATCGCAATTCGGTGATTCCTATACAATACATGCTGATCCTTGTCTTCTTTGATGTAAGTGCAATACAACCTTCTTTTTTAAATAAAGTATTTCAACTACTGCACCATGAGAGTGTTCTTTCCTCTCCCTCTCTATATAGTAACACTGGAGCATTGAATAAGCTATCATTATATACAGTGGAACCTTGGTTTACGAGTAACGTGGTTAACGAGCGTTTTGAAAGACAAGCAACTTTTTTTTTTTAAATTCTGACTCGGTTTGCGAGTGTTGTCTCGCAAAACGAGCAGAATTCAAGCTAATGGGCAGTGCAGTACCGCATTTGGCCACAGGTGCGGGGGCGCCGGGGACACTCGGAATGGTTTGGAGCCATTTGGAAATACTTGGGATGACTCGGAAATACTCTGAAACAGTTGGAAAAACTGCATTCCGAGTGTTTCCGAGGCTTTCCGAGCTGTCCCCGAGTATTTCTGAGGCTCTCTGTCACCCCCCTACCTCTGGCCACATGCAGTATTGCATGTAATAGAAGTAAGTGCGGAACTAATTATCTTCGTTTCCATTGACTTCTATGGGGAAATTCACTTTGATATGCGAGTGGATTACAAGGATTCTCCTGGAAAGGATTATGCTTGTAATCCAAGGTTCCATTGTATATATATTGAATGGATGACAGCAGCAGGTTGGATTCATTCCTGTGACCTCATGTATGACATCTTGGATTTTCTCATATGCGCAATTTGACTTCCTGTAATAGGGGTCAATTAAGTCTGGTGAGTGCATAGTGTGTCCGCATGCTGGTGGAGAGGAACTTTTCCTATACTCACTGAGGACGTTATTCACGTGTGGGATCTATACATGGGCTTCACAATTTTTGTGTATCTTTTATAATTTAAATGAAGATTTATTCATTTGTTTATTCGCCATGGTGATATGTAATTTATGATATATATTTCTTTGTTTCTTTTCAGGGAAAAACCTTTGTAACCACTAGCAAACCCGGCTACACGTTACCATGCAGCATAACGCCCATGCATTAGACTTATTGCAACAAACCAGACTGGTGTGATTGAATGAGGCGGAGATTGTGGCGTTACCTTCCCACCGCTCCACCTCATCCAATCAGAGAAAGCCTTGTATTCATTGGCTATGCCAGTGCAGGAAAAATCATAGAGAAAACTACAGTTTTATAAGTTTTGCGCTGGTCATAGCAATCATTTTTTTCTTCAGTGTTTTAGAGCAGGTTATATAAAGGAAAGCAAAGGAAAGAAGATTCTGATTTATTGCTGTGGGCATTTTTTTTTAATTGCTTGCAAAATGAAAGTACCTGTGTTGCCCCTGGCGACCACTTCTTTTTGCAGATATTTTCTAGCTCATGTTATACTATGAAAAAAAGATCGTCATGCTCTGCTAATGGGAAACTATGACTGAGACAGTTTTTCCCCGACTGAGATAATTCTGACAAGGCCCATTAGTTTCTAACAGAATCATTCCTCCTCCAACATGAAAATCAACTGCAAAAACACCAGCAGAAAGTGGAGGAAAGACTACACAGCCGAAAATACAAAGATCTTATAAAAGCACCAGATTTCAAAATTCTTGCTTCTAAAACACCCCACCTTTAACATGACAAAGTCTGGGGTGCTCAGGCACCAAGCTGCAGTGTGCCATAAGGGCTCCTTTACAATTGCGGGCACTTGATGGGCAACGAGGAGGCATTATATCGCCTCCTCACCTATAAAAACCCACACCGCCATGCCACAAATGTGTGTTCTTACCCCACGTTCACACCTATGCGCTTTTTTGTGCGTTTTCAGACTCGCACCACAGTCCATTTAACATTCCTATGGTACATGTTCACATCTATGCATTTTTCAGCGGGTTCATTTTTGGATTTGTGTTTTGCGTGTAATAGACTTCAATGGAGTTACACCAGAAACGCAAGTGCATTTTTGATGCGTTTAATGCACCCCTGCTCCCCACCCTTGGCAAAAAAGTGCCTCCCCCTTCCTGACCTGCCAGGCTGTATGCTCGGATAAGGGTCTGGTATGGATTTGGGGGGACCCCACACCATTTTTATTTTATTTTGGCGTGGGGGTCCCCTCCAAATGCATACCAGGCCCTTCAGGGCCTGGTATGCATTTGGGGTGATCCCAAGCCATTTTTTTTTTTTTAGCCAGCAATTTTTTTTTTACTTTCAGCTGTCAGCGGGGAACCAGCTTTTCATTACTGACTGTTAAGGATGCAGCGGTCAGCTTCCCAGCACGCTCCTTAGCAATCAGCTATATACAGTGTTTTTAAAGGAACATAAAAAAAACCCACAAAATGCATGAAAAGTGCACGCAAAAACGCATCAAAAATGCGGGTTTAAAAACGCATCGCAAAACGTGCCTGAAAAATGTAACAGCCGCAAATGCATAGATGTGAACCTAGACTTAACACCCAGAGGCCTATCTACTCTCACCTCACTCTCATCACTCTGCCAGCTGTCAAAGCACTTTTTTGCCGAGGGTGGGGAGACCAGCAGACTTACGCCTCATTCGCATGGGCGTGTATGTGGGGTGCAGCGTGGTGCAATATAAAACTTGTATGGAAATAAGGTAGCAACAGTTCACAGGTTCCAGCTGAACCAACAGTGTCTGTTGAGAGGGGGCAGAATACGGCCTAGCCATCTCCTGCCTAATCGGGAAGATTTTCAGAGAGATGCACCCCTAAGCTTTCCCTCCTCATCGGGAACCTTTCAATATCGCTAGTACTGTTCCTAACAGACAGGGTACCTTTCCCTATACTACCCACTCGCATAAAGCACACCGAAACCAGGGGCCAGGATCTTAAATAGACTCTGCCACACCTAAGATGGCTGCCAGAGTCACATGAGCGGCCAGTATCCAGTCAGATTGCTGCCCCAGTGACTCAGGAAACCACACAGGAACCCTGTTCCCCATGACTGTGTTCTGATCTGTGCATACAACCCACACAGATGGGGATGCTCATGGAGTTTCATGCAGGTCCATGTAGTCAGCCGCCTGTCATTGATTTTTAACAGGCTGCCGGCACACCCCCTGCACCCAACACCTGTGCATCACAGGTGGCTGAATACGGACCTTCACAGGTGAGTATGAACCATGTGAATGAAGCCATAAAATCAAAGAATGTGACTACATTTTGTAGCATTTATTTCTTTAAGACATAGAACTGCTATACCACCTTGGTTTCAACATAGATCTGCTTCAAGCTGATCACATGTGATGTGCAAGAAAAGATAACGACTACAGATCCCCTGTATACCCAGGTAGATACATTTGCCTTCTCTTATATTTCTACTACTTAGGCCTCATGCACATTGGGCTTTACCCCCTGGCGTTGAGACCTGGGCATTTGGGCGTAGGCGGAAGACACAGGGTGCCCAGCTGCCAGTAGCCTGTTGAACTGTAGCTGAAAGCTGCTGCACCTGGATGGTGCACTGCAGTGGCGGCTGGTACCTAAAATGTTTCACTGTGCTAATCAATTGCAGCCTCACAGTGCCTATCATGTACAGCCTCACTGTGCCTGTCCCACATTCACATTTTAAGTAAAATAAAATAAACCCACTTAACATAAGGTGCCCTCATCAGAGCCATCTTTAACATCAGATGTCCCAGTCAGAGTCCCCCTTTACAACAAGTGTCCCCATCAGCATCCCCCTATGCATCGGGTGTCCCCATCAGAGCCCCCCTTTACAACAGATGTCACCATCAGAACCCCCTTTACAGCAGATGTCACCATCAGAGTCCCCTTTACATGAGATGTCCCCATCAGGGCCCCCCTTTACATCAGATGTCACCATCAGAGCCCCCTTTACATCAGATGTCACCATCAGAGTCCCCCTTTACAGCAGATGTCACCATCAGAGCCCCCTTTACATCAGATGTCACAATCAGAGCCCCCCTTTACAGCAGATGTCACCATCAGAGCTACCTTTACAGCAGATGTCACCATCAAAACCCCCTTTACAGCAGATGTCCCCATCAGAGCCCCCCTTTACAGTAGATGTCCCCATCAGAGCCCCCCCTTTACAGCAGATGTCACCATCAGAGCCCCCCTTTACAGCAGATGTCCCCATCAGAGCCCCCTTTACAACAGATGACCCCATCAGAGCCCCTTTACATCAGATGTTCCCATCAGAGCACCCCCTTTACAGGAGATGTCCCCCCTCACCCCCCTTGTACTCACAGCAAGTTGCCTGTCTTCCACCTTCGAACGGCTGGGATGAGTCAGAGAAACTGGAAGTGAAGGCACAGGACCCGCCAATCACTAACCACAGCATGCAACAATGCTATAGAGGGAGTGTTGTGGGCGTAGAGCTCTGCGCCCTGAGGAATTTCTAAAGGAAGCCAATAGAGCTTCTTGTTTGCAATCATGTGATTGCAAACACATCATGCTTTCCATAGCAGCAGTGTGTCCGGTGCCCTGCACACACTTAGAGGGCCATTATTTTTTTAACAATGAGTAGCTTTGGGGGGGCTCCCCTGCACCCCCTATGGGCGGGCCGCCTCTGGTGCACTGCGTGGTAATTACATTTATGGCAGTATGCGCCCTGGGATGAATGTCCAAAATGCAAGTAGTCTGCATTTGGGGCATTTGCCCTTGGGTGCTTATTGCCCTAAACATAAGTTCCATTCAGTGGGCCAGAAGCGTTTGGCATCTGATAGAGTATCAAAGTAACTATCGAAGTCTGCACTAAGACTGGGTTCACACTGCTGTGCTCACAGTAGGAGTCTGGTGTCTCTCTGTTCTCTGTGTAAAACGTCGCAAAAATGAGCGGCACTTTAGCGCTAATGGCGGGGCGCTGCAGTGTGAAAGCGGTCTTAAGGCTCTTTCACATGGGGTGGCTGGGGAAGCGGGATTGGTAAAAATAGGAGGCTGAGCTGCAGTTTTCCGCCCATTCCTATGCTAACATTTCTGCCTGACAGGTCTGTACACATGCCACCACACAATGCTTTCCTTGGCAGCATTTTTAACTCAGCCTGCGGAGTTTGACAGGTGGCATCGCCTGTCAAACTTGCCAATTGAGTTCAATCAGGCTGCACTGCAACCGCTAACCAAACGCTCAGCTCGTGGTTGTGATGAGATTGTTTTGCTATTAAATCCCCCTTGGGATAAAAAAAAATCAAATCAGATGTCAAGAGTAAGGATGAGCTCCGGCGTGTTCGCACACTCCACGTGCAGAGCCCGCCAGGAAGTCGGCACTGCGCTGCGCTAATCACAGGCATTGAGGCATTTTCCTGATGTGCGGCTGCAGAGATCGGGAAATGTCTCACTGCCTGTGATTAGCGCAGTGCCGACTTCCTGGCAGGCTCTGCACATGGAGTGTGCAAACGCGCCGGAGCTCATCCTTAGCCAGGAGTAGAGATGTGCAGGGGAGTGTTCGGGATCCCGCCAGGAAGCCAACACTGCTCATCGCTAATCACAGGCATTTCCTGATCTGTGCAGCTGCAGAGAGGGAAATATCTCACTGCCTGTGATTAGCGGTGTGCATTGTCGGCTTCCTGGCGGGATCAAGCAGGTGGGATCCCGCAACACACCCCAGCCTGTTCCTAGGCAGGAGTCAGCAGGATCACTTCCTGAACATCAGTCAACTGCTGCTACACCACCCTCTGAAAAGCGACCCAACGCTGACTTGTGGTTTTTTTTTGTGTTTAGCATCGTGTTTGTTTTAATTGATTTTAAGGGCCAGTTCACTAAGGATGAGCTCCGGCGTGTTCGCACAGCCCACGTGCAGAGCCTGCCAGGAAGTCGGCACTGTGCTGTGCTAATCACAGGCAGTGAGACATTTCCCGATCTCTGCAGCCGCACATCAGGACAATGTCTCACTGCCTTTGATTAGCGCAGGCGGGCTCTGCACGTGGGCTGTGTGAACACGCCGGAGCTCATCCTTACAGTTCACATACAATTGCACAGGAACATGGTGCACATTTCCTGTGCGATCCCCTGCAGTGCGATTTTCAGCCTGTTTGAATGGGCTATAATCGCACCGGAACACACAAAAAGTAGTGCATACGCGACTTTTGAAAAACACACCCCGCACCGAATTCCATGGTACGTTGGTGCCATGTGATCTGGTGCCCGCAAACTCACGCCATTTGCGATTTGTGTTGCTATTAACAATGTAAAAGCACCTGCAGCAGATTGCAATGGCAGTGTGTTTTGAGCACGGTGTGGGAAACACGCACAGAATGCGTTCTGGTATTAACATGCCAGGCTGGGTTCACACTAGTGCAAATCCCCTGCGCATCGCACCCGACTCACAAGGCAGTTCACGCTGCGCTATGCGAACTGCTGGGAGTGTCAATACAAAGTTAATGACACCCCCAAATCAGTTTGCATATCGCAGTGCGAACTGTCAGTTCTGACATGAATCGGATCGCATGGGTGTGTGTGAACTCCCATGTGATCTGATTCTGGCGCGGACTAAAAAAAGGGTCCTGTGTGAGCTTAGTTTGAATGCGATGCGAATTCAGCCATACTATCTGTATGGCTGAAATCGCATTGCATGTGATTTGCAGTGCAGTGCGAATCACATGCAATATCGCACAGCGCACTGGTGTGAGCCGGGATTCACTAATGAAAATACATGTGTGTAAAAACAGATAGGTTTGAACACAACCTACAGGATACCCCATGATATAAGAGATTTGGTAGTTTTAGTGAGCACCTGACAGTAATTAGCTGACACCTGAGCTCCTCTGCTCACTACAAACCACATGATGAATCAGATCCTCTCCACATGAAGACATCAGACAGGTAAGGAGTGATTCCAGCTACATTACACGCCTTCCTCAATGCACGGCTTATCTCAGCACTTGTTTTTATCGACTGTATTGTGTGCAATAGAAAGCTAGCAGTCTGGGGATTACGGTGCTATTGTTGGACTCGTTTTGCAACTGGAGCTTAGCAAGCAGAGGTTTATGGCTTGCAGCCCCCGTTCTCTTTGAAGCGATTTGTCATGCGATTTGACAGGTCCAGTCGAAAGCCTATTGCCAGCAATGGCACCGTTCCAATCAGTGCGACGCCAAATTTGCGGCGCCACACCGATTTTTCAAAAGTAGTTCCTGCACTACCTTTGGCAATTTTGGGTGCAACTTCAATAGACATCTGTGCATGAAGCCGCATGGATGTCTTTCAAGTCACACCTGAAGTCCTGGCTATCAAACCGTGCGATTTCAAAGCTGTGTTCAGTGTGAAGGAGGGCTCAATGATCTAAGGATACTGGCGGCTATGGACAAACAGCTGGTTTGTTGCAGTTTTAATAATTCACATGTAGCTGGTGGAAGGGTTGGAGTAAAACTAGGTAAAGCATTGGTTCTCAACCTTCCTACTGCCGTGACCCCTTCATAACATTTCCCAAGTTGTGGGGACCCCTAACAGGAAAATTATTTCCCTTGGTCCTTCATTGCTGTAATTTTGCGACTGTTATGAATCGAAATATATAAATATCTGATGTGCAGGATGTATTTTCATTATTACGAATTTAACATCTTAAAGTCTAGTGATTAATTACAAAAACAATCTGTAATATATAGTGTGAAATATTTATTTAAAATTAACATATAATTTACAAATGAATAAAATGCCCCTCCGAGAGACAGGGTAAGTGCTGGGCAGACAGCGAGTGGGGGCACAGTGGCTGCGTTTGCTGGGCACAGTGGCTGCGTTTGATGTACAAAAAATGCTTTTATTAATTAGTGTCTCTGACTTACCAAAGTCACTCAGGTGTCCTGTCAGAATCAGCAACCCATCTAATGTGTTAACCGGAAGTGACGTTTCATCGCCACCATCTTGGTACGCTCGTCCGCAGCAAGGCTACAGTTAGAAGTCGGCACGCAGACATCTTTTTACATCCACCGAAGTCTTGCATTTTTACCAGTAAGCTGAGCTTATATACTATATAAGCCTGGTAAAAATATGTGTTAAAATGTAAGACTTTGGTGGGTGTAAAAAGATGTCCGCTTGCAGACGAGAGTACCAAGATGGCGGCAACGGAACGTCCCTTCCGCGCGTCTTCTCTTCTCGCTGGCTGAGACGGACAGACTCCGGCGTACACACCGTAACTTCGGGTCCGTCTTGGCCAGCTTTCCAGATTGGACCACCATTCGCGACCCCCTGGCGGAACGGCAGTTGACCCCCACGTTAAGAACCGTTGAGGTAAGCCCTCGTTCACACTGAATGCGGGTTTGAGTTCAGCTGAACCCGCAGAATTTCAAACCCACATTTCAGTGCGAATTCGGGGGGCGCATTGAAAGAAATCTGTGCGGGTTTATGCACAGATGTCTATTAAAATCGCCCCCAGAAGTCACCAAAAGTAGTGCAGGAACCACTTTTTTTTACCAATCGGTACGGCGTTGCACTGATTCGGATGGTGCCGTTGCCGGCAATAGGCTGCGATTTGACATGTCAAATCGCCCCAATGTTGGCTTAAGGTGATTGCACTAGCAGGCAGCCAGAGAGAACTCTACTCGCGTCTGTCAGACGGCTCTTCCTGTTTACATCGTGATCAGCCGTGATTGGACATGGCTGATCATGCGGTAAAGAGCCTCCGCCGGAGGCTCTTTACCGAGATCGGCGTAGCTGTGTGTCAGACTGACGCCGTGATGCACGCCCCCACGGGCGTGCGGCGGCTGTTATCCTGCAGGACGTCATGTGACGCCCAGTCAGGATGACTGAACCACCGCGTGGGAAGTGGTTAAAGTGTATTTTTTTCCTAAAAAAAAAATTGTGTTTGAAAGACCGCTGCACTAATACAGTGTGATATAAAATATTGCAACAACCGCCTTTTTATTCTCTAGGGTCTCTGCTAAAATAATTTTTTTTTTAAATTTATATAACTAAATAATGAACAATTTTATATATATTATTAGGTTCTAGCAAAAAAATACTGATTTTGATAACAATTGTCGGAACAAGGCCTGGTCTTTAAGTGGTTAAACGTAAAATCGATTGAAAAAGCCCAGGTTCACACTGAGCTGCGGGAATGAAGTAATGCGAGTTCAGCTGAACTCGCAGGATTTCACTCCCGCATGTCAGTCCCGATTTTGGCCGTGATTTTAGAGACATCTGTGCGGGTTTCTGCACAGATGTCAATGTAAAGCGCAGCCCAAAATTGCAAAATGTAGTACAGGAACTACTTTTTGAAATCGGTGCAGCTCCGCAGATGCGGTGTCGCACCGATTATTATGGTGCCATTGACGACAATTGCTGCCGATTTGACATGTCAAATCGCATGTCAGAATGCTCCAGTGTGAACCAGGGCTAACAAAGAGAATGAAGTCGGCAGCTACAAATACTGTACCTGCTTACTTTAAAAAAACAAAAAAAAAAAAAAAAAAACACTCGCCTGTCCAAGGATCCAGCGCCGTCCTCCCCTTGGCTGGTTCTTTGCCGGTCTTCGGGGGCCCGGCACCGGCATGTTTATGAAGGGAAGCCATCTGTGACTCCTTGCGTCTTTACAAGCGACTTCCCACTGCACATATGTGAGCTGCACTGCGAATGTGAATGATCCCGCAGCCTCCTGTGATGTGTCCCAGAAGGTTGCAGGCGGGGGGGGGGAGAACTTCCGCTCTGATTACCTAGGCAGTCAGAGTAGGCGTAGGAGCGGGTACCTGCTAAAACTAGCCCCCCCCCTTAAAAAAAGATTCAAAAAGTGGGAGAAATGGGGGGGGGGGGGGGGTTGTTAAAAAGAAACTTCCCGTTTTTAGAGTGAAGTTCCGCTTTAAAGGAAAATTCCATCTATTGCAATAAAAAAATAATAGCATCCATACTTCAAAAAAGCAAAAAATGAGCATTTATCATTTTTTCAGATTGGAGCCTGCAAGACATTGCGACAGTGATCAGGGGATCAACAAATGCAATTCTCTGGCTCCTGCAGACTGTTTCATAACCTTCATTTGTGGAGCCTCTAGGAAGTATTAATGGATTACAAGTACAGTAAAGTGACATCCCTGCACTTCTGCTCCATTGAGAACTATTGCGTGGCAGATGGGAAATTGTAGTTTTTTTTTTTCATTGACAACTCTCTGTGAATTATTGATGTGGCTGTGCATGGCTCTGCTAAATTTAAAGGGTAATTCTACTATTATAGAAAAAAATATAGCCTATACAACTGCACAAGAGCATGAATAGGGTAGCCAGATACCTTACTTCCCTACCAATACATGCATACATTTTTATTATTAAGTAATGACACCGACACCTGGATTGGATGTAAATGGCCTTATCGGCCTTTATTTAACAAAAACCAATAAAAAACTAACTTTTATTTTCAATATTTATAACCTTTAAATATTTAAAATATTTAACTCTGACTCTCAGTAACCTTATTGTTGCTGGTCCCTGACGACCACAATCACTTTTTGAGCCTGAGCCCCATTTGTTAGATCTGTCCCCAGCCGCTAACTCGCCGCGAGGACTCACTAACTGACCCAGACCCCCATTTATTACCAGTTGGTCCAAAAACTGACTGGACCAACTGAAAAACTCCATCCTGGGATGTGTCCCAACGTTTTCAATCCTCATTGTAAACTATATATATATATATATATATATATATATATATATATATATATATAAACTATTGTCGCCAAGGACCAAGCGGCACAAGTGTGACACCTTACGCTTGTGCCCGCAGCCACACTAAAAATGCTCTTCTAATGCCATCCTCCAGCCCCAGGGACCAAAGATCAATCCCCACCGGGTTAAGGTGAACACCATCCCCTCTCAGGTACATCCAAGTGTCGGTTTCTAATTCCCAATGTCGTATCACAATACCCCCATTACTGGCAACAAACCTGCCCACCTCCTTGTTGACTTTTATACGGGTCTTATTGAGTTTTTCCCACGATCGTGCCCCCCTCCAAGACATACGGGCAACTATATCGGACCATACGAACAGCATGTCTGGAAAGCATGCCCGGAGCCTGAGAAAGTCCCATTTGATATCTTTTATGACCTGCCTCATTGGTCTAATACCCAAGTCATTTCCTGCCACATGAAGAACCAATATGTCAGGGACCCTGTCCAACCTGGAGAATCTTTGTACCACTTGCTGCCACCTCATGCCTGGTATACCCAACCACCTGACTGTGCCCTCCTCTCTCTTAAGTCGTAGCTGTCTACCTTCAGGTCTGATGTCCGCCCGTTTTGCCCCCCAGAAAACGTATGAGTGTCCCAAAATCCAAATGAGACATCTGGGGGGATCTGAAAAGAAATAACAAACATACCAACGACATGCCAACATTTTTTACCGTCTACTAATCTTAACCTATGTAACCAACTATACTTCACAATAACTGTGGACGAACATATATCTGAAATCTGTTTGATTCCCATCTGCCTATCTTCTTTATTACATTTTCTGGAAGTCCCCAGCGAGCTGCTTCCGTGGCTGCCCCTATACGGAAAGAATGCCCTGCATATTCTCCCGGGGAAAGCCCTCCTTCTTTTAAACACTTCCTCAGCACTGCTGTGAACTGAAACCTGGATAAACACAAACCATCCTTATGTATAAAAAATGCTCCCTCCCCTGTCGGGCGCACCTCCAAGAACTGCCTCAGGGTCGTTACCGGACAAAACTGGGGTTCTAAACCCTTGAACAACTCCACTCTGACCCCTTTTCCTTCCTGGTCCGTTTTTGATCGCCGTATCCAGATCAGAACTGACTGATCTGAAAACTGCACATCACCCAACCTCAGACCTCCCACCACCCTTTTTGATAGCGAGACCAATTCCCCGATTCTAAATGCTCCAAAAAATGCCACCACAAAGGCTGCTCGAAAGAGTACTTGTTCAAAATACTCTGAACACACCTTGTGGAGGCTTGTCAGAATCGTCCCCAGCACCTCAAATGACATATGGGCGTCTGGAGTCCTTCTTGTGAGAACCTTTTCTATACCCCCGCAAAGCCCTGCGAACCATAAATGATTTTGTGACATCCCTGCGTCCTTTTAATTGGAATAAAAAGGCTAAAGCCGCCATCTTCTTTCCTATTCCCAACCCAGAGACCCCTTTTTCATAATTTCTACAAATGAAACACAACACCCAAGTTTGTACGTCAGTAGAGTCCTCTGACCCTCCTACCTCCTCCATGAAGGCAAACCATTCTTGCCACACTTTTTCATAAGCCCTCCATGTTCCTGCGCTGAGAGACTGCCGGATCAATCCTGCGGTGATTCCAACGTAACTCTCCACAGTTCCGACGGGCATGGCTCCCCTACCCGGTTTGCCTCCGGTGCCAGCTTGCGAAATTCTTCCCACTGGAAACGAGACAAAGCATCCGCTAACTTATTGTCCACTCCAGGGATATGTACAGCATAAATAAATGCATTTATGCGCAAACAACTGAGCACCAAGTGTCTTAACAATCTAATCACAGGTGGGGATGAGGCCGTGATATTATTAATTGCCCAAACTACCCCCAAATTGTCGCAATTGAACCTAACTTTTTTGTTCCGCAATTCTTCCCCCCACAGTTCTACTGCCAGAACAATGGGAAACAGTTCTAGGAGGACCAGGTTTCGCAGGAAACCTGCCTCTCTCCAAATCTCTGGCCATGGTCCTGCACTCCATCTACCCTGGTAATACGCCCCGTATCCTGCCGATCCTGCCGCATCTGTGAACAGGACCAAGTCAGCATTGCTGACCAGTCCCTCTTGCCACACAGACCTCCCATTAAAACATTCCAAAAACGCATCCCACACCTTTAAATCAGCCTGCAATTCTCTGGTCAATCTGACAAAGTGATTGGGAACTCTCACCCCAGCCGTGGCCGCTGCCAACCTCCTACAGAATATACGACCCATGGGAATGATTCTGCATGCAAAATTCAATTTTCCCAATAAGGATTGCAATTCCTTCAGCCGCAGCTTCCGCTTCTTACCCGCCATACTCACCTCCTTCCGTAACGCCACCAATTTGTCCTCAGGCAGTCTACATTCCATCGCCATGGAATCAATAGTGATGCCCAAAAAAACTAATTCCGATGTTGGGCCCTCCGTCTTGTCAGCTGCCAGCGGAATCCCGAATCTGTCAGCCAGGTGTTGTAACGTTCCCAATAACACTGCACAACATCTGGAGTCTGGGGGGCCTATGCACAAGAAATCATCCAAATAATGGATAATTGAATTCATCCCTGCCGCTTCCCTAACCGCCCATTCAAAGAATGAGCTAAAGGCCTCAAACAGTGCGCATGAAATGGAACAACCCATTGGCAAGCAACGGTCCACAAAGTACGACCCTTGCCAACAGCATCCCAACAAATGCACACTGTGCGGGTGTACCGGCAATAATGGAAATGCCGATTCCACATCAGTTTTAGCCATGAGGGCGCCCTTACCATATTTTCTAACCCACGAGACAGCTGCGTCGAACGATGTATAGGTAACCGCACAATCCTGCGGGTCAATACCATCGTTCACAGAGCCACCTCTTGGGTAGGACAGATGATGTATCATCCTATATTGCCCCAACTCCTTCTTCGGAACAACTCCCAACGGGGAAACTATTAACCCTGGTAACGGCGGGGAAGCGAATGGCCCAGCCATCCGGCCCAATGCAACTTCCTTAAACAGCTTAGCCGACACCACCTCCGGGTGGAGGCGTGCCGACTTCAAATTGTCTGCAACTGGCGGAACCTCCCGCAATGAACTCGGAATTCGAAAACCCTCCCTGAACCCTGTTTCTAATAACATGGCCGCCGCCCTATCCGGGTACCTATTTAGGAAAGGTAGCATCCTTTCTAGTCTCACCGGCGTCATCCATTTTTCAACGATGTCTCCTGTGCGACCTTTTCCTTGCTTGAAGCAGCGCGCAAAAGGGTGCCCCCCACTACATCCGGAGCATTCATGTTTGTAGCGACATGAAGTCCCGAACCAACAGTTGCCTTCATTGAACTGCCAGCACACCCCTTTCTTTTTTGGAGCCGGCGATCCAGCGGAGGAGGTGCCGCCGACCCCCCCCCCCCTTGAAAAAACGGGCTCGCAGCCCTGGATGACGTCATCAACTTCATCCAGAGACTTATATCTTTATGGTCCCATCTAATCGATGGGCGAATAGCCTTCCTTTGACGAAACTGCTCGTCATAACGAAGCCATGCTAAACCCCCATATACTCGATGTGCCTCGCTGATCGCTTCTAAATAACAGAATAATGCCGAGCAATTCTCGGGGGCTTTTTCCCCAATCACGCTAGCCAGAATCGCAAAAGCTTGCAACCAGTTAGCAAACGTGCGCGGAATTAATCTGTACCTTCTCTTCTCTTCCTCCTCTTTTTTACTCTCATCTGGCTGTACTCTGTCTAAATTAAACTTTTCTAATGGGAGCAAGGAGAAAATGTCCACAAACTCGTTTTTCCAAATTTTTTTTCTCTTACCTCTTTTTTCAAATGCGCCCCCAAAGGTCCCTCGAAGCAAACGTAGACCTCACACTTGGCCGCATCTGCCAGTCTCACCTTTTCCGCATCCTTTTCCTGCGTTGTGGTTTTTGCAGAATGTCTCACGCCGTCACCTCCTGTCTGTGTCTTGGCCACCACCAACGTCGTCGGCCTTTGCGGGGGGTCCACTACAACCACGGGATCCCTAACACTTGGGAGCTGTGGTACCCAGGGGCTGATGGGGGATGAGGGTTGCGGAGCCCCGCTCTCCAGGCGGCGAAGTAACTCCCTCACTGACTCCCATAAATCCCCTTCTCCTCCCCTTACTGCACCTTGCTCATCCTCCCCCTGCTTCAGTCAACCCATAACATTAGTAACGGAAACAGACGTTCGCTTACCAGGCTGCCTTAGGTGAGAGGACCCACCAGCCGTCGGACCCGACTCCACCGCTGCCTCCTGTGGATCATCGCTCAGCTCGCCCTCCTCGCTGCTGCTGCTGTCCCTCTGTATCAGTTGCTGTTCTTCTACTGCTGTTCTTCTGGCCGACTTTCGTCCTGCAGCCTGAGCGACCGGAGGGGGGGCGACATCCATCTGAGGGTTCCTTCCTCCGTTCCCCTCGTATGGGGAAATTATGTCATCACTCGGCGACCTGTCTCTCACGCAGGCATTGCGCTGGCCAACCCTCCCAGGCCCTTCACTGAACCTGGAGGCGGGGCCTCCCGACTGATGATCCCTGTGCTGACTGGCTGGACCTCTTCCCTGAGGTAAGATGGCACCGCCACGAGGCAAGCCGCCGGCCATTTCACAGGCTATGCCGGCGCCCGACCGTCCCGTTCTCCCTCGCCGGGTTGCCACCCCGACCGTAGCATCGCCGGTGGTGGCAGCCTGCTGTCTATCCCATGGAGATGCACCAGTGGGGGCTGGCCTGGGTGTCCGCATTACGCCTCCCCCCCGTGACTTTGCTGCAATCTGTCTCTCCTTGCTGCCCCCCCGCCCGCTCTTTTAGGTGTCTGCTTTGCGGGCGGGGGTCCCGAGGGGGTCCGACTCGGGCTCCCCAGTCTCCTCTGAGTCCTGGGAGCGATGTCAGGACTAAGGCGCTCCGGAGGTCTAGACCTCCTAGCCCGTGATGAGGCAGGCCTCGCAGTGGATGGGCCCTGCTCAACCCCCTGTAGTGTGGATGCAATCTGGCTCTGCAGCCATTCTGCTCCATGGGTCTCCGCTGCTTCCCTAAGCTGTACCCATAGCTGCTCTAAACCACTCATGCTACCTGCTATCTCTCAGCTACCTCAGGGAACGTTCTTCCTGACTCTCCAACTCACGACTGCTGTATAATTCCCCCTGGCTTAAGCACTGATTAAAACTCTCCTCCCCTTCTACACTGATCCACCAATCCCAGCATATCCCTAACTTCCTTAAACCCCTCCTTATCCTACTTCTTCCTTCCCTAAGTTCCTTGCACCCTTTTATGTCTGTACTCTGCTTCCTTTACAATACAGCTCCGTACATGTCTTTTTATCCATGACCAGTGTATGCAAGATATCCCCAACTCTGCATAACCCCCCTTTTATCCCTCAAAACCCCTTTCTTTCACCTCTCGCTTTCCTTACCCCCCTTTTTATAAAGAATAGACCACACAGGAATGTTGGAGTATAACTGGCCATAGCAGCCCTTTATTAATAAACTATTAAATCCAATATTAAATAACTTCCAATCAATATATATATATATATATATATATATATATATATATATATATATATATATATATATATATATATATATATATATATATATATATATATATATATATTAAAATATAAATATGTACAACCTTTTTGTAACGACAATTTTAACTCCGTCTGTTGGTCTCTGATGGCACCCCGAACTTCACACTTTCCATTTTAACACTTTCCACCAGTAGACTGCGGGACCATATTTCCATACCAGGCCTCCAGTCGTATTATCAGCTCTGAGACAACCCCCTTCCCGCAGTGCAACCATTTTCTGTATTCCAGCCTACCCTTCCGCTGGAAACACACCAGAGGGGCACATATCACCGATGAGCCCCCCCACCACTTCCATCACATCTGTTTTCTGCCACCATCAGAGACCAAAGACACCGCCACAGCCCGCAAAGGATGACCCCTTAACCTTAGGTGCACTACAGTGGTGCCAGAATGAATGCCTTTGTGGACATGAGTGGTAGTCACATCATTCCCCCAGCCAATCAAGAGGCCCAAGACCCGGCATCTGGAAGAACCCCAGAGGTAGATGTCAGTGACCAGTGAGGGATATAATTGTCACCTTGCTGGAAGGTGAAGGTGAGATATCTGTGGACTTTAGTTCATCTGGTAATGGAAGTCATTTTTTCACTGGCTGGAACACTGCAGAATCTCATGGTGATGGCACTTCGCTTGTTCTGTCAGTGAGGGAGCAACACCATAGAAGGAAGATAAATGGGGTCTTGGCAGTTCTTTTGCTTAGAAGTTGTTCCCAGTGACAAATTTGTTAGCATGATATAGGCCTAAGAGATGTGAAGCCTACATAGACTTTCTTTTTCAAAGACAAGGTTTCTGTTTTTCTTTAAGTGAAGTGGAATTATGTGTCTAGCCAGGTGGCAAAGGGAACAGGTAGCACAACCTAAATATTTCTTTTATGTATAATCAGCAGTTATAACAATGTGTAATTCTTACTTCAAAGTTCAACTCTGTACAATAAGGCTTTTCTTTTTTTTTTTTAAAGCATATACCGTGAGGCTTCTCAGAGGTGGTTTTCTTTTTAAAGGGTGCTATCTTAGCCAGTTTGATGCACAAGATTGCATCAGATAAGAAAGCTGCAAAGGCTCTTTCAGAGGTGTTCGCGAGTGTCTCTATGCTATCACTACTACTAATGCTAGTCTTCTCCTTCACAAGTGAGTCTCTGAACTTCCCACACTGTAGCTTCACGCAAGTGACCCAGCAGGGTCTATAAGTAACTCCTTTTGAATCCAAGATGGCCTCCCAAATCTCAAGAGAATTGTGTCCAATGAGGCTCAAGCTCTCCCAAGGTGGCACCAAAAGTCTGTGTCAGAGGACACATTGGTCCTTTGCTAGGCTGTCCTCTGTGGCACCATTAAAAAGATGAAGTCTCTCAGCGCCCACAGCATTTGGTCCCAAACACATGCACAAGAAATACTGGTAGGAATGACCGAACAAGTCTTCTAAATATGAAAAAGGTATAAAAAGTACTTATTCCAAGGGATGCTGTTGCAGAGTGGATGAAATGATGTGATGATCGTACAAGGCAATGACAGCCTGAGGTGAGCAAATCAGGGATTGATGGAGGAATGAGTAAATTTTAATGGAAGGATGGATCAGAGAGTTCTGCAGCTGAAACACATCATGAAGAATTGCTGAGTGGATGGATGGATGAACCTGGCCAGGAGAGAAGATTGCTGTCCCCCCAGGTCAGACCAAGAGACAGCCAGCCACGTAAGCACTCTCTCCCAGTGGCAGGCAGCAAAGGGTTAATGTTGCTGGGAGGCTGTCTAAATTTAGGGTTGGACAAGAAGACAAGGCTAATAGAGGCAGGTTGTCTATTAATGGGACTGTAGGCAGGTGCTGTCTATTTTCTCCACTGTAGATGGCCCTTGACTGCAGCGGCATTGCAATTGGAGAGGAAGTCATGAGGAACATGGTTTCTCTATAGTTAGCTGGGTCACCAGGTAATCTGTCTGATTAGATGCTGCCACCCCATGTGACTATAAAAGCCATCTTGGGTTGGGCAGAGCCTATTTAGGGCCCTGGCTCTCAGGCTTGGAGTGCATTTTGCATGTGGGTAGTGTAGGAGCAGGTCACCAGTCTGACAGGGACAGTGATTGGTGGCAGGGAGAGGTTCTGGACAAGTAGGGAAAGGGTAGGGACAACCCATCCTTCCTGGACACCTCCCTATTTGGACTGGCCAGGCCGCATTCCAACCCTCAAGACAAATGCTGTCCGCACACCTGAGACCTGCTCTGCTGCTTATCGATTTTGCATTCTGTGAGTGTTCCTGGTCGGGCACCTTCCCGCCAGTCTTATTGTGATTTGCTGAACATTAATACAAATTCTGTTCACTGCACCTACCCAGAGATCTGTATTGTATAAATGTTCAGGCCTGTATTGTACAAATGTACTCACCGAGCCCCCTAACCTCCAGCTCCCCTCCAGTGGCGGCTGGTGGGTTCCCCTTTTGGGGGGGGGGGGCTGGCGAAGATGCACTGACCACCAGTGGCACCCGCCGGGCCACCTGCGGCACTTACCTGCTGTGTGGCGGGGCTCTCCTGCAGTGGCGGGGCTGTCCTCCTCCCAGTGCAGGCAGTGGCGGCTACGGTGTCCGCTCCTCAGGCTTCCTCCCCTGTGTGTCTCCTCTTCTGCCAAAGCACTAGGCGTCCAATAGGATCTCCCGGCGCTTTGGCCGATCGGGAAAGAGGTTTCACAGACCTGCCTCCTGATTGGCGGGGAGGAACTGTAGTGTGACCATAGCGAAAATCGTCGCACAACAGGGTGGGATCAGGTCGCAGTGCTCTGAGCCCCGAGCCCACCCTATTTTGAAGCCTATTATAGCCTCTAGCTCTAATCAAGTGCTTCAAAATACATCCCCCCCCCGACTATCCCCACCATAGTAATTCATGTGTCCGGCGTCCTGAAAGGGGCCGGGCACACATGGTTAGAGAGAGCGGCGGAGGTGTTGGGGGGTGGGGGGGCAGCGAACGTGCGCACACAATGCACAGGCCACCTCTGCTCGCCTACCTTTCTGTATACCACTGACACAAATGCCAATTCAGAAATTTTTTTTTTTTCCTTCCACTGACACAGAGGCATCTTTTTTCCAGTTGTTAATCTCTATTATAAACTTCAATTTCCTGTTGTGTGCCACAACCATTGGCACTATTTTAGGTCATGTCCTAACCATTACAAATGTTTCAGCTCAGTGCTTGGCACAATGCTATTGGCCCTGTCTTCTACTCCACCCAGGGGAAGGTACAATTTGGAATCTTCGCCCTGGGCTCTTGATGACCTCCTTCCAGGCACTGCTGCTTCCTCTACACCAGTGATTGCGAACCTTGGCACCCCAGATGTTTTGAAACTACGTTTCCCATGATGCCCAACTACACTGGAGAGTGCATGAACATCATGGGAAATGTAGTTCCTAAACATCGGGGGTGCCAAGGTTCGCCATCACTGCTCTACATAAACACCTGCCTACATGACTTTCCCTACACTACAATGCTTCTCAGACAATATACAATGAACATTCGGCACTGCACTCCGGAAGACGTTTTAGCTATTCGCCTATTCATACTTCTCGGTACCATGCAGCTTAAAGAGTTCATTCCATGATGTTTTATATTCATTACTTTCAGCTTGCAGATCAAAAGATCTGTTGTCCATGCCACTGAAAACAATAGTTTTCTTCTACAGCAGAAAGGAGAGAGTATTAATGTTATTAGTGCTTTCACAGCTGGACTGCTCTTCCAAGCATCTCTCTATTGCTTTTTATTAAGAGCTTGGTGGCCACTAGCTAACCATTATTCCATAGAGCTTTGTTCCATCAGCAATCGTAAGAACGGTGTTTCACTTTTGATTATTTGGTTGGAAACTTCCCTTTGGATGAAATGCAGCATTTTGTATAGAACCCCGGGACGTCTTGGCTAAGTGCAAGGTTGCTTCAGCAGCTCACTATTAGCGGTATCCAGCTGCTTGGTGGAAGCACGAAATGGCTAATAAGCTATTCAATGCATTCATAGAACAGGATTAGAAAAAGGTGAGAATTCATTTTGTTTCTGTTTATCTGTATAATAAAGAGCATGACATGGAATAATGGCTTTGATTTTTTTTTTCATATGTACAAAGTAAGGGTAAGGATAAAAGAAATGTAGGCTATTATCAGTCTTTATTGATGCATAAGATGGAGCATGTCAAAAGATATCTACAACACTCTTTAGAATCCCATTGTACATGAATGGGCTACAGATTCATGTACCTGTTGGAAATGGATTCTCTGTCCTCAGTGTAGCTGAAGTCAGTGGATAAATTAAAGAACAGGTTTACCTGAAGGGGGCCCACTCCTCCTTAAAGTGGTGTTCCGGCCGAAATTATACTTTTTAAATAAAAATACCCCTATAATACACAATCTTAATGTATTCTAGTAAAGTTAGTCTGTAAACTAAGGTCTGTTTTGTTAGTTTATAGCAGTAGTTTGTTATTTTATAAACTTACAGCAGGCCGTGGCCATCCTAAGTGTGGGCATCTGAAGCCAGACTGTATTTCTTCCTGGATCTCATCCTTGCAGATCTCGCACATGCTCAGTGCAGCACAAGCAGTGTAATAGGTTTCAGGTCAGGTTTCCATAGCAACGGCAGTTTTAGAGGAAGTTGCCGCCCCTTCCCAGAAGGCATTGCAAACAGGAAATGATGCGATGGGCTGCGGCCAGGGAGGAGGAAGTGAAAAATGAATACAGCAGATATACAGTAGGTGCTGAGAAAAAAAAAAAAAAATCCAATTTCTTTAAAGTGCACAGTTTAGTGAGGGATGCTGAAGAGTTGTAAAAGAGGGTGGAACTCCACTTTAAAGGTGCTGGGACATAACGGATGCCCAGCAAAGGTGCATTGGCAGCTGAAAGCATCCAATCTGTCCCACACACACAATTCAGCCAACAAACTGTGCAAATAAGTGGCAACCACTGTAATCTATAACTAGCCTTTACAGTACAGTGCACATGGAAGGGGCTTTGAACATTACAAAACAACACATTAGATGCGTTCAGCTGCCATTTTGCTTTTGCTGGGCTTCCATTGTGTCTTTTAATAAGGAGTGGGCCCCCTCCAGGCACATCTGCCCTTAATTTATCCACTGCTATATGTGCTCCAACTTGGAGACTCTCAAAACTATAGTGTTAGGACTGTAGTACACAGAGGAGCCACTGTGGCCCTTATATAGTGACATACACTCCTATTGTCAAAATTATTGGGACACCTACCTTTTACGTGCACATGAATTTTAATGGCATCCCAGTCTTAGTCCGTATATTTCAATATTGAGTTGGCCCACCCTTTGCAGCTAGAACAGTTTCAACTCTTCTGGGAAGGCTGTCCACAAGGTTTAGTAGTGTGCGTCTATGGGAATGTTTGACCATTCTTCCAAAAGTGTATTTGTGAGGTCAGGCACTGATGTTGGACAAGAAGGCCTGGCTCGCAGTCTCCCTTCTAATTCATCCCAAAGGTGTTCTGTTGGGTTGAGGTCAGGACAGTCAAGTTCCTCCACCCCAAACTTGCTCATCTATGTCTCTATGGACCTTGCTTTGTGCACTGGTCCAAATCATTTGGTGGAGGGGTGATTCTGGTGTGGGGTTGTTTTTCAGGGGCTGGGCTTGGCCCCTTAGTTCTCGGAATACCAAGACATTTTGCACAATTTCATGCTCCTAACTTCGTGGGAACAGTTTGGGGATGCCCCTTCCTGTTCCAACATGATTGTGCACAAAGCAAGTTGTAGAACTGTTTAACGGGGCAAATTTATCATATATAGATACCCTGTTTCCCCGAAAATAAGACCTAGCGTGATTGTCGGTGATGGCTACAATATAAGCCCTACCCCCCAAATAAACCCTAGTTAAAGTCCTTGTAGGTCTTATTTTCGGGGAAACAGGATATATATATATATATATATATATATATATATATATATATATATATATATATATATATATATATATATATATATATATATATATATATATATATATATATATTCTCTATCTATCGATGGACAGGGGATGTTCCGGAGACATAAACGTAAGCCAGACCAAGGTCATACACAGGGAGATCAGCAGATGGGGTCAGGAACACAGGACAGGGAGAGGATGGATCAGACTGCAGGCAGGGATGCAAGGTAACAGGTGAGATGGGACAGGGAGACAGGATCAGATACACGGGTCACAGGTTCAGGATCAGATCACAAGCTAGCAGGTCAGGGCACAAGGAAGAAACCAAGGCAAACATGTGATTGCTTGCCGGGTATTTATAGGCCTGTGATTGGCCTCAAGTGACACCTGATTGTAGGAGGTACTGTCTGCTCCAAACTGCCAGGAGACTCCTGCTGGTGGACCTCAGTACTGCATGCCAAATGACAGATATTACCAGCGGATGGAACATTTCCTGACAACTAGAGATACAGCCTACCTACTACACATTACCAAACTATATTGGAAAATGTTATCTCTTCCCCTAAATGTTATCAGTTGTGGCAAAGTTCATTGTGCCATCAAACTTCTTAGATCATACTGACCTCCTTCATCCCATGAACTGGTAAAAAAACATAATGTTCACAATTTCTGCACGCTGTGCCTGTGTCCATTTCCAATGTGAATTGTGATTGCACCTGAGCTTCCTCGGGGACCGGAAGAAATGCTGTTCCATTAGCAGCCCAGGAAAAGCTTATTTGATAGTGAGAACTGTAAATATGTGTAATGTGTTATCAAGAGACTTGGTGTTGGCTATTTTGCTATTTTCAAGAAATTTTTATTTATAATTTTTTTTTTTTTTTTTACTGGAAACCAGGGAAATACTAGGTTACCTGCCAATTGGGTCTTGTATTAAATCTTGTAATATTGTTTGTGATGGTTTGTTAATTTAAAACATTTACTGACTTATTTAATAAAACATTGCAAAGCACCAAATGCAAATTGCAATAGTTACAGGAAACAACTGAAATCCATCTATTATTGGTCTGCATTAGTAAAGGGAGTTCTGATTAGTTGATTGAAAAAAGGTGTGTATTTGTGCTGCTTAAAACGGATTGCCTAATTATATAACCAACCTCTGGTATTAATTGAACATAATCATAGGTGCTTAACCACTTGCCGCCCGCCATATAGTAAAATGACGTCGGCAAAGTGGTTGCGATATCCTGACTGAACATCATATGACATGGTCAGGATAACCAGCCTCTGCGCTCCCCCGGGGGCCCACATCGCGGCGATCTTTGTTGCGGCGTGTCAGACTGGCACACCGCAACTCCGATCTAGGTAAAGACTCTCTGACTCGCATGATGATCAGCTGTGTCCAATCACAGCTGATCACGATTATCAGCTTTTCTGCACTCGCAGAACTCGGCTGCTCCTCTAAAGGGGGGGTCTGCGCTGATTGTTCAGCGCAGCCCCCCCTCAGATGCCCATCCAGGACCACCAGGGATGGCCGCCACTGATGACCAGGAGAAAACATACTTATTTACAATATTTTATAACAAAAACTAAATTTTTTTTATTTTCAAAATTTTCGGTCTTTTTTTGTTTAGCAAAAAATAAAATCCACAGAGGTGATCAAATACCACCAAAAAAAGCTCTATTTGTGGGAAGAAAATGGTAAAAATTTTGTTTGGGTACAGTGTAGCATGACCGCGCAATTGTCATTTAAACGCGACGGTGCTGAAAAATTGGCTTGGGCAGGAAGGGGGGAAAGTGACCAGTAAATCCGGTTTAAACATTTTGTAGAAAATCTCTCATATCAAAATCATATTCATATGACCTCAATCCCTTATACATTTACATAAAAAAAAAAAAATGTGAAAGACAGCAATAAAGTGAAAGTAGCCTTCCTGGCGAAGCCACATGGGTTGGTGACGTTACGCGTGGATGCGAAGCCAGGTGACGTCAGTCCCAGACCCAGTGTTATTAGAACCTTATTTGTCAGCGCCGTGTTGGAACTTTTTTTAATGCTTTTTATACATGAATAAAATGTGAGTATTTTACCCTAGGAGTGACTGAGTAATATGCGATTGTTAGAACATACTATACTATATGCAGACGTTTTTCTATGTGTGCGGCGGAGTGTATGGAGATACAATCAGCTGTGGTCGTCACATGCACCTAGGAGCCATACTTTGTGGATGAGACCAAATGATTGTCATACCTATAGATTTCCTAAAAGCCTGTTTGATCTGCATTAATTTACAGATCTACTTGCAAGGTGAGCGAGCATTTTAGCTGGTGGTGGAGCCACTGTGTGGCGGTGGAGTACATAGTTTTATAAGGGTGAAGAGCCCTCAACACTTGCACCATTTATTTATTTTATTTATTTTTTTTATGCTTTTGGATATAAACTGTGGATTATCTGGAAGCTTTTTTCAGTGAAGCACATCGTTTTTAAGGGTGAAGGGCCCTAAACACTGACACATGTTTGTATTGTAGCACATAGCTTATGAGGAAGTGCTACTTACACTTATTTGCTGTTTTTTTTTTCACGTTTTTGGAATTTTTTTTTTTATGTCATTTAAGTGTATAAGGGGTTGATGGAATATGAATATGATTTTGATATGAGATATTTTTTATAATATGTTTAAGCACCTATGATTATATTCACTTAATACCAGAGGTTGATTATATAATTAGGCAATCTGTTTTAAGCAGCGCAAATGCACACCTTTTTTAAATCGGCACTTACCATTGTGGGAACACAATTTGTATTTGCAGCAGCTTAGAGGTCAATTTATATAAGGTCACTTGTATTTTATATATTACTTTGGCAGCGCCATTGTTCTTAATTTTGCACACGGTTCTGATTAGTTGCCATGATTTACTATATCTTGTTGAATCCCTTTCAATCTTGTAGTGTTCATTGGATATGTCCAATAATGTTATGGGATGGATATGGAAAAATGGAGTTAAAGGGCTGCTGTAACTAAAAGACAAAAGCTAAATAATCAAAAGAACTATTATGTTCACAACTAGATACTCCATTCATTGATGGGTAAGTTGTTTTACCCCATGATAATTTTCTCTTGAAAATGTTCAACTCGCAAACATACAAATTGTAATTGTTGTTATTGGATATATTAAACTGCTGAAGGCATTATTTTGTCTTAAAATAAAATTTCATAAAACTAGAATAATATTTTATCACGTCTTAAACTCTCTCATGACATTTTATTTTATCTAAAAGGCAAATTTTTTAGCTTTTTCTCACTAGACCCAGAGTGGAGTCGAGATAAATCATTTCAGAACTTTTACACTTTTTAATGTGACTTATAATCTGTGCAATTCAATTAAAAGCAAACTGAAATCTTTAAAGAGGGGGAAAAAAGTAAAACAAAACTTACAAAAATGTGGTTGCATGAATATGCACACCCTTAAAGCTTTTTTTTTTTTTTCTTTTTAATAAATTTGTATTGTTGTTGGAAAATGCAGTGTTATAACATCAAAAAATCCTTATTAATATTGTTGACTCTACTAGAGGCCAACCGCCAAAGGTAAAGATTTTAACACGTCGACACATCATATGGCAGAAATCTACATAGAGTTGTATAATGGTAATATAATAAAGCGTTAGCAAAGTTCTCTTATCCAACAAATTTGGGGGGGTTTGGATTTGAAAGAAGGGGGAAGAAAATTTTAAAAAATAAAAGGGCCAATGGGGACGGCCAAGCCATCAGTCCTAGTTTATTATAGGAGGGGAAGGCTTTTGTTTCTTTACCTTTTACATATATGGAACAATGCATAAGATTTTAGATGATAGAAAAGTGATATGTACTTCGCGCCTATTTATAAACAATTAAAAAAACTATAAAAAACAAAGGCAGCTCCCCTAAATGGGTAAAGAAATACTCAAAAATGTGATTGTGCAGTGTACAGAGGGCACTCAAAGATAATTACTAACCGTAAGTGAATCTATATACCAATACCATAAATTAATGAAAATAAACTGTTTGAAATTCATACATGTGGTAGATACATTAATTGACTTAATTGATCTAATGACATAGTTCTAGATAAATGATCTGCTTACCAGAATGATTTGACCTCTTTAGTTAAAAAGAAAGTCAAAAACCGCTTTGGCAGGATAATGCCTGCACACATAGGTATAACCTGGAGATGTATGGAATCCTTCCTCCTTAGAGATTATGCACCGGATATGTGAAAGAAATAATAGAAACCCATAGCGTAATCCTATTTATTAAAAGATAATATAAAAAAAGCCAAAGCCGAATGGCCGCTTACATGTGGATGTGCCTTTACCCGGCCCTGGGGCTGCAGGCTTGTTTCTGCTGAATGGTTTTGTGGTGCCTTGCTTCCACCTCCGTGGTTGGCGTGCGTTCCACCAAGCCGACCGGAAACAACCAGAGGGACCGGATGTGGCGTGGATTAGCGTGACCAGGTACCGCGCCTCTCTTTTCTTTTTTTTTTTTAGCCCCTCCGACCAGCCCAGCCTACACAGAAGAATGTTACAGATTATTATGAACTGTTGTTTGGGACTATTCACTCTTTCATATATTAATCATGGTTGGCCACTATGCCATTGGATCAATTAAGTCAATTAATGTATCTACCACATGTATGAATTTCAACCTGTTTATTTTCATTAATTTATGGTATTGGTATATAGATTCACTTACTGTTAGTAATTATCTTTTGAGCGTCCTCTACACTGCACAATCATAAGATTTTAGATAACTAATAATTCATAGTATTTAGCCTGAGGCATCTTGCCAGTGTAGCTATTCCTGAAGAGGTGGCTAAGTCTATTAGGTCATAAAGGATAAGAGTATAGGAGATTCAAAAAACTGCATGGGGTCCATATCTCCCTAAACTTAGAATCATTTTCATTAGCTGAGGCTACCATCTCTTCCATGCACATGGTGTGGTTCACTTTTGCAACCCATTCCCGTATTGTTGGTATTTCTGTTGATTTCCAATATCTGGGTATCACAGCTCTACCTGCCATCAACAAAAATCTAAATATTTCCTTTTTGATAGACGTAATTGATCCCGGAATCAAAGATAAGAGGGCAACCTCTGGGGTCTCTGGCCAGTTCTTACCCGTGATCAAGTGGCTTAGATGGAATATGGTGGACCAGTATAAATTTATTGTCGGGCAAGACCACCACATGTGTAGATGTGTATCACCAGGCTCGCCTCATCTCCAACATAGCCCTGGTATAGCTGGGTTCATTTTATTTAATAGTGACAGGCAACTATACCATCTGGTTATAATTTCATAATTTCTTGCGAGTGGGAATAAAAAGTAGACTTTAATATAAGAAAAAAGACTTTATTCCATTCCTCCACAACCAATTTAATACCTAGTTCTCGCTCCCAGTCTCGGATATGGAATGGACGGTGAGGAAATGCATGAGTTAAGAGGATTCCGAATATTTTGGAAAGGGTATGTATACATTTTGGTCAGAAAGACACAGCTCCTCAAACCTGGTAAGATCCCTACAAAGCCGCTCCATACCTAATCCATCATACAAGTGACGTACAGCTTGAGAGGGCCATGATGAAACCAGTCTAATATCCTGCTAAGTGGTTCCATGGTATGGTATAGTATAGTTCTAGGTGAAGAAGACCTACTACCCTTAAAGCTTTTGGGTGGGAGGGCATGGGGTGAGACATCAGGTGTGTAAACGGACCCCTGACATCTCACTTTTGAGAAAGAGACAGGAGTTGAGGACGAAGATTCTTCAGTTCCTTTCTTTGTAGCTGCACTGCAGTAGAATAAACAGGAGACAGAGGCTCCTGTTCATTCATAAACTGAAGCAGTGCCAGGGCAAGTTCGTCCAGTGCCCAGGGCAAAGATGCCAAACTGCGCCCCCCTCCCCGTTGATGATGTGCAATCTTAGGGGATCCTACATCCAGCAGTCACTTACTAAAATCACTGCCGCTCTCATTTCTCCTGTCAGACTTGTAACGGAAGGAAGTCGCCCCATCCCTACAGTAAACCATTGCGCCCAGAGCAGCTACCCCTCCCGCCCACCCCTTGTCTCGGCTCTAAACTGAAGGATAGTGAACACAGTTTACTTATGGATACAGGAGTGATCAATACTAGACTCTCACTGTGTCCATTCAGAAAAGGAAGGGGCCGGTAAATTGCATATTTATTGGCCTCTTCCATCAATCTCCATCCTGACACATCCCTGTGTACCCGCAGCAGAGCCTTGGGAGGAGGGCCAGGGCACATAGGGGGGGGCACACCTTGGAATTTGAAGTGGCTCAGAAAGGGGGATCAGTGGGGCGGGGAGGGGGGACAATTATGGAACAATGCCTGTGTCCGTGTCTTTCCCTGCAGTAGCTGAAAGCCTGTGGGAGGGTGAGGGGGAGAAACTGGCTTTCAGTTGCGCAGGGAGAGACACAGACACAGGGCATTGTTTTGTATTTTCCCCGCTCCTGCTGCACTGATCCCCCTGCCGTCCAGACCTCCTGTGTGCCTGGGCCTTCAGGAGGACCAGAGATGATCCCCCCCCTCCCCCAATCGGCATCCTTGGCTGAGGCTATATACAGTATACAGAACTGTGTTCCGGGTGTGAGAGGAGACCTTCTTATCTGACACCTGGAACAAAATATCATCGGTCTGAGTGGTGCTGAGCCATTCATAGTCAGCTTTGTATTACATCAAAGAATACAGAGCTTCTTCTGATTGGCTGAATCTTAGATTATGACATCATCAGCCAACCAGAGGAAGCTTTGTATTGATAGAATACAAAGCTGATTATGAATGGGTGATCACTGCTTAGACCAATAATATATTGTTTTAGGTGTTAGACAGGAAGGTCTTGTCTCACACCCAGAACACAGTGTTGTATACTTTATGTAGCCTCAGGTACATACAGTTGTAGCGCATCACCCGTAGGAGTTGCTGGTGAATAGGAATCCCCCACGCAAAGCCAGGCAAACCGCATTTTCCACAGGCTCACTGAAACTGGAAACCGTCCATTTTTTTTTTTGTTTTGGTTTTTATTTAGGGGTTAATAACTTGGATGCGGATAGGGGTATTATGGGATGCCCATTTGACTGGAACAAAAGTCTTTTCAGGGACATGTAACTATATAAACTTTCTATAAACACTCCGCTTCCTCCAGCACATCACCTGCTTGCAGAAACACTGTTTAGGTGGGATCTGAGGGGGCACTTTGTCAGATCCAGCAAAAGCCCATTACAGGCAGGCATTACGGGCCCCTTTGGTGTATAGAAAAATCCCAGTGTCCTAGCTTCCTGTAGCTACTCATCCTGGCTGCAGCTGCCCCTTTCACTAGCCCTCAGAGTAATCTTCCACAGTCCTCCCAGACTGACTCTACAGCCATCCCAGACTGCCACTCCTTATTTCTCCTAGACTGTCTCTCAGTCCTCCCCAACTGTCTCGCTCACCAGCCAGCTGTCTTCTCTGTCTTCTCCCTGGAGATCTCCTGGACGTGCTTGCTGGCTACTGCTGTCCTCGCACCTGCTCCTGTGCCTCCTGGACAGGACTGCTCCATATGTTTTGAGAGGATCCCTCCTGCACTGAGCCCCAGGCCTGAGGTCCCCCCCACAGACTAGGGGGTTACCTTCAAGGGCCTCCAACAGCCACCTCAACACTTCATCTCCAGCTTCCACTCAAACTCGCACTGCCTCTTCTGGACTGACGCTGAGTATTTAGGAGTTCCCTCCTCCTGCCAGCCCATTTGGTCAGGGATTTGTTGGGGCCCTCATCAATACTCCAGGCAGCTCCTCCTAACCTCCCTCCCATTCTTCTGGAAGTTTCTCCAAAGTTCCAGCAAGTAGGGGGAGGTATCAGAGGTGCTGCCTGATGAATCATTCAGCCTCCCTGAGTCACTCGCCCTGACCCAGATTCAAAATACACAGACTTGGCTGCCAGCCAAGCCTAATCAAATTATCTAACTACAGAAAAACCTATGTACATTTCCTAGCACTCTACACTAGAGGGTGCTACACAGTTTATACAGAACATCCAGCAGTTGCACATGTTGGTTAGGGAAATCGTTCATTTTAGCCAGCTTGGCCCAATGCTCTACAGTATTTAACCACTTGCCCGCCCGCCATATAGCAGAATGACGGCGGCAAAGTGGTTTTAATACCCCGACTGGGCGTCATATGACGTCCTCAGGATATTAAGCCACTGTGCGCCTCCGGGGGTGCGCATCGCGGCGATCGTTGTTGTAGTGTGTCAGTTTGACACACCGCAACTCCGATCTAGGTAAAGAGTCTCTGACAGAGACTCTTTACCACGTGATCAGCCGTGTCCAACCACGGCTGATCACAATATAAATAGGAAGAGCCGGTGATCGGCTTTTCCTCACTCGCGTCTGACAGACGCGAGTAGAGGAGGGCCGATCGGCTGCTCTCCTGATGGGGGGGGGGGGGGGGGGGTCTGTGCTGATTGTTTATCAGCACAGCCCCCCTCGGATCCCGCCCAGGACCACCATCATGCTGCCCAGGACCACCAGGATGGCCATCCACACTGGACCACCAGGTATTCCCCCCCCTAGACCCCCAGGGAAATACTAATCTGTGCCCAGGCAGCGGCCAATCAATGCCCAGGCAGCTGCCAATCAGTGCCCACTCACAATGCCTACCACTGCCAGTGCCACCAGGGATGCCTATCAGTGCCGTGTATCAGTGCCCATCAATGCCTATCAGTGCTGCCTATCAGTGCCCAGCAGTGCCGCCTATCAGTGCCACCCATAAGAACCCATCTTTGCAGCCTTTCAGTGCCCACCAGTGCCACCCATGAGTGCCCATCAGTGCCGCCTATCAATGCCCATCAGTGCTGCATATCAGTGCCCATCGTCAGTGCCACCTCATCGGTGCGGCCTTATCAGTGCCTGTCAGTGCCCATCAGTGAAAGAGAAAACTTACTTATTTACAAAATTTTATAACGGAAACAAAAGCAAAACTTTTATTTTTTTCAAAATTTTTGGTCTTTTTTTTTTATTTAGCAAAAAATAAAAACCACAGAGGTGATCAAATACCTCCAAAAGAAAGCTCTATTTGTGGGAACAAAATGATAAAAATTTAGTTTGGTACAGTGATGGATGACCGCGCAATTGTCATTCAAACTGCGACAGCGCTGAAAATTGGTCTGGGCAGGAAGGTGTATAAGTGCCCTTTATTGAAGTGGTTAAACTCAAACTGGAGATCAGTTTTAAGGGTGTGACTATTCATGCAACTACGGCTGCACATGTTAGTGAGGGAAATTTAATTTAATTTGGGCCAGCTTGGCCTGAATGAACTATTTAAACTGAAACTAAATTGGAGAACAGCTTTAAAATGGAACTAAACCCTCCTTATCCTTTTTAGCCAAGGAAGCTGCCATCTTAGCCTTTGTTCTGCAACTGCCATGGTGCTGCACATGTGATCAATAATGACACCAGCCTTTTGATGGTTTGATTGGGAACACAAGCAAATGTGACAGCCTTTCCGGCATGCCCAGAATGTACAGTGCCTTGACAAAGTATTCCTACCCCTTGAAATTTTCCACATTTTGTCATGTTACAACCAAAAACATAAATGTATTTTAATGGGATTTTATGTGATAGACCAACACAAAGTGGGACATAATTGTGAAGTGGAAGGAGATTGATAAATGGTTTTCAACATTTTTTACAAATATGTGAAAAGTGTGGTGCGCATTTGTATTCCATACTTTGTAGAAACACCTTTCACTGCAATTACAGCTGCGAGTCTTTTTGGGGATGTCTGTACCAGCTTTGCACATCTAGAGGGTGACATTTTTTTGACATTTTTTCTTTGCAAAATAGCTCAAGCTCTTTCAGATTGGCTGGAGAACATCTTTGAACAGCAATTTTCAAGTCTTGCCACAGAATCTCAATTGGATTTAGGTCTGGACTTTGACTGGGCCATTCTAACACATGAATATGCTTTGATCTAAACCATTCCATTGTAGCTCTGGCTGTATGTTTAGGGTTGTTGTCCTGCTGGAAGGTGATTTCTTGTCCCAGTCTCAAATCTTTTGCGGACTCTAACAGGTTTTCTTTTAAGATTGCCCTGTATTTGGCTCTAATCCATCTTCCCATCAACTCTGACCAGCTTCCCTGTCCCTGCTGAAGAGAAGCATCCCCACAACATGATGCTGCCACCACCATGTTTCACGGTTTGGACGGTGTGTTCAGGGTGATGTGCAGTGTTAGTTTTCCGCCACACATAGAGTTTTTGCTTTTGAGGCCAAAAAGTTCATTTTTGATCTCCTCTGACCAGAGCACCTTCTTCCACATGTTTGTGTTCCCCACATGGCTTCTCGTAAACGGCAAACAGCACTTCTTATGACTTACTTTCAACAATGGCTTTTTTCTTGCCACTCTTCCATAAAAGCCAGATTTGTGGAATGCACGACTAATAGTTGTCCCGTGGACAGATTCTCCCACCTGATCTGTGGATCTCTGCAGCTCCTCCAGAGTTACCATGGGCCTCTTGGCTGCTTCTCTGATTAATGCTCTGCTTGCCTGGCCTGTCAATTTAGGTGGACGGTCATGTCTTGTTAGGTTTGCAGTTGTACCATACTCAGTCCATCATTTGAAAATGGAAAGAACAGTGCTCTGTGAGATGTTCAAAGCTTCAGATATTTTTTTTTTATAACCTAACCCTGCTTTAAATTTCTCCCCAACTTTATCCCTGACATGTCTGGTTTATTCCTTGGCCTTCACGATGCTGTTTCTTTACTAAGGTTCTCTAACAAATCTCTTCACAGCTGTATTTATACTGAGATTAACCGCTTCCGGACCAGCCGACGCAGTTTTACTGCGGCAGGCTGGCTCCCCTGCGCGAAATCACGTTCCTGTTCGTGATCTCGAGAGGTCCGGATAGCAGGCGCACCCACTGCACAGCGGGGGTGCCGATGCTCGTGGCCGACGGTCGTGATGAGACACAGAACAGGGACAAGTGTGTGTAAACACACATTTCCCTGTTCTGTCCTGACAGGAGTGACAGATCGTGTGTTCCTATTAGCTAGGAACCACGATCTGTCACTTCCTGTAGTTAGTCCCTCCCCCTTCAGTTAGAATCGCCTCCCAGGGAACCTAGTTAAACCCTTCACTGCCCCCTAATGTTATCCTGTTCACTGCCAGTGACATTTTTACAGTAATCAATGCATTTTTAAATGCACTGATCACTGTATTAATGCCAATGGTTCCAAAAATGTGTCAAAATTGTCTGTGTCCGCCATAATGTTGCGGTCACGATAAAAATCACAGATCGCCGCCATTACTAGTAAAAAAAAAAATAATAAAATGCTATAAATCTATCCCCTATTTTGTAGACGCTACAACTTTTGTGCAAACCAATCGATATATGCTTATTGCGCTTTTTTTTTTTAAACAAAAATATGTAGAAGAGTACAGATCAGCCTAAACTGAGGAAAAAAATCGTTTTTTTAATATATTTTTGGGGGATATTTATTATAGCAAAAAAAGTAAAAAATATTGCGTTTTTTCAAAATTGTCGTTCTTTTTTTTGTCGATGGCGCAAAAAATAAAAACCGCAGAGGCGATCAAATACCACCAAAAGAAAGCTCTATTTGTGGGAAAAAAAGGACGTCAATTTTGTTTGGGTACAACGTCGCAGGACCGCGCAATTGTCGGTTAAAGCGACGCAGTGCCAAATCGCAAAAAGTGCTCTGGTCAGGAAGGGGGTAAATTCTTCCGGGTCTGAAGCGGTTAAATTGCACACAGATGGACTCTATTTACTAATTGGGTGACTTTTAAAGGCAATAAGTTCCACTAGATTCTAGTTGGGGGTATCAGAGTAAAGGGGGCTGAATACAAATGCACGCCACACTTTTCAGATATTTATTTGTAAAAAATGTTTAAAACCATTTATCATTTTCCTTCCACTTCACAATTATGTGCCACTTTGTGTTGGTCTATCACATAAAATACATTTTACATTTTTAGTTGCAACATGATGAAAAGTGGAAAATTTCAAGGGTTATGAATAGTTTTTCAAGGCACTGTAACTGGAAACCGTTAAATCGATGAGTTTAGTTCCGTTTAACTAATACTTGGTTGAAGCACCTTTTTTGATTTTATGACACCCTTCAGTCTTTTGGGGTAGGAGTTGACGAGCATGGCACATCTTGCCTGGGGAATCTTTGCCCACTCTGCCTTGCAAAAGAGCTCCAATTCTGTCAGATTGCGAGGGCATCTCCTGTGCACAGCCCTCTTCAGGTCATATCACAGATTTTCAATTGGACTTAGATCTTCTTCTGATGAGGCCATTCTTCATAAGTCACCCCACCATGACTAAAACATGACTAAGTTCCAGCTAAAGAAAAACGGCCCCAAAGCATAAAGTTACTGCAGGAATTATACCCCCAACGGACACTACTGCCCGCCAAATGCGACCCATTCAAGTGAATTAGGGCATTTTACAACTGCATTTAGGAGGTTAAAACAGGTGGTGAGGAGGTGACATATCGACTCCTCACTGCCTGTCAAATGCTTCTGAAAAGCTATCCGAGATTGGATTGCTTTTCAAAGGAATGGCAGTCCTTGTTAGTGTAAGGCCTGGTTTACAATTGTGTTTGAGTGAAAAAAAAAACAATTTTCACCTAATTGCCCTCAAACATGAATTGCATTGTAAAGCAGCTTTTAAAGTGGGGGTCCATCTAAACCGCCCAAAAAAAAAAATTATTAAAAGCCAGCAGCTACAAATACTGCAGCTGCTGACTTTTAATAAATGGCCACTTACCTGTCCCAGGGTCCAGCGATGTCGGCAGGGGACAGCGAGAACCTGCTCGGTTCTCGGCAGCTGCTGCCGCCATCCTAGGTGAGGGAATCAGGAAGTGAAGCGTTGCGGCTTCACTTCCCGGTTCCCTACTGCGCATGCACGAGTCGCGATGCGCATCGTAACTGGTCCCCGCTATCTCCTGGGAGCTCTGTGTTTCCCAGGAGACAGTGCGGAGGGACAGGAAGAGGCATAGACTTCCATGGGAGTCCATGCCGGAAGTGGGTGCAAATACCTGTCTTAGACAGGTATCTGCACCCCCCTCCCCCCTGAAAGGTGCCAAATGTGACACCGGAGGGGGGGAGGGTTCTGAAAAGCGGAAGTTCCATTTTTGTGTGGAACTCCGCTTTAACATGCATTAATGTACCTATATAATTCTAATGAGAGTTTTGGACAGATTGCACAGCTGTTAACTCCTTGGTGCCAACGTAACGAGAATATGCGGCCCCACTGCACTGGGCTTTTTGCTGTGGGGCCGCAGATTTGCATACCTTCCTTTTATGCTGGGAGCACGCCGCATGGTGACAAAGTGACTCACCGAGAGCCCCGGATCCTGATCATTAGAATGTCCGATTCTGGGTCACCTGATCACTGTGGTAGCCTCTGATTGGCTACAGTGATCAGTCACTCTAATGCCGCATACACACAGTCGGACTTTTCGTCTATAAAAGTCCGACGGACCAAATCCGGCGGACAATCCGATCGTGTGTGGGCTTCCCCGGACTTTCAGCGGACTTTTCCAGCCGCAAATCTGACAGACTTTAGATTTGAAACATGCTTCAAATCTTTACGTTGTAACTCCGCCGGACCCAGAAATCCGCTCGTCTGTATGCTAGTCCGACGGACAAAAACCCACGCTAGGGCAGCTACTGGCTATCAACTTCCTTATTTTAGTCCGGTGTACGTCATCACGTACGAATCCGTCGGACTTTTGTGTGATCATATGTAGGCAAGTCCGTTCGTTAGAAAGTCCGCCGCAAGTCCGCCAAAAGTCCGTCGAAAGTTTGTCGGACGGGCTGTCAGACTTTTGTAGCCGAAAAGTCTCACCGTGTGTACGTGGCATAAAACCCGTCCCATGTTTTCTGTCTCTGTGAATGGATGAGAAAGTTACATTGTATCATTCTTTGTCCTTGCAGAGTGAGTGTGTGTAATTAAAAAAATGTAAATTTTAGCTATAAAATATATTTTATCTTTTTTTTTTTTTTCCTTTATTTTTTTTTTCTACTATTTTGGAACAGTTTTCCTTTGATTAAAAAAAAAAAGTTAGAAGAAATCCTTTACCATTTACCACCAAATGAAAGCCCAATTTGTCCTGATACAAAACGCGGTATAATCCACCTGGATGTAGAAAGTTGTTGTGATATGGTTTTACTAACACATGTCAAAGTTGCAAAAAGGGTTAAAGTCATGTCAGGCGATGCTCCTCAAATGCCTTGAGAGATGTGTTTTTGTTATTTTTTTTACATGGCTTTAATGGGAAATTATCACTTTTGACACTTTGCAACTGCACCTTTTTAAAGTGGTAGTAAAGGCCTTTTAATGATTTATACTTACAGGTAAGCAATAATGAGGCTTGCCTGTAGGTATAGTAAATCTCTCCTAAATATGCACCGTTTAGCAGATATTTACTTTAGCAGAGTCGGTGATGTCATCGGCGCATGCGCACTGTGCTCTCAAAGGACGGCGTGCCATCCATAGAGAGCGCTGTGCCACAGCGGTGACTCTCGCGCACAAGCCAGTCAAACGCCTGCAGCCGGTGAACCCGGAAGGAAGACCAGATGAAGATGGAAGCCCCAGAGAAGCCATGACAGTGCTTCACTGGAGGACTTTGTTTTTAGCTAAGTCTTTCGTAATGTGCTAGTATGCAATGCATACTAGCACATTATGCGCTTAGCTTGCAGGAAGATAATTATTTTTTTTTTATTTTTTGCGGTTTACCACTACATTAAAGCGCTGTAAATGTCACAGGCATGTTTACAGTGTGTTTAGTGTGTTTCAAAAGAACTGGAGGCAGTTGCAAAGCATCAACGTCTGCCTAACACTTCTCTGCACGAGGCAACCTTAACGCTGCAGTGTGTACGCCTCCATCCGTTCCCCAATTTTATCAATTTTGAGTGGCCTTGATAGGTGGTGGGGAAGAGGTAAAAACAAGACCCAACCACCTGTGTGAAAGAGTTTTCAAGCTGAACTCCAGGAAACTTCTTTTGGGGGTTAAGCCCGGGTGCACACCTATGCGAATTAGATGTGCGTTTCCCCACATCTAATTCACATAGCAGGAAAATGTGACTGGCTCCCTATGGACCCGGTTCACATATCTCCAGGGCGGCTGCGGAGCGCACTGCACAAAAACGCTGTGCGTCTTTGGCTCCGTTTCAGGGCCGAATTCAGGCATAGAATTGGCCCTGATCCGTCCCTGAAACGGGGAACAGGGACGCACAGCGCTCCTGTGCGATCCGCAGCCCGGTATAGTGTGAACCCGGGCTGATACACTTTGAAAATAAAATAAATACTTTAATGATCTGTCTCTTGAAACTCCTAATGTTAATTATTGTCAAATGTATGGGAAATATATATATTGGTAAAGGATACACTACTGGTCAAAAGTTTTAGAACACCCCCATTTTTCCAGTTTTTTTATTACAATTTGTGCAATTTAATGTCTCAATGTACTCTGAAACTAAAGCATAGAACAAATAAATAATTCAACATAAAAGAGAAATTATGGAATCATTGAAGAAAATGCATAGCTCTCAACTATCCCTGATTTCGAGAGACTGTCCCTGATTTGGAACAAAGTCCCTCTGTCCTCCTTATTTGTCCCTCATTTTGGTCTGATCTAAATAGTTGTGTATATAAAATGCACTTTTTATCTTTCAAAAAGTGTTTCTCAGTGCTAAACCTTTCATCCAAATTCCAAATTGATGCATTTGTAAATTCCACAAGCCAATATAAATGAAAAGTAGTGGTAAAAAAAAAAGCACATGTGCGTTTTAACTTATCCTACTATTATTATTATTATTATTATTATTATTTTTCTTTTTTTAATATAATTCTCCTATTAAGGGGTGTGTCCTATGCCTACATAGTTTTACTAATAGGTGTCCCTCTTTCACGCCTCAAAAAAGTTGGAAGGTATGAAAATGTATTCTAAACGTTTGACTCCTCAAAGTAGCCACCTTTTGCATATATAATAGCCAAATACATTCATGGCATTTTTTTCTACAATAGAAATCAAATAATGTTCTGATAGTTCTTCACAACCCTATTGCAGAAGTTTCCACAAATGTGTTGCACCTGTAGGTTGCCTTGCTTTCTCCTTTTTTGTCCATTTCATCCCAAACCAGCTCGATGGGTGTTAAGTCTGGAAGCTGTGTTGGCCATTCCATGTTTTGAAGCATACTGTCTTGTTTTTTTCTTCTAAGGTAGTTGTGACAGCCTGGAGGTACGTTTTGGGTCATTATCTTGCTGTAGGATGAACTCTGTCTGGTTAGACATATTCCAGAGGGTTTTGCATGGAGCTGGAAAATGCTGTGGGTAGTAGTTTTGGTTCAGTGTGCCACTCATTCTGTGCAAGTCACCAACTCTGGATTCAGCAAAAGAGCCCCATACCATCATGCTTCCTCCTCCATGTTTAAAGGTTGGTGTCACGCACCAGGGAACCATCCTTTCACCTACTCCACAGTGTGCTAAAAACCCTGCACCATGAACTGAAGCTTTCAAATTTTGATTCATCGGTCCATGAGATTGTCTTCAGCAGTCCATTGATGGTGCTTCATGCCCCAGAAAAGCCTCTTTTTATTTATTTATTTTTTTTTTTCTTATTTTGCTATCTTGGCAAAGACTTTCTTACAGCCATTAACCTGTCAAACCTGCAGCTCGAAGTCTTCTCCTCACAGTTGAAATTGAGACTTGCTTACTTTGACCAGCGTTGAGCTGTGCTTGAAGCTGTTGTTCTGTGAGCCACCTGTCATGCATGTTGTTGACTCTCAAAAACTTGTCTTCTGATTCTGTGGCTTTGGGTCTGCCAGACTTCCTCCTGTTAGTTTCCAAGTGCGTTTTGATGACTTCTTCCCTGAAAAAAGCATTTTTGTATAACTCTGGAATGTACATTTTTATTTTTTAGTTTTTGATCATCTAAACTTTTTTTTTTCACCTCTGGCAGCTTTTTTAACAGTTTTATTTAAGTTTCCAAACAAAAAGAGACAGCAGTGGTACATTCATTTCAGATGATTAATAATACATCAACCGCATTAGCATCCAACATCCTGAGACTTTGCCAGTAAGCCATAATTAATGAGGAGCAAATTAGTCAAGATACAGGGGGGCTGGGTAGGAAGAGACATGGATATATCTAGGAGATTTAAGTGTTACTAAACCCACAACAGTAAAATCAGTCTGTATATGCAGTAAAGCATGCTTGTTATCAGAGGCAGCTCTCTTATTAGGCAAATTAGGCGGTCGCCTAAGGCCTCACCCTCTCAGGGGCCTCACTGCCACCTAGTTTGCCTAAAGAGCTGCCTCTGCTATCCTAAGAGACAGCACTGACACCAGCGCTGAGAGAGACCGCACTGACACCAGCACTGAGAGAGACAGAGCACTGACACCAGCACTGAGAGAGACAGAGCACTGACACCAGCCCTGAGAGAGACAGAGCACTGACACCAGCCCTGAGAGAGACAGAGCACTGACACCAGCCCTGAGAGAGACAGAGCACTGACACCAGCCCTGAGAGAGACAGAGCACTGACACCAGCCCTGAGAGAGACAGAGCACTGACACCAGCCCTGAGAGAGACAGAGCACTGACACCAGCCCTGAGAGAGACAGAGCACTGACACCAGCCCTGAGAGAGACAGAGCACTGACACCAGCCCTGAGAGAGACAGAGCACTGACACCAGCCCTGAGAGAGACAGAGCACTGACACCAGCCCTGAGAGAGACAGAGCACTGACACCAGCCCTGAGAGAGACAGAGCACTGACACCAGCACTGAGAGAGACAGAGCGTACACTGACACCAGCACAGAGAAACAGAGCGTACACTGACACCAGCACTGAGAGGTTAATGACATCAGCGCCGAGACAGAGCACACTGCACTGAGATAGAGTGCCCTGACACCAGTACTGAGAGCATGCCGGCACTGACACCAGCTTTGAAATAGGGGAAACTGACACCAGTACTATATGCAATTCATTTTCATTGCTTGAATTATTTTTCCCTTATGGATGTGAGTGGGGCCTCATGTCTAAGTTATGCCTAAGGCCTCACAAAGCCTAGAGCTGCCTCTGCTTGTTATACTTACTGTGGAACTTATGGAGTTAATCCTCTGTATTGTGTAAAAAGGCTGTTTTATCCTGTATGCACAGTCTATCTGTAGAAGGCTAAGCCAACACAGGCAAGGTAGCAGACCTGCACATGCTCAGTTATGTCTTTCATGCTGTAGAGAACATTTACTTGTTCTCAGAGCTAGCCAGGTCACATGATATTGACATCACACATGTGGGCGTGTATACAGGCTGCAGTGGAAATCTCTTCCTACCTGAACTCTCAGCACTGGAGAAACTGTGCAGTTTATCATGTAACTGTGGTATACAGATCATCCAAAAAGGTATATAGTGGCAGTATTTTAATGTAAATAGAAGATTTATAATCTATGGGCACTGCGGGAGGCGTATTAACTATTTTCATATTACTGGGTTTAGTAACACTTTTTAAGAAATGGAAATAAGCAGTAGGTAGGCAGAGAGACAATCTAACATTGACCTCAGATGTCAAATGAGCTGTTCACATAGAGAGAGGATATTATATTAGAAAGGGGAAAAAGAAGATTCCAAACCCTACTCCAGAGTCAACTGCCTCGCCTTGATCACCTCTGGCAGTTTACCCCTTACCTTTGTACCATTTCAGGTTATTCACTGGACTTGAGCTATTAAATTGCATTATGATAAATTAATGGATTAATTTAATACATTTTTTTTTTTAAACTTTTTTTTGGGGGGGGGGGTTTATAAGACCTGCCCCTTCCCAAACAGGAGAGTGCACTAAACCTGTAGGTCGATAAGAGACTCCCTGCCTTTGCTAAGTGCAAGAATGGGTTTGATAATAAAGTTGGCAGTGCCTCCAATCAGGACAGGGCCTCTGGGGAAGATTGTGATGCGGCATCCGTATTTGTGTTTAAAGATCTGAAAACAAGATCGGTGGTGATGGGGAGATCCTCCAACCATTTTCCAACCAGCCTGGAATGCACATTCTCACCAGCAGAAACTCTTGTGTGGCAATGGATCCCAAAGTCAGCCTATCTACTCTGCGCTTAGTCCTTAGTAGCATTTAATGTCTCATGTAACTGGACCACTAACTAAGAAGTGGCTGTCGGATGCCTACCTGTCTCTAGCCTATGCTGGTTATTGAGTCCTGAGCTAAAACTATCTAATGAATTCCAGGCTAGAAGGGGCTGGGTTAACTAAAATAACAGGATCTGTATATAAACGCTACAGGTTTACCTAATATACTGGAAGATGACCACTACACACATACAGTAGCACAGACCTATTTATCTGACGCTGTGCATGTGACATAATAGGAATAGAACGGATAGACATCTTTCACAAGGATTTGGACACACACTTAAGAAGCTATGGGCAGCTGCAGGTAAACTATTAGAACATAGGAATACTTGCCTAATAGTCCCTCATTCTGGTATGGGTGAAAGTACATCGGCCCACCTGAATATAAGGTCATGTGGCTCAGTTCTTTGTGTCAACTTCCTGAAAACGTCCCATTTTATAAACATCACAGTTCTCCAATCAAGGTTTCTGAAGCAGTTAGCAGGGGCAGGAAGTACCTGCCTGTAAACAAACTAACTCTGTGGTAAGTATTACACAAAAGCTATTTCCAAATACAGACAGTAGAGGGGAGCAGATCCCTACATGTGTATTTTTACACACACACCACTCCCAAAGCTGAATCCTTCTAAATTTCAGCCTCCAATGGTCCCATCCACAACGAGACTCCTTGGATGGGGAGGGGCTGCCCTAAATATCACAATTTATTTCCCAAAGGCAGATTCCTAACAGGAGGATGGAGTTGCGCTATAACCTTAAAAGTGTGCTGTTTCTCCGTTATTGTTTACAAACTATGGCAGGTTCCAGACCAAGCTTTATTGCTTGGCAGCATTGTAAAGTTTATGGAGATCACTAGCAGCACAGGACATGGGTGTCCTATATGAGAGGGGTTGACTAGGTCACAAGATTTGCTACCTACAATTAAAAAATCTTTCTGCAAATAAGACTGTTCATGTATGTTTATTTCAACTGTTTAGTTGTTTGTTTGGGGTTCAGCTTTATTACCTGCTCTTTTTGAACGAACATAAAAAAAATCCTTTTTTGTCCTTTTTTCCTCTGTGTGCAAATAATTCTAAAGTATAGCTTTTTCCATTGATCTAAAAAATGTAATACATCTGCCATATATATGATTATGTATGGAGTGCAATAATGTTCTAATAATGATTAATTAGATTCTTTAATGCTCAGTTTTGCCATTGTAGAAAGATATTGATTGGGAATTCAATTAACATAATTAAAAAAAATGTAGGTTCTCTAGTAAATGGTTCACCCCAATGCTTCTCACTAATTGCTATAAAATGGAGGGCGTCATAGTTTGGACTCCAAACCGATTTAATTTTACAGTTACAATAAATTGGTCTACATCAAAAAGCCTATTAATCAGAATAAATTAAAGAATGGATGGAAAAATGTTCTATAATAGATTTTTTTTTCTCTGCATTTAGGATATTTAAAAACAGTCTAGCTGACTCAGTCATCAAATGCGGTTGAGCAAAATATTTAAAATGTTAATGCATATTTGGAGCAAAAACTGCAAAATAGGAACAGTCACAAAATATGATGGCTTTTTGTAAATGTTTATTGAAAATATGTCCAACCACAGCAAAACTATTTTATTGTTACACCACTGCATGCATTTGCAATTCGCTAACAACAAGTCTCTAATGTAGGGTTTCTCAACTAGGGTTCCTCTAGAGCAGTGATGGCGAACCTTGGCACCCCAGATGTTTTGGAACTACATTTCCTATGATGCTCAGCTACATTGCAGACTGCATGAGCATCATGGGAAATGTAGTTCCAAAACATTTGGGGTGCCAAGGTTCGCCATCGCTGCTCTAGAGGTTGCTAAGGGTTCCTTGCGCAATGAGCATGTTCTGCCCCTCAGATAAGTTCCCACTGACACCATTGATCCTTTTTGCTCATCTGTAAGGTGAGAAGTCTTCCCAATGACCACAAGTGTAAGGAGCATTCTTCCCACTGACCATCACATTAATGTACCATGCGGTGTAGATATGGTAATTTTAGTGGGGGTTCCCTGAGACCAGAACATTATTTCAAGGGTTCCTCTGTTTTGAAAGGGTTGAGAAAGGTTGGTCTAATGTCTCTCCAGTTCAGTAACTAATCCAATCTCAAGCACCTTGCCAGTAGGCGAAGATCCTGATCTCTTTTGACACTTATGCCGCGTACACACGGTCGTACTTTTCGTCTACAAAAGTCGGACAGCCTGTCGGACAGACTTCCGGCAGACTTTCGGTGGACTTGCCGCGGACTTGCGGCCTACTTTCTAACGACCGGACTTGCCTACACACGACCACACAAAAGTCGGTCGGATTCGTACGTGATGACGTACACCGGACTAAAATAAGGAAGTTCATAGCCAGTAGCCAATAGGTGCCCTAGCGTGGCTTTTTGTCCGTCGGACTAGCACACAGACGAGCGGATTTCGGGGTCCGTCGTAGGTACGAAGTAAAAGTTTTGAAGCATGTTTCAAATCTAAAGTACGTCGTATTTGAGGCTAAAAAAGTCGGTTGAAAGTCCGGAGAAGCCCACACACGATCGGATTACCAGCCAGCTTTAGTCCATCAGCGTCTGTTGGACTTTTGTAGACGAAAAGTACGACCGTGTGTACGCGGCATTAAGGAGAGTCTCTGGTTCAGTAATGGAGCATACTGCAAAACTTGCTTACTCCTTACATGCATACAGGTGTGTGAGCACGGAATTACACAGCTACAGTGCCTTGCAAAAGTATTCACCCCCTTGGCTTTTTACCCTTTTTGTTACATTACAGCCTTTAGTTCAATGTTTTTTTTTTTAATCTGAATTATATGTGATGGACACAATAGTCTAAGTTGGTGAAGTAAAATTAGAAAAATATATACATAAAAGCATTTTTCAGAAATAAAAAACTGATAATTGGCATTTGCGTATGTATTCACCCGCTTATGAAGCCCATAAAGCTCTGGTGCAACCAATTACCTTCAGAAGTCACATAATTAGTGAAATGATGTCCACCTGTGTGCAATCTAAGTGTCACATGATCTGTCATTACATATACACACCTTTTTGAAAGGACCCAGAGGCTGCAACACCTAAGCAAGAGGCACCACTAACCAAACACTTCCATGAAGACCAAGGAACTCTCCAAACAAGTAAGTAAACAATGTTGTTGAGAAGTACAAGTCAGGGTTAGGTTATAAAAAAAATATCTAAATCTTTGATGATCCCTAGGAGCACCATCAAATCTATCATAACCAAATGGAAAGAACATGGCACAACAGCAAACCTGCCAAGAGACGGCCGCACACCAAAACTCACGGACCGGGCAAGGAGGGCATTAATCAGAGAGGCAGCACAGAGATCTAAGGTAACCCCGGAGGAGCTGCAGAGTTCCACAGCAGAGACTGGAGTATCTGTACATAGGACCACAATAAGCCACACGCTCCATAGAGTTGGGCTTTATGGCAGAATGGCCAGAAGAAAGACATTAATTTCAGCAAAAAACAAAATTGCGCATTTTGAGTTTGTGCAAACCCAACACATCACATCACCCAAAGAACACCATCCACAGTGAAACATGGTGGTGGCAGCCTCATGCTGTGGGGATGTTTTTCAGCAGTCGAGACTGGGAAACTGGTCAGTGTTGAGGGAAAGATTGATGGTGCTAAATACAGGGATTTTCTTGAGCCAAACCTGTACCACACTGTGTGTGATTTGAGGCTAGGATGGAGGTTCACCTTCCAGCAGGACAATGACCCCAAACACACTGCTAAAGCAACACTTGAGTGGTTTAAAGGGAAACATGTAAATGTGTTGGAATGGCCAAGTCAAAGCCCAGACCTCAATCCAATAGAAGATCTGTGGTCAGACTTAAAGATTGCTGTTCACAAGCGCAAAGCATCCAACTTGAAGGAGCTGGAGCAGTTTTGCAAGGAGAAATGGGCAAAAATCTCAGTGGTAAGTGTGGCAAGATCATAGAGACTTATCCATAGCGACTTGGATCTGTGATAGCCCCAAAAGGGGGCTCTACAAAGTATTGACTTTAGGGGGGCGAATAGTTATGCACATTGACTTTTTCTGTTATTTTTGTCCTACTTGTTGTTTGCTTCACAATAACAAAAAAAAATCTTCAAAGTTGTGGGCATGTTCTTTAAATTAAATGATGCAAATCCTCTAACAATCCATGTAAATTCCAGGTTGTGAGGCAACAAAACACGAGAAATTGCAAGGCACTGTATTTTGCTTAATGACAAATTTCCTATGAGGAAACCGGTAATGCATTGCAGAATAAAATCAGTTATGTGTTGCTTTCATAAGTTTTTGTTTTCTTCTTTGTGTACGATAAAAGGGGGGGGGGGGGGGGACGTAATACGTGGTCCTTTTTCAGGAAATACATTGGCCCATGAGTAATCTGTTATATTTCACTGGAGACTGAAATCAGCAACTCCTTATTGTGATTACATGGTTCCAGCTGCTAATCTGTTTCACTTGAATAGATCCTGATTTGTCCAAGTGTGCAGAAAATACCAGTAAAAGCAGTAAAAAAAAAAAACAAAACAAAAGAGAACAATGGCACTGAATAAAAGCGAGTGCAACAAACAGTCACGCCTCCCTTATAAAACATAATTGTCAGAAAACGAACCTGAAACGTGTCGCCTTTTTTGCATTTCTACAGGATAAGCAGCAATGCCATGGTGTTCTGCTGCGTACTTTTTGTGCTCAAAGCAAAACCGGATTCTGGCTTTTGGATATGAGAGAAGTGTTTTACATAAATGCGCTGGCTTAGTATGGATTTATACAACACAGGAAGATTTTCTGTGTATTTATGTTGTTATGTCACATATGTTCACAGCAGGATAACCCAACAAAATCACATTGAAGGAAGAAAAGCCTAGTGAGGCTCAGCTTTGATTTGTGTTTTTCCAATCAAGAAGGTTTGACAAAGCAAAGCATTTTGTACATTTACATCTTTTCAATATTTGCCAAATCTCTATTTAAAAAAAATAAAAAATACATTTCTAAAAAAACGTTTGTTGGTGGATATAAGATGAGCATCCCATTTTTAATGCAGGATTTGGGCATTCAGGTTGAGTGGACCTTAATCTTTGAGGTTGATTTTACAAAAGGCAAATAGACCTTAATGGGGAGCAAACCCCGTTTTTGCTATCCCATACATCAGTGGTCATCAACTCCTGTCCTCAGGGCCCACTAACAGGCCAGGTTTGCAAGATAACTGAAATACATCACAGCTTATATCATTTGCTGCTCAGTGATTGCAGGACTCAAGTCTGCATCTCCCCAAGGTAATGCATAAAACCTGGCCTGTTAGTGGGCCCTGTGGACAGGGTTGATGACCACTGCCATACTAGACATGTGCATTCGTTTTCGTCCGAATGCATTTTCGTCCGAATTTCAGGTATTTTCGTCATCGTTAACGAAAGCGCAGAATCCGAAAACCGAAAGATCCGACATAAACAAATGCTTTATTTTCATTGTCGTTGCGACAACAGTTCGATATAGATAGGAGATTCGACATGACGCTGACAATAACAATCTGTGTCTATCAAACCTGTGGTTGAATGTGCCTAACCTTAACTCTATAGTCCATCCATAGTAGTCCAAGATTGTTCTAAAAGATTCGATATAGAGAGAAAAGATCGCTGCTGGAATTGGGTGGGGGAAGTAAAATAAAAATAATGACGATGATGATGATGAATGTTATTGGCCGATTGTAACCAAAGAGGAGGGGCAGTAAAATCGCTAGAACCACGCACGTACAGCCAACTTACTTTCACTTACGATTTGCTAGCAGAGAGAGACACACACACTGAATCATTTCAGAAGACAGTCAATCTTAGCTGGTCCGTTTGTCACTTTGTCAGAGAACCTGAATTATTTATCAATTGAGCATAAGCACAGCAGCAGAACAATAGTGAAGCAAGCTACAGTTCAGCTTAACTTTTTCACAATCTGCTGCTAATGTGTTATGCCGCCTACACACGGTCGGACTTTACGGCAGACTTTGCCCGGCGGACTTTTCAACGGACTTTACGATGGACTTTCTGAATGAACGGACTTGCCTACACACAATCCACCAAAGTCTGTCGAATTCGTACGTGATGACGTACGACCGGACTAAAACAAGGAAGTTCATAGCCAGTAGCCAATAGCTGCCCTAGCGTGGCTTTTTGTCCGTCAAACTAGCATACAGACGAGCGGACTTTTCGACCAGACTCGATTCTCGACGGATTGATTTAAAACATGTTTCTAATCTAAGTCCGTCCAACTTTTGAGAAAACAAAGTCCGCTGGAGCCCACACACGATCGAATTGTCCGAAATCCCGTCTGCCGGGCAAAGTCTGACGTAAAGTCCGCTCGTGTGTACGCGGCATTAGTGTTGTGAACTTGATAGATAGATACTAGTGTTGCTGCTAGTGTTGTGATAGCCTCAGAAGCTGCCCGTGTTGTAGGGGGGATTTATATAGATTCTATATTATAGATTGAGATTCTATATACCCTATCTTGTTACCTGTCTGATCAGTGACTGATCACTATCACCAGTCCATTTTCTGAATTATACAGCAACAGCAAGTCAGCATGTACCGTTCTAACAGAAAAGTGAAGGCAGGTAGAGGTAGTGGTTGCGGTCGTGGCGGACGCCTTGCTAACAAAAGTGGCAAGGTCTCTGCTACTAGTGCCTCTAACGCTTCTGCCGCCACAAACATGCTGTCCAGAACAGTGGGTATCACCACCAGTGCCACCAGCAAAGCTAGTTCCACCACCAGTTCTAATATTAGTTTTCCTGCCAGACCACCAACATCTGCTGCCGCTTCCACTGCCTGTGCAGCGCCTCCTTCTACTTCTACAGGTTTCATGGCTGCTTATTTTTATGGAATAGGCAAGAAACCAAGTGGAGTTGCCTTTACACTCACCACCACCAATCACACTGCCAATGCCACTGCCCAGCTCCCCAAAGAAGCAATTGAGGGAGACAGCAGAGACAGAGTGTGAGACTTTTTTTTCATTGGCCCAAGAAGAGAATGATTTTAGAATGTGATGCTCCTCTTTCCCCAACCACTGCAGACATTTCATACACCCTTAGCCCACAGGACTTACAGTTTGACCTAGAGAAAGTGCAAGAGGGATATTCTGTGAGGAGTAGGACAGGTAGCAGTCCACTTTTTTCATCTGCTGCTAACTCCCCTTCTCCCTCTGTTATTATGGAGGAAGAATCCTGTGATGATATCACCGACCTCCCAGTCCCCAGCACCCCTGCCATTAGCAGCACTAGTTCTAGTTCAGTGTAACTGTAGTGGCAACAGCTTCCACCACTGTTGTGCTACCTGCTGCAGCTATATCAGCCCTAAATAGAGATCAACAGGGTCAAGGGGCTGCATCCCGCCGCAGCAACATTTGGAAATACTTTCAAACATTGGAAGGCGGGTTCTTTGCAAAGTGTAAATTGTGTGGGAAGCAAGTGAGTAGGGGTAAAGATTTAGGTCATTTAACCAATGCTGGTATGAACTTACACCTTAAAAATTACCACCACTCAGTAATCCCTCAATCTGCTTTGATATCGAACAAAAGATCACAGAGTATTTTGCTCAGAATGACCCTATGGACACTTCTGTAGTGAATACTTGGGCGGCACATAAAGCAACTATCAGGGGATATTTCATTCAGACGGCCTCAAGGCTGAAGAAAACCTCTGATTCAATAATTTAGTCAAAGGGATCGCGAGCTGTCCAACCTGGTAACCCGACACAAAAACAATCCTGATCTGGATCTAAGGACTCAGATTGACTCGGCTAGATTGGACCTAAACCTTTGTTTAACAACCAGGGCAGAAAAAAACCTTCGATGGACACAGGCAAAATTTTATACCCAAACAGATAAGCCGGGAACACTGTTGGCACGCAGACTGACTCCCAGGCCTCGTCGCAGGACAGTCCCAAAGATTAGACAACCTGACGGGTCCCTTACACAAAATCCACAAAAGATACTAAATCTTTTCCATTCTTATTTTACCTCCTTATATAAAGAGCCGGAGAATTTACAACCTGGTGCTATAGATGATTTCATTAAAGACCTGCCTCTCCCATCCCTCTCTGACTCACACAAGGAAATAATGGATGAGGCCATCACTTTAGAAGAGGTAATGTCGGCAATAAAACAAGCTCATGCCTCAAAAACTCCAGGTCCAGACGGGTTCTCCGCCTCTTACTATAAGAAATTTGCCCAAATATTAGCACCCCACTTATTGGAATTTTTCATGGCCCTGCGTGATGGGGCTCACTTGGGGGGAGACCTAAATAGAGCCAATATCTGCCTAATACCAAAGCCTGACAAAGACCACAGTGAGGTGACAAATTATCGCCCTATATCGCTTATTAATGTGGATTTGAAATTATTAACCAAAATTTACGCTAATAGACTTAATACCTTCCTAGCAAAATATGTCCATATAGATCAGGTGGGCTTTGTCCCGGGGCGACAGGCGGCAGATCAAATCCGCAGGGCCGTAGACATTATATCTCTGCTCCACTCGAATTGGGATGGCTTAGGAACCAGACGGGGAATGTTGTTGTCATTAGACCTTCATAAGGCCTTTGATTCCCTTTCCTGGCCTTTTTTGTTTCATATTTTGAAAAAATGGAATTTTGGATCTAAATTCCTCTCTCTATTATCGGTACTGTACTCTACCCCCTCAGCTAACATTGTAGCTTTTGGCCACAAATCAGATCTGCTACAAATTAGAACAGGAACCAGGCAAGGCTGTCCCCTTTCACCACTCTTATTCATAGTTGCTATAGAAACAGTGGCGATTGCCATCAGGTCTAATCCTAATATACATGGTGTATACAGTGGAGGCAGAGATCATAAATGTGCATTATTTGCAGATGATCTTTTATTATTCATCACAGATCCTATTACGACCCTGCCTAACTTGGCTTCACTACTTTTTGACTTTGGAATAGTATCAGGCCTGAAGGTCAATCAGTCTAAATCAGAGGCAATGGATATTAATCTACCTACCTCAACCCTGACCTCTGTACGCGCTTCTTTTCCATTTAGGTCAGGGGTCTCAAACTGATGGCCCTCGAGCTGTTGTGAAACTACAAGTCCCATGAGGCATTGCAAGGCTGAAAGTTACATGTATGGCTCCCACAGGCAGAGGCATGATGGGACTTGTAGTTTCGCAACAGCTGGAGGGCCACCAGTTTGAGACCCCTGATTTAGGTGGTGCAAACAGGCCCTCCCCTACCTAGGTGTAAAACTCACCCCAGACATATCTACTCTATACAAGGCTAACTACGCCCCTCTTCTCTCTTCCACGATGGAGGACTTAAAGAATTGGCAGAACCATAGTCTTTCTTGGTTGGGCAGGATAAGTACCGTCAAAATGATGACCCTTCCTAGAATTCTTTATTATTTTAGGTCCCTTCCGATTTCAGTTCCTACAACATTTTTTAAAAAACTCCAATCATTAACTTTCAAATTCATCTGGAGCCGGGGAGGTTGCAGGGTGGCTCGATCTTCCTTGTATGTCTCAAAGGGACAGGGTGGATTGGGGGTACCACACTTTGCGTTACTATAGAGCGGCCCAGTTGGCACAACTTTACCAAATTTATTCTACATCCTATCGCCCTGATTGGGTCAACCTAGAGGCACAAGCGAGCTCTCCTCTCCCTATGGACCTTCTAATGTGGTTGCCTTCTAAGGAACGCAGAGCCATTCTGAGCCCCTCTCTATCTCACTCACTGAGCCTTTGGGATAGGATGTGCAAAATATACTCTCTTAGGTCACCACACACTCCAGTTGCCCCCATTTTTGGGAACCCGCACTTTCCCCCAGGACAACATCCACAACAGTTTGCTTGGTGGATCAATAAAGGCTTGTACAAGATAGCACATTTTATAGATCATAAGGGCATCAGAAAACCCTCCTATTTTCGAGACACTCTAGATATGCCCCCGGCCGAGTCCTTTCGACTCTCCCAAATCACTTATTACTTACATTCACTATGCAGAGACCAGGGGGACATCACCACTAGAACGCCCTATGAAAATAAATGCCTAAGAGGGCCTGAAACGCGAGGTAGTATTTCGGAGTTATATGTTCTACTAACAGACCAGGGCTCTAAACTTCCCTACCAATTAGCTTGGGAGGCGGACCTGGGGGAGACGATTGACGAGGACATTTGGTCCAAGTGGTCAGCCATGGTACACAAGGGAATTCTGAACACTTCTCTAGTAGAGGCGAACTATAAGGTATTGTCACGATGGTATCTAGTTCCGACACGGATAACCAAAATCTACCCAGATGCATCGCCTCTCTGTTTCAGGAGGTGTGGCCAAGAGGGCACAATGCTCCACACCTGGTGGACATGTCCGAAGGTCAAGAGATTTTGGATAAGACTTTTTAATTTGGTTTATTCAGTGACTGGAGTGAACATACCTAAAAATGTTAAGACGGCATTATTCTCTGATCTCTCGAGCGAACTACCCAGGCATCTCAGATCCCTTATCTTTTTTATCCTCCTAGCAGCTAAGATAACCATAGCGCGAGCATGGAAAACCCCCCTGATAAATTTGGCATTAGTTAAAAACAAAATTTCGTGGATCATGATAAATGAAAAATTAACTAGTATTCTTCGCGACCAACAAGATAGATTTGAAAGGGTTTGGAACCCTTGGATTAGGTACCTCCAGTCGCCGTGAGGGACGGGGGGGGGGGCAGCGGCTTGGAGCGTGGAGATCGTTTGCACACTCTACTTCTCCTTTTCTTTTCTTCCTCTTCTTTCTTTCCCCCTTTCCTTTTCTTCTCTTTCTACATACAAACTGTTACTTTGTCCCCACAGTGGGGTTATCATACGCATGACATCGGGCTCTACAGTATATTAATCCTAGAGTATACCTAATACCTAAGTTTTCTGTTATAACCCCAAGTTGGGAAATTGAATTATATTACATGACAGTCCCTCTTCGGGGAATTTCACTGTAATATCTTCTATGTGTGTTAGGCGTCTTAGGTGCCTTAGCACAGTTATATAATGAGCCATTCACGCTAATTTGAGATTCACTATTGTAATATTACTGTTGACACAAAACCTGTATCAATGTGAACCTTGTTATCTGTTAAAATTTGATTTCAATAAAAACATTGGAAAAGAAAAATTACCACCACTCTACTTTACTGACCACTGATTTGTGGACAGCTCCCAGCGGTCAACACGCTTTCCTGTCTTTGACTGCACACTGGTGGCAGGCCACTGTGCCTGTTGTTGGTGGCACTAGTGTAATGCCCCATACACACGGTCGGATTTTCCGATGGAAAATGTCCGATCGGAGCGTGTTGTCGGAAATTCCGACCGTGTGTGGGCTCCATCGGACATTTTCCATCAGATTTTCCGACACACAAAGTTGGAGAGCAGGAGATAAAAATCCATTGTCGGAAATTCCGATCGTGTGTACACAAATCCGACGGACAAAGTGCCACGCATGCTCAGAATAAATAAAGACATGAAAGCTATTGACCACTGCCCCGTTTATAGTCCCGACGTACCTGTTTTACGTCACCGCGTTCAGAACGATCGGATTTTCCGACAACTTTGTGTGACCGTGTGTATGCAAGACAAGTTTGAGCCAACATCCGTCGGAAAAAATCCTAGGATTTTGTTGTCGGAATGTCCGAACAAAGTCCGACCGTGTGTACGGGGCATTAGAGTTCAAACTTCATCAGGAAGCAGGTCTGCAGCGCAAGACCAGCAGGGTTATCAAGCTTTCCTGCTCCATACAGAAGTCCGTGATGATAAACACAGCTCTGCAAACATATTGCAGGCAATTAGATTGATGTTGGCTAATTGGTTTGGAGAGCGGGAAGTCACCAATGTGTCTGTTGGGTTCATTGTGACAGAGGGAGGTTCAAACATGGTTAAAGCGCTCCAAGATGGATCTTTTGGCTTTTCTGCACACATACTGCATTTAGTGGTCAACTATGCAATCCCAGTGGAGAAAAACAACAAGATTGCTCAAATCTTGGACCTTTTGCAAAAAGATTGCAGGGCATTTTCACCACAGTGTAGGGGCTAGTCAACTGTTGAGGGAGGAGCAAGAACAATCAGGGCTCCCCATACATTGCCTTAAACAAGATGTCAGTACCCAATGGAACTATACCTTGGAAATGCTGGAATGCATTTTGGCGCAAAAGACAGCCATCCACAATCTATCATCACGCTACAGCATTGGGATTGATTCCACACTGGGACGTGATGACTGGTGTATAATTGGGCAGCTCGTTTATATCTTGAAACCCTTTCGGAATGTGACAGGAAAACTGTCAGAGCAATGCCAGCCTAGGACAGGTCATACCCTTGTTTACCTACATCATAGATGAGAGGATCCTTCCTAGAAAACAGTGAGCCTGTTTGTGGCAGACCACTTCATGCCGATGTAGCGTCTTTCATCAGAAAGCTACAAGATAACTTAAAAGATCAGCTAAATGACTGTGTCCGCAAAAGCCCTGAACTTATGCTGGCTTCCCTGTGTGATCCCAGGATCAAAGGTAAACTGGCACTCAGACAACAGCTACTCCTACTCTCCTACTGGAAAGAAAAACTGATTGAAAGGGTCTGTAATTTGCAGAAACAGAGATGTATGCCGGATGAGGCCGGTTTGGAAGATTCACCTGCTATGTCTGCTATTCCAAGGCCTGGCACCATCACTCAAAAACAACCGAGTGGAGCATGTGCATGTTTGGTAGAGGCACTTGACAATCTGGTGAATGCAGGTCAAGCAGCAGGTAATCGAGAGGAGAGCAGTGCCTCTGAAATGGTCAGGGCCTACCTATATGAAGCACCTTTGCTTCCTACAGAGGACCCTTTCACCTATTGGGATGGTAAGAAAAGTTTGTGGCCTGGTCTTTGCCTGGTTGCCCAGCAACTACTACTATCCTGTCCTCCAACCACTGTGCAAAGTGAGAGAGTTTTCTCTATTACTGGGAATATCCTTAATCCACACCGTGCACAACTAACAACCCATTTGATGTAACAAATAACTTTCCTCAAATTTTACCTCCCCAAGCTGGGTTACCCTACCCTTAACTTGTGAGACCTGAATCATTGTTACCATGTGAAGATAGATGGGACTCAGAGGAACCATCCAAATGTGGAAAATATATTTTTTGATTTTCTTACCACTTGACACAATAGCAGTTGTCTACTTGTCTTTGGTGTGACCCCAAGATTTAAATAGAATTATATTGTTTTAAGCAATCCAAATTTTTCCCTTTTATTTCTTCCATCACCCTTTTTTGTAATGAATGTTGTGTAGAGTGACTAGAGTGTGTGTGGTTGCATGAATGAATGTTGTGTGAATGGACAGTAGCAAGGGTTGAAGCCTTGACGTGGCGCTACTGCTCACGTGTTGCTGTCTTTGTAAATACAAATAGCAACGTGTGCTAATTTAACCATTTTTTTTGTATGATGGTCTGGAAATAAGAGACAATGATTAAAGATGACCTCAACAGCATGACAGTTCCTCTTGATGGAGAGACTGTCAACTCAAGGATCAGAATATGTTACCAACACAATGTAGCACAAAGAAGCATACAGTTGGAAACGTGATTCTATGCAAGATAGATTAGTTGGTCACTGCTGAGCTGCATCCAGATGCCCAGGACCCCTCCCATTTGCCATCTCTGACCCTGGGGACACCAGGACGCTCTCTGATCCTCCGCCTGTTTTATGACTATCTGCAATTGTCCGAAGTCACCAGTGTGAGTAATCTACCCTGCTGCCATGTTACTCAAGCCCTGGAAATGACTGCCCCTTGAACTGTTGCCCCTTGTGATTGCCTTAGCCTGTGAACCTCTGTCCGGTTAACTGTTGCCCTCATGATTGCAAGCCTTCAACCCATGTCCTGTGAACTGTTGAGGACTGTATGGTGGTTAACCCCTGCTGTAACTATCTGCTTTGTATTCTGGTGGGGGGAAAGCTGAACGACGTGACTGGACACAATACATGGGATTACCCTTTGCACATTAAAATAGTGTAGAGAGAAATCTCATAAATTTTCTAAGGTCAGTCTGATGGTTAAATGTAGAACAACTACAATTAGTAACAATAAATGGACTAGTTCATTTAGATAAACATCACATGAATCTAACAAGGAAAGCAAAACTCAAGAAAACAATTATTTCTGAACAAAATTTTTTTATTTTTTTTTTTTTCCATAAAAGTTTTTTATTTTATTCCATAAGAAAAGGGTATACAAAGGAAGTACAATGCAAGAGAGTCAATAAATTCACATTTACAACAACAGAATGGGTTTACAGTCTTGGGGTACAAATTGGTGGAACAGCCTGGGAAGACTCTATCATGAACAGTGGAGCATTGTCGTGTGACTCCTCCCCCCAGCAGCCCCAAAATCTTCCAGTTAAATTTTTTTTATTTTTAACATAAACAAAACAAAAAAAATTAAATAAAATTATAAAAATATATTCTCCCCCAACCTGGTGACCATTCGCTATAGGGACATATTAATGGCAGCCATCTGGTCACCAAGGTACCGAGTAGCCTCCAGTTGTCTCCTAAGGCTACGCTGGTACCTCTCCAGAGCCACATAGTGAAGGAGCTGCCGGCAAATGTGGAGGGCCAAAGAGTGACACAGCCTCCTGGTTACAGCATATTGTCTCTGGTCTTGGACCTCCACAATGCGCCGCAGATAATCATTCACATGTGGCTCTGGAGGGGGGGATGTGTACTGGTCCTGGAGCGGAGGGAGAATACACACCAGGACGCACTGGGGAGGAGGCACATGGGTGTGTCCAGGTGGGGGGATAGTGATGAAGGGTGGAGGAGAACATGCCCTGTAGAAACCGCTTTGGAGGAAGGACAGTGAGCCCAACCAGACGCGGGCAGGTCCAGGCCTTTGTCCACCAGGTGGAGGTCAAGGATGAAGACTTCACCTGTGAAGAAAAGAAAATACATTAGATAGATAATACAATACACATGGCTTCTTCACCCTAACATTATATAAAGGCAATTGTCTCCCAGCCCTTGTAGACAATCATGTAACATCTTGAGATGTTTTCACTTCCATACCAGTTTTCTATTTTTGATATTCCGTGAGATGCACCTAATCAATTTGTGTGTAGGACATAGTGGTGTCTGTGTCAATTTGCTGCGTCATACTAAGTTTGCAGAGCTGTGCAGGAAGGTGTAGTACTTTACTGTACTCTGACTGGGGCGGAGCTGAGTGTATTCCCCGGCCAGAGTACAAAGGGATTCCCCTCTACACATCGAGCCGTTTAAAGGGGAATCTCCCAACGATTTTATCAGCTTGGTCGCACGGCTGGCTAGAGAAAATCTTAAGGTGTAATGGACGCCTAAGTGCTGACCGCCGTGACCGACCACTAACTAATCTACCTCATCCAGACTGACTGTCGCAAATATGGAAGATCAGTTGCACTTGCAGAAAAACATATCAGCTATACCATCTTTTAACATTACACTCACCAAAGAGAAGCCATTGCATTTGGGATGACCTAATAAAAAGTTGTTTAATAAAATATACCGAAGCCTTGCAGAATAAATCACAACCATTTCTAGACAAGGTATGCCATCAGCATTTCGTATTTAAAATACTATATTTTACTGGAAAAAAAAGTTACACTTACTCCCTGGATCTGCTGCGTCTGGCTGTTCTTCCTCATCCCCAGAAACCTCTACAGGGCAGATCTCCTCCACCTCCTGCTCAGCTTCAGCAGCTATTGATTAATGATAGAAAAGAACATTACAATCTAAGTGTACAACAATCTCACACATTAGTACAAGAACATTGAAACATGTATGATCACTCAGCAAGATTATACTAACTTACATGTGGGCGTTGCTGCCTCAGCCTCCCCCTCTGACTGGATGACACCTATTTAAAGGAGAAATGTTGAACGTTACAATGTTCACGCTTCAAATTACTATAAATAAATATACTGTAGTGTATATAGATAAAATTAATTCTCCATTAGCATGGCAATACAGGGCAGGTCAAGGCAGGGACATGCATTCACCATTTAGAAAAAATCAGTGAAAAAAAAAAAAAAATACGAGGCACTTACCTGTCCTGGTTCCAGCGGCGAGTGCTAGGTGCACCGCCACTGATCAGGCGCCTCAGTTCAGAGCGGCGACGTTCTGTCAGATTACGTAAGTTACGCAAGCGCTTGCGTTACCTGACAGAGCATCGCAGAGGCTCTACCTGTCACTGCTTGAGTGAGAAGCAATGACACTGGAATCGCCAATGGAAGGCTGGACAAATGGAAAAGGACCCACTGTATTAGTGTCACTACTACAGTACTCACTGCACGTTGCTGACGTGGAGGACTCCTGCTCCTCCGCCCTCTTCCTCCGGCGGTGCTGGGCCTGGATACGATCTTTAAATAAAATCAAACACATCATGGTAAATGTCGCGTTGGATGCTTGACAAAAAAAAAATGTCCTGCACACATTGCACAATGTAATGCTGACACCAACCTTGATGAGCCAGCAGCTGGGTGATCTCCTCCTACCCTACACCCGCTAAGAGCTCCGCCTCATGGGGGAGGAGAGGCAGCTGCTTCCCTCTGCACCCCAACTGCCTGCGCTTATGCGCTATGGAACTGCAAAACAAAAAGAGAAGAGAAAGCTCCACAATTAAACTACAATTGTAATCTGAAAATGACATCAACACACGAAACACATGTAGAATGAACCCGTAGAATGAAACCATGCAAATGGAATTTTTGGATTAGGCGCATTTTTTTTTCATGTAGCACAAGATTTTCACATTTATTTACTAACCAAATTTATTTTAAGAAAAACATATGCTTTTTTGGTGCACAATAAATTATAAAAGACAGGATTGGGATTGTGCCGACTGCCGAGTAAATATAGATGTCCAGTCCACCTTTCTAATTATTGTGTGAAGTGAACTGTGTTTGGTGTAAAATTTCCTTTCTTGTTTCTTTTGCAAAGCATTAACCCACTTGCGGATGTGGACCCCCGCCCCCTCATCCACTTTTTTTTTTTTTATATATATTTAAAGCAGGATTCTGGCCGTAAAAAAAAAAAAAAACTTTAAGTACTTACCTGTCCTGGGTGCCCGCGATGTCGGCCGCCCGAGGCTGACCCGACCTTCGGCTCTCAGGTCCCGGCTCCGCCATCCTAGGTAAGGGAAACAGGCAGTGGAGCCTTGCGGCTTCACTGCCAGTTTCCCACTGCGCACACGCAAGCTGCTCGGCACTCTGTGATTGGCCCCGTGGTGTTCTGGGAACACACACAGTTCCCAAAAGACAACGGGGCCGCTCACCGAGGAGCAGAAGATGCCGCAGAAAAGGAAGAGGCAGATTAGGAAGTCTGCCTAGCAACAAGGGTTTAGGTAAGTTTAAATTTTTTTTTTTTTTTTTTTCAAATGTGTTTTTTTTTTATTTTTTTCAGGGTGGCCCTCCAGTTTACTCTTTTTTTTTTATTTTTCAATAACAAAAAATGTAAAACCCAGTGGTGATCTAATGCCACCAATAAAAGCTCTATATGTGGCGGGAGAAGAGCATAAATTACATTTGGGTAGTAGGGATGAGCTTCGAGTTCGACTCGAACATCGGCTGTTCGCCAATTCGCGGAACAGCGAACCCCTTCCCTGCCAGTGTAATTTTTTACAGAGTAAAATCGGTGCATTTTTTTTAGCTTTGATCATTGTATAAATGACAATGGTCCCAAAATGGCATCAAAAGTGTCAGATGTGTCCACCATAATGTCGCAGTCGCAAAAAAAAAACGCTGATCGCCGCCATTACTAGTAAAAAAAATTATTAATAAAAATGCCATAAAACTATCCCCTATTTTGTAGACGCTATAACTTTTGCGCAAACCAATCAATAAACGCTTATTGCAATTTTTGTTACTAAAAATATGTAGAAGAATACATATCGGCCTAAACTGAGGAAAACATTTGTTTTTTATATATTTTTTGGGGATACTTATATAGCAAAAAGTAAAAAAAAATTGCTTTTTTTTTCAAAATTGCCGCTCTTTTTTGTTCATAGCGCAAAAAATAAAAACCGCAGAGGTGATCAAATAGCACCAAAAGAAAGCTCTATTTGTGGGGAAAAAAAGGTCAATTTTGTTTGGGAGCCACATCTCACGACCGCGCAATTGTCAGTTAAATCGACGCAGTGCCGAATCGCAAAAAGTGGCACGGTCATTTTGGCAGCCAAATCCTCCGGGGCTGAAGTGGTTAAAATGTAAAAAAAATAAAATGATCAGACACGTCACTTACCGTTTTATGTCGCAGAATTTTTTTGAGGCAGGCAGTCGGGTCACGCCGATGGTGATAGGTCTCCTCAACCCTTCTGGAGATCTTCTTCCACTCCTGAGTGGTTTCCCTGGGGCGGGGGCCACACAGCTGCATCCAGCAAGGAAGCGTTTCCCTTACAAGGACCTGGGACTCGATGTGAGTCCACATAAGCTTACGCTTCCTGCAGGTTGCAGCTTTTTGGATGATGGTGTTGGGGATGTTGTTGCTGCTGCTGCCTCCATAGAAGGCCCAGGAAGTGGAACGTCCTCCATGTCGAAATTCATTGATGCCATATTATTTGAGACTGACACAGCGTCGGATGCCGCGCCCGCCATTGCACTTGCGATTGAGAAACGAAAGTTAGCTGACTGTTGGGGTAGAGTAGTAGACCAATGAATGAATGATGAAGATTTGACAAAGCAACGAAAAACATACAAATGTCGAATCTTTGGCTTATGGTGTCTGTCGAAAGTTCTAAGAAGATTTGACGGAGAAGCTAGTAAACTGTACAACGCTGCAATCGTACATTTCCGGTCAAATGCATCCGCCCATAGGCTATAGAAAAATTCTAATCTTGGTTGACTAGTAAAATAATTAATAAATAATTATTAATTTATTACTATTCATACAACATTAGAATTCTACAGCTAGCTTGTAGGCGGAAAATTTGACGGAAATGTACGATTGCGGCGTCATACAGTTTAGCTGCTCCGTTGAATCTTCTTTGAACATTCGACAGACACTATAAGCCTTCAATGACAGATTCAACCTTATTTAATTTGGATTTTCGACGAATGCAAGTTTTTAACGAAAAACGAAATACAGAAAAACTAATTTCGGAAGTAACTAAATAAATTAATTTTTCGGACGAAAACTAAATTCCGAAACGAAATATTTCAGTGTGCACATGTGCATGCTATACACCATACGATTCGGCAATCTAGTCCTACACTGTGTGGCGATAGGTAATTGCAGGGAGGTAATTTATGCTACATAAGTATTACTAGACACCGGACTTCAATAATATGGCGGCAGTCAGTAAGGATAAATACACGTAGCGTCTTGCCGTCCAATAGGAATTCCCCTGAGGAAGTCATGAGTCCCTGTGATGTAACGCGTAGGGGAGGGGCAACAGAATGGCACAACGCTTGAACTAATGCTGCAGAGAACATGACGTGCAGTGTCACAGAGATTACATGATGTTACGCTGTATATAGTAGGCGCACCCAGCAAATGTGAGTTTTTATGATATAATGGACACCTGTCATGTTTAGTCCCTAGGGACTAAAAAAAACTGTCTTTAACCAAGCTTAAGTGTGAGGTCACATATTCCCAGGTGAGCGCATACCTAATGGGGGAGCACAAGGGTGTATGTTAAACACTTGCATGAAGGAGTAAGAAGGCACCTTTGGATGTTTGAGAAATACAGCACCTTATTGAAGCACTTTATACTTGGACCGCACATTCACTATATTAGAAATTTTGTTTATACACACTAGATTACCAAAAGTATTGGGACACCTGCCTTTACACGCACATGAACTTTAATGACATTCCAGTCTTAGTATACAAACAAGGTATGTAAAAACATGGATGAGCGAGTTTGGGGTGGAGGAACTTGACTGTCCTGACCACAACCCGATAGAACACCATTAGGATGAATTGGAGTGCAGACTGCAAGCCAGGCCTTCTCATCCAACATCAGTGCCTGACCTCACAAATGCTCTTCTGGAAGAATGGTCAAACATTCCCATAGACGCACTCCTAAACCTTGTGGACAGTCTTCCCAGAGGAGTTGAAGCTGTTATAGCTGCAAAGGGTGGGCCAACTCAATATTGAACCCTACGGACTAAGACTGGGATGCCACTAAAGTTCATGAGCGTGTAAAGGCAGGTGTCCCAATACTATTGGTAATCTATCTATAATAATTTGTTGCATCATACTATTGTATCCAATATATTGCACAACTTCATTGCACGGCACTTTATAATTAATTTAGGAGTTTTATATATGTTCTTGCATCATGATGAATTATTAGTAGATTTGAATTAATTGATTAAGCAGATTGGATTGATATCGAAGCAGTGTCAAGGAATTACTGTATTTATTAATGTTAATTATGGTAATTGGGCACAGTTCTGATTTTGGTAATTTTTAGTGTTAACTTTGGCTAGTTATTCGTATCACTGATTGGATATATTCGGGAATTGGACTACAGTTTGTTTATTAGAAGTGCGGCACACTGAATATATATTTTTGTACACACAAATGTGGGAAAGTGTTAATTGCTGACGGCTTACATATGACATAAATATTAGTTGCTCGCAAGAGTATAAATAATACAGACGGCGCACTTTGCAGTTGCACTCATATTCCCCAGGTTAGTAACTGTGATAGAGCTCTGCCGATTTTCAACATGTGCAAGCAAAGATTTTTTTTTTTTTCCCTTGCACCTGATTGGGTATTCTTCAACCAATTCAGGTCCACCCTATAGCAGTCTTACTGCTACAGGGCAGCACCTGTGCGCCAGCTCACACAGCGGAAGCCGATCGGCGGGTTCACGGTACACAATGTCCTCTGGTACCTGCTGATCGTCAGGCAGAGAGGCGATCTGCCTATGTAAGATCACCGTTCCAATGGGGGAAGGGATGGAGTTTGTGTCCCTGCAAAGCTTCCCCTAGTAAAAGCATTACACATCGTATGGTAAAACACTGGCTAGGCACACATTTAACCCTTTGATTGTCCCTGATGTTAACCCCCTTTCCCAGCCAGTGTCATTAGTACAGTGACCGTGCATATTTTTAGCACTGATCACTGTGTTAGTTACACTGGTCCCCAAAAAGTGTCAATTGGTGTCAGAATGTCCACTGCAATATCGCAGTCCCGCTAGAAGTCGCTGAACGCAGCCATTACTAGTAAAAAAAAGAATCTATAGTTTACGCTATAACTTTCATGCAAACCAATCAATACATGCTTGCACTGATTTTTTTTTTTTTTTTGTTTTACCAAAAATATGTAGCAGAATACATATTGGCCTAAATTGAGGATGAAATTTTGTTTTAGTTTTTTTTTGTTTTTTGTTTTTTTTTTATTTGATGTGTTTTGTAGCAAAAAGAAAAAATATTGTTTTATTTATTCAAAATTGTCGTTATTTTTTGTCAATTGCGTAAAAAATAAAAAACGCAGAGGTGATTAAATACAACCAAAAGAAATCTCTATTTGTGGGAAAATGAGGACATACATTTTATTTGGGTACAGTGTCGTATGACCACACAATTGTCAGTTAAAGTAATGCAATGTCATATCGCAAAAAAATGGCCTGGTCTTGAAGCGGGGTAAATCAAGTAGCTAAAGTATGGAAGAGCCTATATTTGCTTTTAAAGGTAGAGGAGAGATTTGGGGCCTTTTTGACCCCAGATCTCTCCATAAAGAGGACCTGTCATTCTTATTTCTGGTTTATATACCTTGTAAAAGAAATAAGTGATAACAAAAAAATAAAAAATTAAAGGGACAGCTTAAAAATAAAAAAAAAAGTAAAAAAATTTTTTCTTAAAGCGCCCCCATCCCACCATGCTCACACGCAGAAGAAAAGGCATACGTAAACGGTGTTTGCACCATACATGTGAGGTATTGCTGCAAATGTTACAGTGAGAGCAACAATTCTAGAACTAGACCTCCTCTGTACTGTAACTCTAAACAGGTTACCTGTAAAACATTTTTAAAGGATCGCCTATGGAGATTTTTAATTTCTGTACATTGTCGCCATTCCACGAGCGTGCTCGATTTTAAAGCATGACGTGTTGGGTATTTATTTATACAGCGTAACATCATCTTTCATATTTTGCAAAAAAATTGGGGTATATATTGTATTCGTTTTTTAATTCATTAATTGAAGTGTATTTTTTTTTTCAAAAAAATTACATTTGAAAAACCGCTGTGCATATACCATGCAACAATCGCCATTTTACTTCCTAGGCTAGGGTCTCTGCTAAAAAAATATATATATGTGTGTTTGGGGGTTTTAAGTAATTTTCTAGCCAAAAATACAGATTTTTAACTTGTAAACTTGTAAACATAAGGTGCCGGAAAAGGCCCAGTCCTCAAGTGGGTAAATCCACACCCATTTATGTCTTTTGACTGCCGCTGAGCGGGTGTTCTAGGCTGGGTATGACATTGATTAAGACAATGTGAAGATGTATCTTTTGCAAGACTAGGTTCACACCTAAGGGGCTCTACCAGGGTATTTGAATGAGCTGCTGTGTTTGTTAGGGTAATGGGTTAGAGTTAAGGTTAGGTTAGGGTAATGCCGCGTACACACGAGCGGACTTTACGGCAGACTTTGCCCGGCTGACTTTTCGACGTACTTTACGACGGACTTTCTGAATGAACGGACTTGCCTACACACAATCCACCAAAGTCCGTCGAATTCGTACGTGATGACGTACGACCGGACTAAAACAAGGAAGTTCATAGCCAGTAGCCAATAGCTGCCCTAGCGTCGAACTAGCATACAGACGGCGGACTTTTCGACCGGACTCGATTTCAACGGATACATTTTAAACAAGTTTCAAATCTAAGTCCGTCCAACTTTTGAGCAAACAAAGTCCGCTGGAGCCCACACACATCGAATTGTCCGGCGAAATCCAGTCCGCCGGGCAAAGTCCGCCGTAAAGTCCGCTCGTGTGTACGCGGCATTAGGATTAGGAGTTTGGCCTAAGGTTATTTAATTATTATTTTTTAATATTTTATTTTTATTTTTTTCGGGTGTTAATACTATTACTACTACTATTAACCAGTTGCCGACCGCCGCACGCCGATGTACGTCGGCAGAGCGGCACGGGCAGGCAAAAGGGCTTACCTGTACGTCCCTGCCTGCCCGCGGGTGGGGGGTCCGATCGGACCCCCCCCGGTGCCTGCGGCGGTCCGCAAATCTCCCCCGGCGATCGGTGGTGAGGGGGAGGCCATCCATTCGTGGCCCCCCCCTCGCGATCGCTCCCAGCCAATGGGATCATTTCCCTGCCTCTGTATTGTACACAGAGGCAGAGGAAATGATGTCATCTCTCCTCGGCTCGGTATTTTCCGTTCCGGGCCGAGGAGAGAAGACTGGAATGTGAGTGCACAACACACACACACACAGTAGAACATGCCAGGCACACAAAACACCCCGATCCCCCCCCTGTCAAACTGACACCAAGCAGGTTTTTTTTTTTTTTTTTCTGATTACTGCATTAGTGTCAGTTTGTGACAGTTAGTGTGTTAGGTCAGTTAGGGTTAGCCCCCTGTAGGTCTAGGGTACCCCCCTAACCCCCCCTAATAAAGTTTTAACCCCTTGATCACCCCCTGTCACCAGTGTCACTAAGCGATCATTTTTCTGATCGCTGTATTAGTGTCGCTGGTGACGCTAGTTAGGGAGGTGAATATTTAGGTTTGCCGTCAGCGTTTTATAGCGACAGGGACCCCCATATACTACCTAATAAATGTTTTAACCCCTTGATTGCTCCCTAGTTAACCCTTTCACCACTGATCACCGTATAACCGTTACGGGTGACGCTGGTTAGTTTGTTTATTTTTTATAGTGTCAGGGCACCCGGTGTTTATTACCGAATAAAGGTTTAGCCCCCCGATCGCCCGGCGGTGATATGCGTCGCCCCAGGCAGCGTCAGATTAGCGCCAGTACCGCTAACACCCATGCACGCAGCATACACCTCCCTTAGTGGTATAGTATCTGAACGCATCAATATCTGATCCGATCAGATCTATACTAGCGTCCCCAGCAGTTTAGGGTTCCCAAAAACGCAGTGTTAGCGGGATCAGCCCAGATACCTGCTAGCACCTGCGTTTTGCCCCTCCGCCCGGCCCAGCCCTGCCCACCTAAGTGCAGTATCGATCGATCACTGTCACTTACAAAACACTAAACGCATAACTGCAGCGTTCGCAGAGTCAGGCCTGATCGCTGCGATCGCTAACAGTTTTTTTGGTAGCGTTTTGGTGAACTGGCAAGCGCCAGCGGCCTAGTACACCCCGGTCGTAGTCAAACCAGCACTGCAGTAACACTTGGTGACGTGGCGAGTCCCATAAGTGCAGTTCAAGCTGGTGAGGTGGCAAAGCACAAGTAGTGTCCCGCTGCCACCAAAAAGACAAACACAGGCCCGTAGTGCCCATAATGCCCTTCCTGCTGCATTCGCCAATCCTAATTGGGAACCCACCGGTTCTGCAGCGCCCGTACTTCCCCCATTTACATCCCCAACCAAATGCAGTCGGCTGCATGAGAGGCATTTTCTTTATGTCCTCCCGAGTACCCCTACCCAGCGAACCCCCCCAAAAAAGATGTCATGTCTGCAGCAAGCGCGGATATAGATGTGACACCCGCTATTATTGTCCCTCCTGTCCTGACAATCCTGGTCTTTGCATTGGTGAATGTTTTGAACGCTACCATTCACTAGTTGAGTATTAGCGTAGGGTACAGCATTGCACAGACTAGGCACACTTTCACAGGGTCTCCCAAGATGCCATCGCATTTTGAGAGACCCGAACCTGGAACCGGTTACAGTTATAAAAGTTACAGTTACAAAAAAAAGTGTAAAAAAAAACACATACAAAAATATAAAATAAAAAAAAATAGTTGTCGTTTTATTGTTCTCTCTCTCTCTATTCTCTCTATTGTTCTGCTCTTTTTTACTGTATTCTATTCTGCAATGTTTTATTATTATGTTTTATCATGTTTGTTTTTCAGGTATGCAATTTTTAATACTTTACCGTTTACTGTGCTTTATTGTTAACCATTTTTTTGTCTTCAGGTACGCCATTCACGACTTTGAGTGGTTATACCAGAATGATGCCTGCAGGTTTAGGTATCATCTTGGTATCATTCTTTTCAGCCAGCGGTCGGCTTTCATGTAAAAGCAATCCTAGCGGCTAATTAGCCTCTAGACTGCTTTTACAAGCCGTGGGAGGGAATGCCCCCCCCAACGTCTTCCGTGTTTTTCTCTGGCTCTCCTGTCTCAACAGGGAACCTGAAAATGCAGCCGGTGATTCAGCCAGCTGACCATAGAGCTGATCAGAGACCAGAGTGGCTCCAAACATCTCTATGGCCTAAGAAACCGGAAGCTACAAGCATTTTATGACTTAGATTTCGCCGGATGTAAACAGCGCCATTGGGAAATTGGGAAAGCATTTTATCACACCGATCTTGGTGTGGTCAGATGCTTTGAGGGCAGAGGAGAAATCTAGGGTCTAATAGACCCCAATTTTTTCAAAAAAGAGTACCTGTCACTACCTATTGCTATGATAGGGGATATATTCCCCGAGATAACAATAAAAATGATTTAAAAAAAAAAAAAATGAAAGGAACAGTTTAAAAATAAGATAAAAAAAATAATAATAATAATAATAATAAAGAAAAAAAAAAAAAAAAGCACCCCTGTCCCCCCTGCTCTCGCGCTAAGGCGAACGCAAGCGTCGGTCTGGCGTCAAATGTAAACAGCAATTGCACCATGCATGTGAGGTATCACCGCGAACGTCAGATCGAGGGCAGTAATTTTAGCAGTAGACCTCCTCTGTAAATCTAAAGTGGTAACCTGTAAAGGCTTTTAAAGGCTTTTAAAAATGTATTTAGTTTGTCGCCACTGCACGTTTGTGCGCAATTTTAAAGCATGTCATGTTTGGTATCCATGTACTCGGCTTAAGATCATCTTTTTTATTTCATCAAACATTTGGGCAATATAGTGTGTTTTAGTGCATTAAAATTTCAAAAAGTGTGTTTTTTCCCCAAAAAATGCGTTTGAAAAATCGCTGCACAAATACTGTGTGAAAAAAAAAAATGAAACACCCACCATTTTAATCTGTAGGGCATTTGCTTTAAAAAAAATATATAATGTTTGGGGGTTCAAAGTAATTTTCTTGCAAAAAAAAAAAAATTTTTTTATGTAATCAAAAAGTGTCAGAAAGGGCTTTGTCTTCAAGTGGTTAGAAGAGTGGGTGATGTGTGACATAAGCTTCTAAATGTTGTGCATAAAATGCCAGGACAGTTCAAAACCCCCCCAAATGACCCCATTTTGGAAAGTAGACACCCCAAGCTATTTGCTGAGAGTCATGTCGAGTCCATGGAATATTTTATATTGTGACACAAGTTGCGGGAAAGAGACAATTTTTTATTTTTTTAATTTTTTTTTGCGCAAAGTTGTCACTAAATTATATATTGCTCAAACATGCCATGGGAATATGTGAAATTACACCCCAAAATACATTCTGTTGCTTCTCCTGAGTACGGGGATACCACATGGGACTTTTTGGGAGCCTAGCCGCGTACGGGACCCCGAAAACCAAGCACCGCCTTCAGGCTTTCTAAGGGCGTACATTTTTGATTTCACTCTTCACTGCCTAGCACAGTTTCGGAGGCCATGGAATGCCCAGGTGGCAAAAAAAATCCCCAAATGACCCCATTTTGGAAAGTAGACACCCCAAGCTATTTGCTGAGAGGTATAGTGAGTATTTTGCAGACCTCACTTTTTGTCACAAAGTATTGAAAAAAGAAAAAAAAAAATTTTTTTCTCGTCTTTCTTTATTTTCAAAAACAAATGAGAGCTGCAAAATACTCACCATGCCTCTCAGCAAATAGCTTGGGGTGTCTACTTTCCAAAATGGTGTCATTTTGGGGGGGGTTTATGCCATCTGGGCATTTTATGGCCTTCAAAACTGTGATAGGTAGTGAGGAGTAAAATCAAAAATGTACGCCCTTAGAAATCCCGAAGGCAGTGATTGGTTTTCGGGGCCCCGTACGCGGCTAGGCTCCCAAAAAGTCCCACACATGTAGTATCCCCATACTCAGGAGAAGCAGCTAAATGTATTTTGGGGTGCAATTCCACATATGCCCATGGCCTGTGTGAGCAATATATCATTTAGTGACAACTTTTTGTAATTTTTTTTTTTTTTTTGTCATTATTCAATCACTTGGGACAAAAAAAATGAATATTCAATGGGCTCAACATGCCTCTCAGCAATTTCCTTGGGGTGTCTACTTTCCAAAATGGGGTCATTTGTGGGGGTTTTGTACTGCCCTGCCATTTTAGCACCTCAAGAAACGACATAGGCAGTCATAAATTAAAGGCTGTGTAAATTCCAGAAAATGTACCCTAGTTTGTAGGCGCTATAACTTTTGCGCAAACCAATAAATATACACTTATTGACATTTTTTTTACCAAAGACATGTGGCCGAATACATTTTGGCCTAAATTTATGACTAAAATTGAGTTTATTTGATTTTTTTTAGAACAAAAAGTAGAAAATATCATTTTTTTTTCAAAATTTTCGGTCTTTTTCCGTGTATAGCGCAAAAAATAAAAACGGCAGAGGTGATCAAATACCATCAAAAGAAAGCTCTATTTGTGGGAAGAAAAGGACGCAAATTTCGTTTGGGTACAGCATTGCATGACCGCGCAATTAGCAGTTAAAGCGACGCAGTGCCAAATTGTAAAAAGTGCTCTGGTCAGGAAGGGGGTAAATCCTTCCGGGGCTGAAGTGGTTAATGAATACATGTAAAATACACAAATAAAATTTCTAATAAATTCAATAAATGAATACTAGGTAATAACCCCTAACCTTAACCCCTAAGCCCTAACCCTTAAAAAAATAAAAAATAAATAATTGAACACCCTAATCTTAACACAAAAAAAAAACTTATTATTTCTATTATTATTTATTTTTCTTTGGGTGTTATTATTATTATTATTATTAATTTTAATTTATTTTCATATTTTTTAAGGTTAGGGGTTATTATTTATGTAACACACAATATTCATTTATTTTATTTATGATGGTTTTTAATTATTTCTGTATTTAGTTTACATTTATTTATTCATATGTTCATAAAAATACTCATGCCTTGTGTATGCTGTAAACTATGCCCAGTTTTCTATTTGTGCAACAGTGTTTTCTTACTTTGTGACGTTCCTACACGGTGCAGCCATCTCCAGTGTGGGAATCTGAACCCGCAGTGTCCTTCTTCCTGGATTCTGTGCATGCTGGCTACCCAGCATGTATCTGCCGATTTCGTGCGGTGCAATTTTGGTCAGCTTGACGTGGCATGGCTCCAGTAACATTTAACATGGGTTTCTATGGGAAATCTTGGTCAGCTTGACATGGTACTGCAGCAGTACCATGTCAAGCTGACCAAGATTTTCCATAGATGCTAATGTTAAATGTTGCGGGAGCAGTGCCATGTCAAGCTGACCAAGATCTCCCAGGAGCCAATGCAAAGCCGGAAATGACGCTCGGCGCTGCAGCCCCTAAAAGAGGAATTGAAATTGGATACAGGTGTAGCCAAGTCCCGGGCCTCTCCAGGCCTAATGGCGACCTCCAGAGTTAGGGACAGCTGACATCCTTCTGTGTAGAGTGGGTTATGAGGCATGGTGGGTGCGATGCAAGGTAGATTAATAGGCGCCAGACACTTCTTGAATGCAAAGAGATTTATTGTCTCCTAAACAGAACTGTGGGAGAGAGGGTTAGGGCCAGGACACCCTTTAGAAGTTGCAATGTTAATTTAGCAGACTCCGAGACTTCTATAGGTAGACAGCCACACAGGGAAAAGCATCCAGCAAGACACCACATCTGCATGAGTAGGACCACTGTCTCCTATGGCAACAATCTTGAAACAGTTTCTAACAAAGGTTGTAATTAAATTATTCACTTCTTCTACAATCTCCTATTGTAGATCTTCACTCAACTGAGCTTCCAGTCTTTCACTAGACTTGCTGATCCACTGCCACTGGATCCCCTGAGCTCTTCCAAACTTCTCATTCAGTATCTTCCTCAAGCGTCACCCCTGTGTCCCTGCTGGGTCCCTAGCTTGGCACTCAGATACTCCTCAAGCGTCACCCGACTAGCCTGCTCGGTCCCTGACTAGGCACACAATATTGCTCTGCAAGCGTCACCTCCACTGGCTGGGTACCTGGCTTGACATCTGCTGAAGTTTCCCAATTCTTCACCGCCCCCGGTTGGTAAGAATACTGCTCTGGTACCTGCTTCAGCCACTCACAGTGGCCCCTGGTAGTAAGGTGGATGGTCCCTAAGTGGCGACAGCTCCCCTCTACCTCCGACCATGACAGGTTCTCTGGCTGGCAGAACGTCACTTCTGGTTGGACAGCAAGCCGCAATTTCAACCCTACGATGCTCTCTTGCTTCTGGTTAGGTCCTCAGACAGCCTAGCAGCCAGATGTCTCCCGGGATAGGCCTCAGGCTCTGGCCTAGCAGCCCGGGGCAGCACAACACATGTCCACCCAGACAGCCGCCCAGGTGGCACCGATCACCTGACCTCACCCAAATAAATAGGCTCTCCCAGCAGGCCAAAGGACCTAAGAAGATCCTTGCCCATTGGCTGAGAGACCCCATTCATTCCTAATCTGTCCTTGGAATACCCTTGTCTTATATAATGCCACCAGATACCCCGGCCATCTAGTGACAGAAGAGAGAAGTGCAGCAATACCGGAATTGGGGTGAAATCAATTGACCTCCTATCAATTTGCCTAGTTGCCTTGGCCAATAAATTTACTATTAACCGTGCCTAAACATCAGGGTGCTACACAGGCATAAATCAGGTAAGTTAACAGAAACAAAATCAATAAGTTGCCAATTCATTTTAAGGATGCACATTAGGGCTGCATGGCGAGGAGTGAAAAATGCGGGTGGAACTCCGCTTTAAGCATCTCCAACACATCTTTGCAATGTGTCTTTTTTAACAACATATAAAGGAACGGCATTCTATAAATCTGAGGTGGTGACTGAACTATCAACAGCTGGGTAAAAATATATTTTGCTCCCAGACATAAGTATTTTGTTTTAACTCGCAATCAACTACAGCTTTTACAAAAGAATTTTGTAGAGGCTTCTACGAGCTGTCTGCATTATGTTTCATTATTAACTTGGAACCCTCTTCTAGATTTTTAGATTGCAGACCATTGAGATTGGCACTCCAGAGAATTTAATTGTAAAGTAATTTAATATTAAGTCCACTCAAGTGCCCTTATGATCTGCATTGTACTCTAACTGATAACCAATTATTTTCCTTGGCACCAGAGTGAATCAGTAATAGCCATCTCCATTACTAGAGAGCTCTGTGTAGCCCAGCCACGCTTTAGATTGACAGATCAGCAAAGTCCAACTTCTAATTACATCCCTGGCCACAAGTTTGACATGAAAGGAGGTATGAGAAGCTTTTTTTTTTTTTTTTTCTTTTTTTTATCATTTGGGGCATTGCAGATTCTCTAAAGTTTGCCGCAGTGCACGCTGAAAGGCCTAATTTACACTTGTGAGTGATAATAACAGGCTGTTAAGCCATGTTTTTACCTCCCCCAAAATGTCCCCCCCCCTAAGCTGCAAGTCAGCCTTACAGCGGTATACTCATACTGCAATGTAAATTATCCCTATTGCATCCAGCAGGCATGCACTGTATGTTAAAACATATCTAAACCCGAAAACAAAATAAATAGTATTGCAGTTTACCGGTCCTTGGATGTGATGGTTTCATTGGTTTCCATTTTTCACACTTTTTTTCCCTTTAGTTTTAAACCGGTAAAATTACCATTACCTCACTTTCTCTCGAGGTGAAAACCGTACTGAGCAATGCTCTCTACTTAAGACAGGGAGAGTGTTAGGACTACAAATTGCCTCTCTCTTCTCTAATACAGGGGGAGGTTTTTGTAGTCCATAGAAAAAAGCAGAGAACAATGCTAACTTTTAAGAGGGGCTTTGTAATTGGCTAGTAATGGCACCAACAGCACAAGTCCCTACCCCTGCTCCTGTCCTGCTAGAACACTGCCCCTTCTATTGAGGCTGAACCCTCCACCATATTGTACCCTCCACCATGCCTTTGGCCTTCACATGGCATTCCTGGCTGTTGTGTTGACCTTTATATCCCAAGGAAGGAATGTCCACACACATGAATAGAGCACTGTACTCTTATTGATAGTATTCAGGAAATGGCATACCCGTCACATCACAAGGACATACATTCTAGGGTCACTTGACATTTATATAGTCATTAACATTTAGTGGACAGTCCGCAGTAGTCACATGCGAAAGCCAATGCAGCACCTTAAGGAGTCATCTCCCTCTAACAGTCTCTCCTTCTACCTGGGGTCATTAGTACTCACTGGAATGAGATTTCCGCAGTCAGCTTCTCCATAGACAAACCTCTCCCAGGACCCTACAAAGGAATAGCCTCACTTTTGCCCTTGCCTTAAAAGGCCTTTTGCAATCCACTGAAGCCCCCACTTCCATAGGAGTCAGAAAGTCTACAGCTGGCTCTTCTCGGTGCAGGTCCACTCTTCTCTAGCCTCCTGCCCTGTCCAGGACCTCCACATGCTGGTTTCAACCATGCTGGTGTGGGGTGTTTGCCTCCCATGCCCGCCGGGCACTAGGGCTCCTCCCAACCTGGCTTATAAATAGGCACTGACTCACCCATGACATTACTGCAGGAGGGCTCTACCTAAAAGGGGCATATCGCCTGACGGCACTACTTTCGGTAACCAGACACTATTGTGGAACAGAGCCACCTAGTAGCAGACTAGCGAACTGCACCTATCTACAAGCTGATAACAGTCGAGAGGCAAAGCGCACAGGAATGTATCCACTGGCAAGATTTCTGGCTGGATGAACCACTATTTTGGCTTTTTTAACTTGCCGAACAGATCCTGTATAACAAAATGTTTACAATGATATATTTAAAGTGTCAACAAAATTCCAGGAGCCTGCATTTACTATATCTGGTCTCCCACAGTACACAGAACATAGAAATGCAATTGTTTTAGTAAATATAAACTGCTAAATCCCTTTTCTCATCAGCAGTATATAGCAGTCTTATGACTTCTATCAGTGTCTGGTTAAAGCTTGTAGGAGGAGTTTATATTCTCTTCTGACTGTCCTATAAGGCTGCATGACCCCTGACCCTCTGTCTGGACAGTGCTGATTGGCTCTGTGCTGATCACATGCACCCTCCCAAAATAAACCCAAAAACTTTCTAGCAATACGCACCAAACTGAGCATGTGCGGAGTGTCCCCAGTTCTCTGTACTATCCAGCAGATGGATTGGGGACAGCAAAAAAGGGGAGGATGAGAGAAGACAGGATCAAACAGCCTTTTTTTACACAATGCAGAGGATTAAAGTGGTTGTTAAGCCATTCTAACCTGATATAGACACCATCAGCACTGCCTCCTATTGTAGTACCCCCTCTGTGTGTGATTTATAAAAATAAATGCTGCAAATACTTTTTGCAGGTAAAAAAAAGTGCATTTATTTGTTGATTTTGGGAGCCTGTAAAGCACTGCACCAGCGATCAGCAGATCTCTTGCATATTTTTCCATGTATCAGCTTCCTCGTACCTTGTACAAGGAAGCCGATACATTCTGACAGGAAGACTCAATGAACTACCACAGCACTCACAGCGCCGTGGTAAATTGAAAACTGCAAGCTGACAGCCGCAAAGGCTGATGGACCTTGTAGTTTTCCATTCACAGAGGACTGTGAATGAGTGATGCGGCTGGGTGGGCAGAGCCCCGCACAGCCGTGTCTATGCCCTGTTGCGTGATATTGGGGAAACCAGTCAGGGACCAGCATTGCTGGAGCAGAGTGACGCCCCTAGCTGCCAGGGGAAAAACTCCTCCAGTGAGGGCGGGGGGAAAACAAAGGGAAAAAGACAGATTCTGGTGGTAGGGGGACTCGGTTATTAAAAGGACAGAGAGGGCAGTCTGTCACACAGACCTGAATCGCCAAACTGTGTTGTTTACCGGGTGCTTAAGATCGGCACATCGTGGATCTGGTGGACAGGTTATTGGGAGGGGCTGGGGAAGACCCAGCCGTCATGGTGAACATTGGCACCACTGACAAAGTCAGAGGAAGATGGGAGTGTCCTAAAGAATCATTTTAGAGACTTGGGCGCTAAATTGAGGAATAGGTAGTATTTTCAGAAAAAATACTGCTACCTTGATCCACACCAGAAAGGCAGAGGGAGATTAGGGAAGTAAACAAGTGGCTGAGGAGCTGGTGTAGAAAGGAGGGGTTTGGGTTCCCAAAGAACTGGGCTGACTTCTCAGTCAGTTAACAGCTCTTTAGCAGGGATGGACTGCACCTAAATGGGAAGGGTAGCAGCTCGGCTGGGAGAGAAGATGGCCGAAAAGCTAGAGGGGCTTTTAAATTAGGTGATTGGCGGGGGGTCCAGAATAGCCAGCGTGGAACAAATTTCAGAGGGTAGTATTGGGGGCATTAGTGGTAGGTTGACTACTATGTGTCATGAGGATAAAAATTGCAGTCTTGGTTACTGAATTCCCTCGTGGAGACTGAGGAGAAGAATAAATTCAAAACCTTCGCCATCTCTCCATCTTTTGTAACCAGAGTCCCTTCATCATTCTTTATAGGGCCAATATGTTCTGACCTCCCTTTCCTACTATTTACGGTATATACCTAAAGAATTTCTTGTTTTTTGTTTTTTTTTACTCTCCTCCACTATGTGCCTTTTGTGTTCTATCTTAGCTGCCCTGATTACACCCTTACATTTCCTAATACATTCTTTGTAAAGTTGGAATGCTAATGATGACCCCTCAGCCTTGTATTGTTTGTAGGCTTTCTCCTTTGCTTTTATATGCATTTTTACGTTGGAGTTAAGTCACCCACGACTTTTATTAGCTTTTTTAAATGTATTTCCCATTGGGATGCACTGGCCAATACCCTTATTTAATATGCTCTTAAAGCATTCCCATTTTCCCCCTACTCCTCGGGTTTAGGGAAGCGCCTAAACCCAAGGTAAGTAAATTAACAAGTCCAAATTGCAACCTCAGAACAACCAACAAGGAGATAGTATGCGACCGGACAAAACTACGGGGCTTGTTCACTAATACCAGGAGCCTGGCTGGCAAGATGGAAGAGCTAGTGCTGTTGTATGAGGGGGATTTAGATTTTGTGGGAATTTCAGAGACTTGGTTCATCAGCACTTATAATTGGCTAGCAACCATTCAAGGGTGTTCCCTATATCACAGAGATATGGCAGCAAGGATGGGAAGTGTCATTATAATGTGGGATTTTAATTATCCAGACATAGACTGGACGGAAGGAACCGCGCATTCATGTGAGGCTTGCCATTTCCTAAATGTCTTGCAGGACAATTTCATGGGTCAGATGGTAAATGCACCAACAAGAAACGAAGCGTTTCTAACAATACTGTCAGAAACCATGAAACCAGACCGAGACAGAAGTACAGTTAAACATTTGTTTAATAATAAAAGTAAAAAGAACAAAGTCAAAACATAGCCAAAGTTCAGTAACCGTAACGGATAGTCAGCCAAGCCAGAAGTCGGGGATCAATGTAGTGGAACAGCAAGCAGGCTCTGGAGCCATAAGGGATGTCAGCAAAGCCAGTCTTTAAACAGGAACGCAGGCGATAGTTTCTTGTGATGTTGACCAAGGCGAAGGCAGAGATCCACTGGGCTGAATGGCTTAAGTAGGCAGGACTGATGAGCTGGATATCATCAACAGCTGAGTAACTGTGGAGAGATAGGAGCTGGCAATTAGCTGACAGCTGACCGGCCAGCTCTGAGAAGGAAGGGCTGAGCCCAGCCCTGACAAATACAGACCTGATCGCGGATGTGGAAATACAGGGCAATTTAGGAAACGGCAATCACCGTTCAATTAGTTTCAGCATAAATTGCACAAAAAGGAATCACAAGGGTAAACTTCCCTAAACTGCACTCCTTGCTAAAAGATATTAAATGGGATGAAATCCTAAAATCCTAGGAACAAAAGACACGGAGGAAAAGTGGGAGTGCTTTAAGAGCATAATAAAAGTATTGGCCATTGCATCCCAAAGGGAAATACCTTTCAAAGAGCTAATAAAAGTCGTGGGTGGCTTAACTCCAATGTAACAAAGAAATGTGAATAATTACATCTCTCTTATATTTTTTTTACTCTTCTTTTCCTCTCTTTACTTTTCATTTCTGTTACTATATATATTTAGAAGGGTATTTTTCTCTTGAATTAAATAATAGATTTTGATACATAAATTCAGAGTATTTCAAATAAACAATTGATGTAAAGATAGGCTGATTACAAAGCCATCTTGTTGGTTTCGCTAGTAAAATACTCTATCATTAAATTCAATTATATACAGTTATATTTTTATATGATACTCATGTACAAATGTTAGTATGATTGTACAAATGCTATATTTTAACATCAATAAAAGCTTATTGTTGAAAATTGCATATAAAATCAAAGGAGAAGGACTTCAAACAATACAAGGCTGAAGGGTCATCATTAGCATTCCAACTTTACAGAGAATGTAATAAGAAATGTAAGGGTGTAATCAGGGCGGCTAAGATGGAACACGAAAGGCACATAGCTGAGGAGAGTTAAAAAAAAAAAAAAAAAGAAATTCTTTAAGTAAATAGTAAGACGGGGAGGTCAGATCATATTGGGCCCCATAAAGAACAATGAAGGGAATCTGGTTACAAAAGATGGCAAAGGTTTTGAATTTATTCTTGTCATCAGTCTCCACGAGGAAAACGGGGGGGATTCAGTAACCAAGACTGCAATGTTTATCCTCATGACACCTCACATGAAGCACCCTCATGGCTAACAGAGGATAGAATTAGAAATAGACTTGAAAAACTTAACGTTAATAAGTCACCGGGGCCAGATGGCTTACACCCGAGGGTCCTTAAGGAACTCAGTCAAGTGATTGCCAGACCATTGTTCCTCATTTTTACGAACAGTCTACTGACTGGAATAGTACCAGCTGATTGGAGAAAAGCCAATGTAGCACCAATATTTAAAAAAGGGCCAAGATATATCTCTGGGAACTACAGACCAGTTAGCCTAACATCAATAGTTTGCAAGCATTTGGAGGGGTTGGTAAAGGGTTTTAGTAATACGAATGGTATTATTAGCAGTAATTGGCATAAATTCATGAAAAATCATTCTTGCCAAACCAATCTATTAACCTTCTATGAGGAGGTGAGCTGCCATCTAAATAAAGGAAGGCCTGTAGGCATGGTGTATCTGGATTTTGCAAAGGCATTCAATACAATTCCCCATAAACGTTTACTGTACAAACTAAAGTCTGTCGGCATGGAGCAAAGGGTGAGTACACGGATTGAAAACTGTCTACAGGGGCGAGTCCAGAGGATAGTGATAAATGGGGCGTACTCAGAATGGTCCGGGGTGGAAAGTGGGGTCCCCCAGGGTTCTGTCCTGGGACCAATCCTATTTAATGTATTCATAAATGATCCAGAGGATGGGATAGACAGCTCAATCTCTGTATTTGTGGATGATACTAAGCTAAGCTGGGCAATAACTACTACGCAGGATGTGGAAACTACATGGCAAATTAGGTTTAATGTTGAAAAGTGTAAAATAATGCGTTTGGGTGCTAAAAATATGAATGCAATCTACTTGCTAGGAGGAGAACCTCTGGGGGAATCTAGAATGGAAAAGGACCTGGAGGTCCTAGTAGATGAGAGGCTCAGCAATGACATGCAATGCCAAGCTGCTGCAAGCAAAGCCAACAGAATATTGGCATGCATTAAAAACGGGATCAACTCCAGAGATAAAATGTTAATTCTCCCACTATACAAGTCTCTGGTCCGGCCGCACCTGGAGTATTCTGTCCAGTTCTGGACACCAGTCATTAGGAGAGATGAGCTGGAGAGGGTCCAGAGAAGGGCAACAAACAGGGGCGGACTGACCATTGAGCCACTCGGGCACTGCCCGAGGGCCCTGGGCCACTAGGGGGCTCCATCAGGTTTGCCAGCCTCAGTAAAACCAGGGACAGTATGTATAAATCTGTTTTTTTTTTTTTTTTTTTTACATCTGTCTGTGTATACTGTGTGTACATGTATGTGTATACTGTGTGATTTTATACTGTGTGTGTGTATACTGTGTGGCCCCATAATCTCTGATTGCCTGGGGGCCCCATAATCTCCTATTGCCCGGGGGCCCCATGAGTTATCAGTCCGCCGCTGGCAACAAAGCTAACAAAGAGACTGGAGGATCTCAGCTAAGGGGAAAGACTGCAAACACTGAACTTATTCTCTCTGGAGAGGAGACGCTTGAGAGGGGATATGATTTCAATGTACAAATACCATACTGGTGACCCCACAATAGGAATAAAACTTTTTCCGTGCAAGGGAATTTAAAAAGACACGCAGCCATTCACTAAAATTGGAAGAGAAGAGGTTTAACCTTAACCTTTGTATCATCGATGCTCCCTGCTGAAACCACTGCTCGTGGAAGAGAATTCCACATCCTTACTTTACTGCTCTTACATTAAAGAACCCTCTTTAATGTAAGAGCAGTAAAGTAAGGATGTGGAATTCTCTTCCACGAGCAGTGGTTTCAGCAAGGAGCATCGATGATTTCAAAAAAACTATTAGGCACCTAAACGACCACAACATACGGAGATATACAGTGTAATATTAACATAAAAGCACACACACAGGTTGGACTTGTCTTTTTTCAACCTCTCCGACTATGTAATTGGGGCAGTAGACACGGGAGAAGATCCCTGGTCTGCTGTCCCAGTTGGGATCGGGGGGGTGCGGGGGCCAGTGCATTCATAACATGTTACATGATAGACACCCTGAATATAGATGCTACGAAAGGTGAACTTATCTTTTAATGTGTGGGGTGATCAAGGGGTTAAAATTGTGCCTAACAATATGTAATCTGTACTGCTTTCTACTAAAGATCTTTGTTTCTTATCCTTGCATTGCAGGGATAAGAAACAGAGATTATTTGCTCTGTATAGAGCTCTGTGTCAACACAGGGTTCTGGGCTGTGATTGGACACAGCTGATCAGCAGGTCCCAGCCATGAATTATTTACTGCGATCTGCTGACTGACTCCCACTGTGTACAATAACAAACCACCTTTCCCGGGTGGGAATGTGCACACCCTAAACCTAGAAGCAGGCAGTGACGTCCGGGTACTTCGCTTTGCCTGCATGGGTGGGTGGTACGCAAATGGCTATACACATCACTTGCGAGTACTTATTAGGTAGAAGAGCAGTGGCAGCCTGTCCATTAGGGGCACAGGGCACCGCCCCCCTATACATGCGCCCGGCCCCCTGATCTACATGCAGGGTGCCGGATGCATGGATTCCAATGGGGGGGGTTTGAAGCATGTGATTAATGCCAGAGGCTCTAATAGGCTTAAAAAAAGGATGGGCTTGGGGTGCAGAGCACTTTGCTCCGAGCCCACCCAGTTGTGTGACAATAGCGAATGAATATTCGTTATTATTGTAACGGAACGTCCCACCCTCCGCTTGAGTGCTTTTGTCATATACCGCTTCCTCAAGTCTGAATATAGATATCAGATTTTCCAAACCACTGACAACCAAGAAGTAGACAGTACTCGTTTTTGCTGCTGAACATGAACTGTTTGTTGAAACACATGTACACAGAGGTAACATTCGGGACATTCCCCACCCCCTTTGCATTCCTGGCAGGGTAGACTGTCCAATCAGCAGGGAGATATATACATTCCAGTGTGGTTGTACAGTGAGTCCGATTAGTACAGATCAGACTGGGTTTCTCGGTCACTCTGTGCCCCTAATAGGCACAGGGTATCTTAAACATAGGAGGTGCATGGGGAGCTGAAGCAAGGGTTTCCCAACCTCTCCAAGGGATTCTGGGTTCCACAGGCCCCCCCGCCCAATGTGACTCCCGTCACAATTATCACACTGATTCTCCTCCCGGCCAATCGGGAAGCAGATCGTGAGACACGTTACCTGATTGGCCAGAAGGAGAAGCCATCCTATTTGCCTTTGAGGAGGAGGGAGGAGATGTACGGCTGAGGAGATGCATGGGAAGACCGATTCATGGAGCCGGGCACGAAGGAGACTGGGGGGGGGGGGGAACCGCCATCACGGTCTCCACTTGTCAGAACAGGGTGAGTGAGCTGGCGACCGGGGGGTGGGGGGGTGGTGAGGGTATGGTGTGCGGGCCGGGGTGACGGGGGTGGGGGGTCCGTGGTCAACTGATGGAGCACCAGCCACATTTAACTCTCTTACTGCTACACATTCGCAAGCTGACTGTTAAAATGACACCCCCTCCTACCATGCATCACGAGGCCACAGGTTGGACATTGAAACCTGGAATACATGGTGGTGGGGGCATCACACTTCGACAGTTGACAGTCAGCTTGTGAGTTTGTGGCAGTAAAAGTTTTAAATGCACCTGCATTGGTAGTTACAAATTGTGGAGCCATTCTCTCTTCTTTTCTAATGGCTTATAGCCACTCACAGCCAGCCTACTGGTTATGTGGTACACAGATAGTCTGGGCAACATAAAAGTCAGGTGCTTCTGATTCTAAACTCTTTGGTTTGAATGGGAAATGCAGCTATTTTAGTTTAACTGCCTTCCTGGCAAAATGCTGGAAAGACATGAATATCATACATAAATGGACAGGTTGGTTAGGGTGAGTGAGCGCATGAAAACCTGGAACTAAAGAAAATTGGCATCTACGTCTTGTAATTATAAAGAGGTTTAGGGGCAGATTCCATAAATCTACTAGTAAAATAGAAAACATTTTAAAAGTTTCTACAGTATGCAATCAAATACAAACTGATTAACCTTTCGGGATTTTGCAGCACCGAATCCATCATGCCATCCTTGCTGGCCCTCAATATAGTGGCATTCTGTGAGCGCCAGGTCAGGAGAAATGTATTTCTGTAGGACGGCTTTGTCGTCTTCCTGCTGTTATTTCATCTTCCTCGCAATCAGGATAAATTGTGCTGCTGTAATAACATTGTAGCAGGCCATCCTTTATAGAGTGAAGATGGTAATAACTGTGTTTTACATCTGCATTAATTCTGACAAGATTTATTGGTGTTTGCTGCTCTGTAAACTCCGAAACGCACACCGCAAAGGTCAGAAAACCAGTAATACTAATGGCACAGGCAGGGAATGGCAGGATGCGGGCATTTAATAAAACCGGCAGCTCCATTCTGCTACGGATGATTATTGAGAGCAAGATAGCAGCCAGCAGAGCATTAAGCGAGAGAACCAAAAAATAGGATTGCTTATTTCCTCCATGCCTGTGGGATTTGTACACTTAACCAACCCTTTAAAGGGACGCAATTTATTAATAATTAATTTATTTATAAATATTCATTTTAAAAGAGAAGTTCTGTGGGTTTTTTTTTTTATCATACTTGCACCTAGGTGGATGCAGCATTGGTCCCCTGCTGGCTCTAAGACTGAGAACCGAGTAATCAAACACAGCTGATCGCTCAGTTCTCAGTGCTTCGTCAGTCACGGCTCTCTGCTCTGCGCGCTGGGCTGTGGAGGGGGTGGGAGCGACTGGCTCAGCCTCTCAGTGGCTTGCTGAGAGGCTGAGCCACGCACTGGTCCAGGATTGTGGGTGGATCCTGGCCAGATTGTCGCGATCTTACCTCAGCCTGGACTGGCTCTGTGTCATCAGCAGACAGTGGGCTTCAGCAATGATATTTGGGATGTCATTGCTTTATTTTTGGACAGGTCTGTGTTTTCTTGTTCGAGACTAGCAATTGTCATTCTCTGATGTTCTTGAAAGTGTCACTCTGGTATCAGTGACAGCTGGTGGGCTGGGGGTGGCAAACAACCAGCACTACCCCCCCCCCCCCCCCACGGCGGCACTGATGCACCCCCCCGCACCAGGGGCGGCCTCGGGGTTCGTGGCACTGTCAGCCAGTCTGGCACTTACTATGTGGCGGGCTGTGTCCTCTTCTCCTCCTGTGTCCTCCTCTCCTCTCGTGTCCTCCTCTCCTCTCCTCTCGTGTCCTCCTCTCCTCCTGTGTCCTCCTCTCCTCCCCTCCTGTGTCCTCCTCCTCTCCTCCCCTCCTGTGTCGTCCTCCTCTCCTCCCCTCCTGTGTCCTCCTCTCCTCCCCTCCTGTGTCCTCCTCTCCTCCCCTCCTGTGTCCTCCTCTCCTCCCCTCCTGTGTCCTCCTCTCCTCTCCCCCTCCTGTGTCCTCCTCTCCTCCTCCTGTGTCCTCCTCTCCTCTCCTCCTCCTGTGTCCTCCTCTCCTCTCCTCCTCCTGTGTCCTCCTCTCCTCTCCTCCTCCTGTGTCCTCCTCTCCTCTCCTCCTCCTGTGTCCTCCTCTCCTCCCCTCCTGTGTCCTTCTCCTCTCCTCCCCTCCTGTGTCCTCCTCCTCTCCTCCCCTCCTGTGTCCTCCTCCTCTCCTCCCCTCCTGTGTCCTCCTCCTCTCCTCCCCTCCTGTGTCCTCCTCCTCTCCTCCCCTCCTGTGTCCTCCTCCTCTCCTCCCCTCCTGTGTCCTCCTCCTCTCCTCCCCTCCTGTGTCCTCCTCCTCTCCTCCCCTCCTGTGTCCTCCTCCTCTCCTCCCCTCCTGTGTCCTCCTCCTCTCCTCCCCTCCTGTGTCCTCCTCCTCTCCTCCCCTCCTGTGTCCTCCTCCTCTCCTCCCCTCCTGTGTCCTCCTCCTCTCCTCCCCTCCTGTGTCCTCCTCCTCTCCTCCCCTCCTGTGTCCTCCTCCTCTCCTCTCCTCTCCTGTGTCCTCCTCCTCTCCTCTCCTCTCCTGTGTCCTCCTCCTCTCCTCTCCTCTCCTGCTGTGTCAACCTCTCCTCCTGTGTCCTCCAGGCAGCGACGGGTCCAGGTCCAGCTTGCCTGCTCTTCCACAGCGCTAGGCATCCAATAGGATCACCTGGCCCTTTGGCCAATCGGGAAACATGTCTCACTGACCTGCCTCCTGATTGTCAGGGAGTAACTGTAGTGTGAAAATAGCGAAAATTCATTCGCTATGGTCACACAATTGGGTGGGATCGGGCGCACTCTCTGTGCCATGAGCCCACCCCATTTTGAAGCCTATTAGAGCCTCCACCATAGGAATTCATGTGGCCGGCGTCCTGAAAGGGGCCGGGCCCATGGATAGGGAGGGCGGCGGAGGTGTTGGGGTGGGGGGGGCAGAGCCCTGTCTGGTATCCATCTGTCACACCTTCAAATTGATGACACCCTTCTCTTAAATGCTTTGTGAGAATACTTGTCTATTCATAATCCCATTCTGGCTTGCGAATATTTGAGATAGAGATCTGTAAAAATAATTGTGCATAAGTAAAGTATGCCCGCTACACAGGGCTTTTTTTCTCAGGGAATAGGTGCATGTACTCTTCCCTTCCGAATCACCCTTGTCTCCACCCCCTACCCACCTTCAAGCACCGTCCCTTGGTTCCACCCCTACCCACCTCCTAGTACCACCTTTTTTAAGGAATACAGAACCAAGTAACTTGTATGGAATTTGACACTGATAACAATAAAAGCAATAAAATACATCCCCTGCAGCCAACAATAGACACCCCCCCCATTTTCAACCATAGACCCTCCCAGCAACAATGGAGTCACCACAAACAACGACCCCCCCACTAGCAACAATAGATCTCCTAGCAGCCAGCAACAGTAGATCCCTCCCAGCAACAATTGCCCCCTCCAGCAACAGTAGATCCTCCACCAGGAACAATAGACCCCCCCCAAGCGACCATACTTCCCCCAGCAGCTAGCAGTAGACCCTCCAGCACACTCTAGTACCCATTGCCATTGCATACATTCTGTACCTGCAGTGCCAGAACTGGGTTCCCCCCCGCGTTCCTGCTGAAAAAAAGCCCTGCCGCTACATATGACATACTGTATGTTCTAACAAGGATTGTGATATGCATGTACATTGTATTATGCTTGGAGTGATTAGGAGGCTTGCAGCAAATGATGGCTATGCTTGTATATACACAAAAAAGTCTCCCAAAATCTGGCGAAATGACCGGAGATAATAGATATATTTCACTACATGTAATGGGGTTGATTTACTAAAGTCACATAAAATGAGGACTTTGCAAGTGCAGTTACTCTAGAGCTTAGAAAATGAGTGGGATCTCTGCTGACTTCCACATCCAATCATGTGTAAGCAAAGATGTCTTTTATTTTCCTTACATGTGATTGGGTATTCTTTGCATCAGCTGTATGCAGCTGTTTGTAAAAGCAATCCAGCGGCTATTTAGCCGCTGGGATTGCTTTTACAAGAGAACCTACCATTGACTCTAAAAAATAAAAAAAAATACCGGGAATACAGGCATCATCCCAGTATAACCGCTTGAAATCCAGTAACATACCGGTACGCCAGTGGTTAAAGACGTTCTTCTTGCAAAACTCCTAAATCATGTTTTCTGTAGAGTTTAAAGCATAACTACAAGTCTTGTGTTTAATTACATTTTTTAAAAATATTTTTAAGTATTTAAAAAAAAAAAAAAACACAAAACCCTTGAATTCTGCTTTAGGATGCTCCTGCATTCTTATCCCACCTTTACACAAATGTGTCATTGGAGCCGGATTTGTAACCAGAATTGGAGGAACCAAGCATTGCCTACTCTTCCTAATGCCAATACAGCTACATTTCTAGTTAATTTACCCATTTTACTTCTACTTGCAAACCTCCAAACACTTAACGTACTGCAGATTATTATTAAAATATATTGCATTGCCATCTAACCAAGCTATACATGTTCCTCTGGAGCTCTGCCCAATATACTGCTCAAAACTGCACTTTCTGCTGCCAAATGTAATAATCTCCATTTTACTCCATATTTATATTCACTGAAAAATGCTAAAATTATTTTTTTAAATGTCCCTTGTGTGGTCATTTGTAATCCTTCCTTATATAAAAACTGTAAATGCAATTTTACTATGAATTATACATTTATACGTGTTTTTGCAGACTCTGCGAAATGCCAATATTATAGGGTACTTAACATTTTCTGGAGATAATTCCTGTTTCGTATAGGATGGTCTGGGCTTACATTAATATACGGATTTGTTTCTAGCCGTTAATACATGGCAATGAGGTTTAATGTGGAAAAATTTAAAATAATGCATTTGGGTGACAAAAATATGAATGAATCTATACACTTGGGGGAGAACCTCTGTGGGAATCTAGGATGGAAAAGGACCTGGGGGTCCTAGTAGATGATAGGCTCAGCAATGGCATGCAATGCCAAGCTGCTGCTAACAGCATGGCATGCATTAAAAAGGGGATCAACTCCAGAGATAAAATGATAATTCTCCCGCTCTACAAGACTCTGGTCCGGCTGCACCTAGAGTATGGTGTCCAGTTCTGGGCACCAATCCTCAGGAAGGATGTACTGGAAATGGAGCGAGTACAAAGAAGGGCAACAAAGCTAATAAAGGGTCTGGAGGTTATTAGTTATGAGGTAAGGTTGCGAGCACTGCAGTGCCATCTTAAGAGCATTATAGGCCCCCGGGCTATACAGTGCACTGGGGCCCTGTCTACACAATCATGCACGAGAAGGGGGGGCAAGCACCACAGGATTACACAGAGCAGGGATCTCCCACTTACACGGTGGCCGCTGTCATACGAAGTACCGCCTCCTGGATGGGCTCCTATGATAGACTGCACACAGTAGCCGTGCCGTGTAAGTGGGAGATATTTGTAATCCGGCGGTGCTGGGGACTTTTGGTCACCCTAGGCTAGTGGCCAGCAGGACCCACAGGTCAGTGGCCAGCTCCCAGCAGGACCCACAAGCTGTGGGTCCTGCTGGCCACTGACCTGTGGGTCTTGCTGGGAGTTGGCTGCGGACCTGTGGGTCAATAGCCTATGGGTCCTGCTGGCCGCTGATCTGTGGGTCCTGCTGGGACCCGACCATGGCATGTGGGTCCTGCTGACCACTATACTACACACTGACCACTACACTGACCTCTACACTACACTACACACTGACCACTACACACAATACAATACAATACACTACACATTACACTAGCCACTGACTTTCTGGCTGCTCCCTCTCCCCAGACCATATCTACTCCCCCCGGGCCAGCAACAAAATTTACGAGGGAGTCTCTTACCTTATCTTCTTTCATCTGCTCTGCGCCACCGCCGGTCACACTGCCAGACTGCCTTCCCCCGACAGGGACATGATCTAGGATCCGAGGAGGAGACCACGGCTACAGCTCCTTCGGCCTTTGGGCCGGCCCCGCCCCCGCGATTGAGAACAGGCCAGCCCCGCCCACCGCACATGTCCCCTTTCGCCCAATCACAGGGGGCCAGCCTGAGACTTAACATGGCGGCCGGAGCACGGGGTCACAGGAAATGGAAATTAGGAAGATGGAGACGAGTGTGACACATACACAGGCGTGGAATTTCGCCCCCCCGAATGTTTTGCCCGGTGCCACAGCCCCCCTCGCACTCCCCACGCTACACCACTGGTCAGACAGTACTTAACATGGGGCACACAGTAAAATGCTTGGCTGGGGTCGCTGGGCAGGTGGGGCCCCCGGGCAACTGCCCAGCGTGCCCATGCGAAAAGAGCACTGAACTTATTCTCTCTGGAGAAGAGAGGGGATATGATTTCAATTTATAAATACCGTACTGGTGAGCCCACAATAGGGGTAAAACTTTTTCACGTAACAGAGTTTAACAAGACTCGTGGCCACTCATTAAAATTAGAATAAAAGGCTTAACCTTAAACTACTTTACTGTAAGAGCGGCAAGGATGTGGAATTCCCTTCCACAGGGGGTGGTCTCAGCGGGGAGCATCAATAGTTTCAAGAAACTATTAGATAAGCACCTGAATGACCGCAACATGGATATACAATGTAATACTGACATATAATCACACACATAGGTTGGACTTGTGTCTATTTTCAGCCTCACCTACTATGTAACTATGTTACTATGTAACTATGTAATGTTTGCATACAGAAGACCAACTTTATCCTGGGCTGAAACAGCAGCCCGTCCACCAGGCACAACTTCTTTTTTTTTTTTTTAAGAGCCCAACAGGCTGTTTTTGATAAGCCAGGAGACTGCAGGCCATGCTGCTGGAAACCAGAATTCTTATAGTATTTAGGCATTTTTTTAGAGGCTACAGGCGCAGGTATACATGTGTAGTATATAAGGTAAGTTATACTTTAACCACCTGAGGACCAGCCACCGCAGTTATACTGCAGCAAGTTGGCCCCTCTGGGTGAGCCGCCATAGCTGTACGTCGGCTGCTTAAAGAGCACTAGGGGGTGCGCGCGTGCCGCGACAACGGAGCCGATGCACGTACCCGGCGGCCGCGATGTCCGCCGGGCACCCGCGATCGCTTCTGAGAATGACACAACGGAGGTCTACATATCGGCCTAAACTGAGGAAGAATTATGCTTTTTTTTTAAAAAAAATTGGGGATATTTAAAGTCAAAAATATTTTGGGTTTTGTTTTTTCAAAATTGTCGTTCTTTGTTGATGGCGTAAAAAACAAAAACAAACGCAGAGGCGATCAAATACCACCAAAAGAAAGCTCTATTTGTGGGAAAAAAAGGATGTGAATTTTGTTTGGGTACAGCGTCGCACGACCACGCAATTGTCAATTAAAGCGTCGCAGTGCCGTATCGCAAAAAATGGCATGGTCATAAAGGGGGCAAATCTGCCGGTCCTTAAGTGGTTAAGGGCTCATTCAGGTTAGCGATTAGCTCCATGCTGCCCCACAGGCTGATACATGTGCATCCACCTTGAAGTTGTGTGCAGGCAACCCATAGCATAGTTGCCAACATTATCAAAAAATGTAAAGGGACACTTTTTTTGTCTGTAGGTGGAGTCTTATTATAATTAGGGGGCAGGGCATTCATTTGTAGGTGAGGAGCAGTGGGAAAATGTGGCGTGTGCACGCGGCGGCGAACAATTGGCTTGATTTAATCTAAATATTGGGCATGGCTTAAAAGAGGTGTGGTTAGAGTCTGAGATGAAAGAGGGATGGAGGGAAAAGAAAGGGAGAAGGAAGGAAAGAGAGGGATGGAGGGACAGCAGGCCCAGATCCAACACCACAATAGCAATATGTGTATTCCAGAAAGTTTACCAATCAGCAGATAAAGATACTAGACATGTGCACTGCCAAAAAAATGTGTTAGTTTTGGTTTCATTTGTTTTGTTTTTTTCTTCGTTTTTCGGGTCATTCGTTATGATCGCAATTCGTAAGAATAATTATAGGTATTGGAATTATAACTGTTGTTATTATTATTGTTTAATATTATTAATTCGTTCACCAGCAGCCAAATTTGAGAGGAAATTCCAATACCTTTAATTTAATAGTTGGTAATAGTCAAGTTATTAGTTCAGATTTTCGTATTTTTGAATTTCGAGTTTACGAATTTACAAATTTTCGAATGAATAAATTTGTCGAAGTTCATTAAAAAACTAATTTGGAACTAAACTAAAAGATACTCCAAACACTTGGTGTTAGCGCTTCAATCATCACGGCACCATGGTTGCTATGGTACCAAGATGACTGAAGCGCATTATTTCTATTACTACATTGTAATATAAAAAGAATTAGTTCAACTCACCATAATGCATAATCTAGTGGGAGACCTGATCGTGTCACTTGTCACATCACCTTCCACCAGATGCAGCTTGTCACTTGCCACATCACCTGCCACCAGATGCAGCGTGTCACCTGCCACATCGCATGTCACCTGCCACAACACTTGTCACCAGATGCAGCATGCAGCTTGCCACCAGATACAGCATGTCTCTTGCCATCAGATGCAGCTTGGTTCACTTGTCACCAGATGCAGCGCTCACTTGTCACCAGATTCAACTTGTCATCACAGATGCAGCTTTTTTCCACAGATGAAGCGTCTCACTTGTCACCATAGATGCAACTTGTTACTTGTCATCACAGATGCAGCTTGTCACCACAGATGCAGCACTCACCTGTCACCAGATTCATTCTGAGAGACTTCCATGCTGCTGTCTTGATGATTGGTCTCCGCGCCATTTAGAGAAGACCAGCTCTCGTGAAGGGCGAAACAAGAGGCAAAGCCCTGGTGGCAATGGAGCTGCTCCCAATCCACGGCCTGCCCTACAACAGGTAATGGACCAGCAGCAGAACGCAGGGCAGGGGGTTGGCGGCAGCTCCATTTCTATTGGCAACCACCTTTATTGCCACCAGGGCTCCACCACTTGTTTCTTCCCCAAGAGAGCTGGTCTTCTTTAAAATGGCCACAGAGACAAAGTCACCAGTGCCAACCCTGGACCTCTAGCGGTGGTATAACGGGACAAAGCCAATTTCCCCTGATTTTTCCCAGGAGATGTTAAGACCGGGACAAGGGTCTGAATATCGTCAATGTAAAAATGGAAAAGCGGGACTGTTGGCAGCTATGCCCATAGTATTGGATGCACATGCAGTAGCTGCACGGATGCAATCATATCAAAATTTGACATGTGGGAAGGAGAGGGTCCATTAATTTGAGTGCACACAGTGTGCGTTCAGATCCACTTCTAGGGGTTGCCTGCACACCGCTCCCAATTCATCCCAAAGGTGTTCTATCGGGTTGAGGTCAAGACTCTGTGCAGGCCAGTCAAGTTCCTCCACCCCAAACTCGCCTGCACACAGTCCTGACCTCAACCCGATAGAACACCTTTGGAATAAATTAGAGCCAGGCCTTCTTGTCCACGTCAGTGCCTGACCTCACAAATGTCCTTTTGGAAGAATGGTCAAACATTCCCATAGACGCACTCCTAAACCCTGTGGACAGCCTTCCCAGAAGAGTTGAAGCTGTTATAGCTGCAAAGGGTGGGCAACTCAATATTGAACCCTACAGACTAAGGCTGGGATGCCATTAAAGTTCATGTGCGTGTAAAGGCAGGTGTCCCAATACTTTTGGTAATATATATATATATATATATATATATACATATACATATACATATATATATATATATATATATATATATATATATACACACAGTGGCTTGCAAAAGTATTTGGCCCCCTTGAACTTTTCAACCTTTTGCCACATTTCAGGCTTCAAACATAAAGATATACATTTTTTATTTTTTGTGAAGAATCACCAACAAGTGGGACACAATTGTGAAGTGGAACGAAATCTTTTGGATTTTTGAAACTTTTTTAACTAATAAAAAAATGAAAAGTGGGGCGTGCAAAATTATTCAGCCCCCTTGCGTTAATACTTTGTAGAGCCACCTTTTGCTGCGATTACAGCTGCAAGTCGCTTGGGGTATGTCTCTATCAGTTTTGCACATCGAGAGACTGAAATTCTTGCCCATTCTTCCTTGCAAAACAGCTCGAGCTCAGTGAGGTTGGATGGAGAGCGTTTGTGAACAGCAGTTTTCAGCTCTTTCCACAGATTCTCGATTGGATTCAGGTCTGGACTTTGACTTGGCCATTCTAAGGCTGGCCATACACTATTCAATTTTCCTGTTCAACTTTCCTTTAGATTTACCAAAACCATATAATAGGAGGTCAAACCTAAACACTTTCAATTTGTATGCAATCAGGCAGGCCCTTGTACTACATAGTTGAAGGTAAATCTAAAGAAAATTGAACAGGAAAATTGTATGGTGTATGGCCAGCTTAACACCTGGATACGTTTATTTGTGAACCTTTCCTTTGTAGATTTTGCTGTATGTTTGGGATCATTGTCTTGTTGGAAGATAAATCTCCGTCCCAGTTTCAGGTCTTTTGCAGACTCCAACAGGTTTTCATCCAGAATGGTCCTGTATTTGGCTGCATCCATCTTCCCCTCAATTTTAACCATCTTCCCTGTCCCTGCTGAAGAAAAGCAGGCCCAAACCATGATGCTGCCACCACCATGTTTGTCAGTGGGGATGGTGTGTTGAGTGTGATGAGCTGTGTTGCTTTTACGCCAAACATATCGTTTTGCATTGTGGCCAAAAAGTTTGATTTTGGTTTCATCGGACCAGAGCACCTTCTTCCACATGTTTGGTGTGTCTCCCAGGTGGCTTGTGGCAAACTTTAGACGAGACTTTTTATGGATATCTTTGAGAAATGGCTTTCTTCTTGCCACTCTTCCATAAAGGCCAGATTTGTGCAGTGTACGACTGATTGTTGTCCTATGGACAGACTCTCCCACCTCAGCTGTAGTTCTCTGCAGTTCATCCAGAGTGATCATGGGCCTCTTGGCTGCATCTCTGATCAGTCTTCTCCTTGTCTGAGCTGAAAGTTTAGAGGGACAGCCAGGTCTTGGTAGATTTGCGGTGGTCTGATACTCCTTCCATTTCAAAATGATCGCTTGCACAGTGCTCCTTGGGATGTTTAAAGCTTGGGAAATCTTTTTGTATCCAAACCTGGCTTTAAACTTCTCCACAACAGTATTACGGACCTGCCTGGTGTGTTCCTTGGTCTTCATGATGCTCTCTGCGCTTTTAACAGAACCCTGAGACTATCACAGAGCAGGTGCATTTATACAGAGACTTGATTACACACAGGTGGATTCTATTTATCACCATCAGTCATTTAGGACAACATTGGATCATTCAGAGATCCTCGCTGAACTTCTGGAGTGAGTTTGCTGCACTGAAAGTAAAGGGGCCGAATAATTTTGCACGCACCACTTTTCAGTTTTTTAATTGCTAAAAAAGTTTAAAATATCCAATAGATTTCGTTCCACTTCACAATTGTGTCCCACTTGTTGGTGATTCTTCACAAAAAATTAAAATTTTATATCTTTATGTTTGAAGCCTGAAATGTGGCAAAAGGTTGAAAAGTTCAAGGGGGCCGAATACTTTCGCAAGCCACTGTGTGTATATATATATATATATATATATATATATATATATATATATATATAATATATATATAATGTACAAACTCACCTAGGTGATGCAGCATTGGTCCGATGCTGCATCTGTCTCCTGCACCCAAGAACTGAGCCATCAAAGACCGCTGATCGCTCAGTTCTCAGGTTTGCTCTGAGCACAGAGCAATGACTCAGTCACAGATACTCAGCTCTGTCCCTCCAGCACTCACTGGAGCTCTGGGCATGGGAAGGGGGCGGGAGCAGCTGGCTCAGCCTCTCAGCAACAGGCTTCCTCTAATAGGGCAAAGTGGAGAGGCGAGTGGATGACATCACAATCTCCACTTCAGCCTATTAGGAGAAGCCTTGTATTTATGGATAAAAATGGAAGGCCTCTCCTGCATGGCTAAAAAGCATTCAGGCTGACTCAATTTTGTTCTAGCAGCAGATGGGAAATTGCCCTGCTGTGGAACAGGGTTAGCCATACTTTGTGGATGATGCTATTGCAGTAGGATACAGTGTATGAAGCCGAATCACTTAGTAATGGAAATAGTTTGGGCCAGTTTGACCCAAAGTGAGTATTTCAAGTTACAGGAAATGTATATGTATCGCATTACCCCCGTAGGAGCTGCTGATAGTTCATTCCTTTCTGTAGTGTGGTTCCATTACCCCCTTCCTTGCACAGATTGACACAGCAGACAGTCCAGAACATTTGAACATTAAACTTTATTCTTTTCCCTTGATGCATGGCAGAAAAGAATGTGCAATATATACAGTCTGTATCTTCAGGAAGTATGAGCTGCCTCTAAATCTTTGGTTCCTGTAATGGTAGTTCTATCCTTTTCCCTTAATGAACCGACAGTGCCTCTCTGAAAAACACCTTGGGACTCAGATCTTAGAAGTGCCAGGCCTCACCTGTCTATCTTGACTACTGCAATCCTTCCCGGTCGGCTCAGGAAAAGTCCGGGTGCACCCTGATCTACCGCATCCTCTCTGAACCCTCAGGCCTTCAGGTTCAAGATCTGGTGCTATCCAGCACTGAGAGCATTACACCCTCAGGCCTTCAAGCCTGGACCCCTGAGGGTCACATTCTTGTTGCTTCTCTGGATCACATTCCCATCTCCAACCACCTCCTCCAACAACTCCCCTGGAGCATGTGATCCCAGTCAGAGGCGGCTCTAGGCTTTGTGAGGCCTTAGGCAAAACTTACACATGAGGCCCCACAGACTGGGACGCTTCGTGATGAGGCCGCCATTCCTCAGGCTGCGGGCAGTATCTGTTTTGTCCGTCAGCTCCTAAGCCACAGAGTCCCAGTGGGGGTAGGCGGAGCCGCCGGCGTCAACTTCAGTGATTGAGAACAGGCAAATTAGGCGGCCGCGAGGCCCCTGTGAGTGCGAGGCCTTAGGCGACCTCCTAAATTGCCTAATTAGAGAGCCGCCTCTGATCCCAGTTTATATAGGCTTAATAGCCCCTGCCCACTAAAATTAATGATTGGTTCAGGGTAGCCATACAAACTAACTGCATCCTGTGTCCAAACCACCTTCCCTCCAGCACCTCTCACTGGAAGAACAGAGCATCACTCATAACAGAATACAGGTGATCACACCCCCAGTTTTACTCTGTCACTTCTCCCAACCAAATCAAACCCAACCAGGCTTAAGCCAACAGGGCAATGCACTGGCAATTTTACCTAACACTAGCCCTCACTAACTAGTTAGCACACACCTAAGTAGGTGAGCGCTACATATATTTCTATTTTTTTTCCCAGCATAACCGTTAAAGTCTGCAACTGGCCTGAGCGGGGGAAAGACTATTATGGTGGCTGAACTGAAAGTTGAAAGGCAGAGCCAAGATGACTTACAAAAAACACATCTACAGGCTCTTCTATCTACAGATATGTTGGTGCTTCCAAAACGAGCAGGAAAATTATTTCATCAACAAATTCCCAAATTTCAAATTTCATCCCCAAAAAATTATCTCTTGGACTTGAAATGAATGACATTACAACTCCTCCATAATAGTACTGACCTTATCTGACTACAGAGCTGTGCGGGAGTACTGCTCTCAATGCCAGCCTTCCCAGGTGTCCTGTGATTCCTACATGTGACATGTCATGTCAGACAGGGTTGGCTAGAATGCAGTTTTCCTGCAGATCTTTTAAGTAAAATATTGACATTGCTGCTCAAGGAATAATATGTCTTATGTGGAATTGATTCTTGCAGAGCAGTTTTTATGGCATGTCAATGGCTTTAAACACAGTCTTTCTCAACCTTTTTTTTTTACTACTTTGATGTAAGTGATGGGTCCCAAGGAACCAGTTCCAAAAAATGTACGTGTGTGTGTGTGTGTGTGTGTGTCTATATGTGTATATATATGTGTGTGTGTGTGTATGTGTGTGTGTGTGTGTGTATATATATATATATATATATATATATATATATATACTGTATATAGCTAAGTTCCAGGCCTCTCCAGGCCTAATGGTGACCTCCAGAGTTAGGAACAGCTGACATCCTTCTGTGTAGAGTGGGTTACAAGGCATGGTGGGTGTAATGTAAGGTAAATTCATGGGCGCCAGACACTTCTTGAATGCAAAGAGATATTATTTTCTCTTAAACAGAGCTGTGGGAGAGAGGGTTACGGCCAGGACACCCTATAGTAGTTGCAAAGTTAAATAGCAGACTCCGAGACTTCTATAGGTAAACAGCCATGCAGGGAAAGGCACCCAGCCGGGCATCACATTTGCATGTGTAGACATGCTGTCTCCTATGGCATCAATCTTGAACAGTTTCTAACAAAAGTTGTAATGAACTCTTTCACTTCCTCCACAATCTCCTTTTTAGATCTTCACTCAACTGAGCTTCCAGTCTATTACTGATCCACTGCCACTGGATCTCCCGAGCTCTTCCAATCTTCTCACTGAGTATTTTCCTCAAGCATCACCCCCGCGTCCCTGCTGGGTCCTTAGCTTGGCACTAACAGACACTCTAAAAAGGTTCACTCCACTGGCCTGCTCAGTCCCTGACTAGGCACACAATAATGCTCTGCAAGCGTCACCTCCACTGGCTGGGTCCCTGGCTTGACCTCTGCTGAAGTCCCTTGTACAGTTGAGGTCAGTGTAAAAGTGTTCCTATACATTGGTCACTATAGTGCGACTCAAATTTCAAGGAAAAGGATCCTTTTACATTGGTGGTCAGTGGAAGCAATGCACTGTTATATTGGTGGTCAGTGTAGTGCTTCCTGATGACTCCACAACTGCTTAAGGGACCCTCAGCAATCTGTGAAGGATCTTCAGATTTTCAGGGATGCCTTGTTGAGGAATGCTGCTTTAACTTATGGACTATTTCATGTGGCTTCTGTAGGTTGTTTAATGTAACAGCCTAAGGAGGAAGAAAATTGCTATGCTATATTAATGTTGTATAATAATGATAATACTGACAGGAGGGCAGTGCTCCTTATTTGTAATCCTCTGTTTGTGTAACTACAAGCACAATACATAAAATTGATCATTTCATTTTCACCAAACAATAGGCAGCCCAAAACTCACAACCTTTTTAAACAATATAGAATCACACATACAGTGCACCATGCCAAAAAATATGCTTGTGGAGAGGCAATAACTATTTTTCAAGACGTGCACTTCATGCTCCATATTTTATCAATCTCCTTCCTAATTATGTTGGCAGCTTGATAGTGTAATACTATGGTGTACTGTTATTGAAAGTAGCAGGGCTTTATAAAGCACACAAAAGGTTAATCAAAGTTCCTTTGTTACGGAAAATAATGGACAGTGAACCCTATGTTCTATATGCATGTTGGAGACAATGTGATCCCCTAAAAGGGCCAAGATGCAGAGTCCACACCAATGTATCTTTACCAAAGTGGCCCGCAAGTAGTAATTGTTCTGGAAGATGTACCAGATTGGGCCACCAGGCATATCTGTGGATATGTAAGCTGTTCATGGGTTATAACCAAAGCTTGGTACAAACTTGATGGGCAGATTCAGAAATGGAGACTGGCTAATGGCTAGGGCTAGCAGGGAACAAGTATAATCAAATCCAACTTAACGTTGGTAAACAGAGTTGTAGGTCTTCAGGACTGCAGAAGTTAAAGTGGTTGTACAACCACTTTTACCTACAGGTAAAAGTGGTTGTAACTGGCTACTCTGGCCAGTCACAGAGCTGGAGTTCGCAGCCCCAGAAGGAAGAGGGTGAAGAAGGACGCTCCCTGCTAGTGGGGGTAACGGTGACATCGCGGGCTTTGGTTTCAGGTAAGTGACACATAGGGGGCGTTCCCCCTGTCCTATGCCAGCTCTCCAGCACTTCCTGGTACCTCTCTCCGATCAAGCTCCACCTACCAGTTTCGTCACCTCCAGAGGAAGTCACGAGAGTGATGAAACCGGTAGGAGGAACTTGATCGGCTGACGAGAGAGGTACCAGGAAGTGCTGGAGAGCTGGCACAGGACAGGGGGAACGCCGTGAAAACCGGGGCTGCAGAACCGGACCACAGGTAACTTTATCACCCCTCAAGAACATAGCACTTTAACCACTTCAGCCCCGGAAGGTTTTACCCCCTTCCTGACCAGAGCACTTTTTACAATTTGGCACTGCTTAGCAATATATCATTTAGTGACAATTTTGTGCAAAAAAAAAAGTCTGTTTCCCGCAACTTGTGTCACAATATAAAATATTTCATAGACCCGACATGCCTCTCAGTAAATAGCTTGGGGTGACTACTTTCCAAAATGGGGTCATGGGGGGGGGGGGGGGTTGAACTGTCCTGGCATTTTATGCACAACACTTAGAAGCTTATGTCACACATCACCCACTCTTCTAACCACTTGAAGACTTTTTTTTTCAAGAAAATTACTTTGAACCCCCAAACATTATATATATTTTTTAAAGCAAAGGCCCTACAGATTAAAATGGTGGGTGTTTCATTTTTTTTTCGCACAGTATTTGCGCAGCGATTTTTCAAACGCATTTTTTTGGGAAAAAACACACTTTTTTAAATTTTAAAGCACTAAAACACACTATATTGCCCAAATGTTTGATGAAATAAAAAAGATGATCTTCGGCCGAGTACATGGATACCAAACACGACATGCTTTAAAATTGCGCACAAACGTGCAGTGGCAACAAACTACATACATTTTTAAAAGCCTTTAAAAGCCTTTACAGGTTACCACTTTAGATTTACGGAGGTCGTCTACTGCTAACATTACTGCCCTCAATCTAACCTTCATGGTGATACCTCAAATGCATGGTGCAATTGCTGTTTACATTTTACGCCAGACCAAAGCTTGCGTTCACATTTGCGTGAGAGCAGGGGGGACAGGGGTGCTTTGTTTGTTTTTGTTGGTTTTTTGTTTTTTTTATTATTTTTTTTGCTTTTTTATCTTATTTTTAAACTGTTTCTTTAATTTTTTTTATCATTTTTATTATCTCAGGGAATGTAAATATCCCCTATGATTGCAATAGGTAGTGACAGGTACTCTTTTTTTTTTTGAAAAAACTGAGGTCTATTAGACCTTAGATCTCTCCTCTGCCCTCAAAGCATCTGACTACACCAAGATTGGTGTGATAAAATGCTTTCCCAATTTCCCAATGGCGCTGTTTACATCCGGTGAAATCGAAGTCATAAAATGCTCGTAGCTTTCAGTTTCTTAGGCCATAGAGATGATTGGAGCCTTTTTGGTTTCTGATCAGCTCCATGGTTAGTTGGCAGAACCACCGGCTATATTCTCAGGTTCCCTGTTGGAACAGGAGAGCCAGAGAAAACCATGGAAGACGGTGGGAGGTGGGGGGACATTCCCTCCCACTACTTGTAAAAGCAGTCTAGTGGCTAATTAGCCTCTAGGATTGTTTTTTCATGAAAGCCGACCGCTGGCTGAAAAGAATGATACCAAGATGGTACCTAAACCCGCAGGCATCATTCTACTATAACCACTCAAAGTCCAGCAACGTACCAGTATGTTGCTGGTCCTTGTTGGGCATATAATGTAATCTTTTTTTTCACGCAGCCTGTGTGCTGAACGAAAAAGAGATTGATCGGTGGGTATGCCCACCATTAGAATACCTCCCTTCATCCACCCACTTCTAATGATGGGCATACATGCACCATTTTGGTTTGAACTGTGGTGGTTAAATCAAAAATATAGGCTGAAGCATGGGGGCATCCGCCTCAAAAGTTAGGAGCAAATCGCTTCTCCGCCCCTGCTGCCCCCATGCTAAGGTATATATGCTCTTTTTTTTTTTTAACTGTAGTGGTGAAATCACCTCCGACAGCACTGGAGTCACGGCTTTATGTATCGTGGAAGCAAACGCTGTTGCTGTCAAGATAAATACATCTGCACTTCAACTGAATGGCGTACCTGCTAAGCAAATGATGGTTAGCAACAAAACAAAGTAACATTACAGTATAACAGTAAGACATACCATACCTGCAAAGCAAATAAAAAAAAAACAGTAAAAAATAAAACATTTTTTTAACGCAATCTGTGCCTAAAATATATATATATGCCGAAGCATAGGGGCATCCGCCCGCAAAAGTTAGGAGCAAAGCGCTCCTCCACCCCTGCTGCCCCCATGCTTCGGCATATATGTTCTTTTTTTTAATTGTGGTGGTGAAATCACCTCCTACAGCGCTGGAGTCACGGCTTTATGTATCGTGGGAGCAAACACTCTTGCTGTCAAAATACATAATTCTGCGCTGCAGCTGAATGGCGTACCTGAAAACAAAAAAATGGTTAACAATAAAACACAGTAAACAGTAGAGTATACAAAAATTACATACCTGAAAAGCAAACATGATAAAATATAATAACAATAAAACATTGCAGAATAGAACACAGTAAAAAAGAGCAGAATAGAGAACAATAAAACGACAACTATTTTTTGTTTTTTTATTATATGTATTTTTTGTGGTGTTGTGCTTTTTACACTTTTTTTTTGTAACTGTAACGGTTCCAGGTTCGGGTCTCTCAAAAAGCGATGGCATCTTGGGTGACCCTGTGAAAGTGTGCCTAGTCTGTGCAGTGCTGTACCCTACGCTAATACTCAACTAGTGTATGGTAGCGCTCAAAACATTCACCAATGCAAAGACCAGGATTGTCAGGACAGGAGGGACAATAATAGCGGGTGTCACGCCTATATCCGCGCTTGCTGCAGACATGACATCTTCTTTGGGGGGCTCGTTGGGTAGGGGTACTCGGGAGGCATACAGAAAATGCCTCTCATGCAGACGGCTTACTGCATTTGGTTGGGGAAGGTGAGGTGGAGCACCATCTGGAAACAGAAGGGCTCTGACGATCTCTTCCTGGAATTTAAGGAAGGATCCAGTCCGTCCTGAAGCTCTGTATAGCACATGAGCGTTCATGCAAAGACAATTGAAAAAAATAAACAGACACTTTTTTGTACCAGCGTCTGGCCTTACGGGCAACTAGGTACGGCGCCAACAACTGGTCGTTGAGGTCCACCCCTCCCATATTAAGGTTATATTCATGGACACAGAGGGGTTTCTCCACAACACCAGTCGCCGTAGGAATTTGGACCGTCGTGCCTGCATGAAGGGAGGTAAGAATGAAAACATTCTTCTTATCCCTCCACTTCACAGCGAGCAAATTATTACACTAGAAGTCGGCTCTCTCCCCCGCCTAAGACTCCCGAATCTACAAGCCGCTGGGAAAGCCCCGGCTATTAGGTCGCACAGTGCCACATGCTCCAATCTGATGATCAAGCAAGTGACTAAAAAGTGGCATGCTCGTGTAATAATTGTCCACGCACAAGTGGTACCACTTTCCGAATAAGGGTGACACCAAGTCCCACACAATCTTGCCAGCGCTCCCTATGTAATATGGGCAGTTCAGAGGCTCTACGTGGCTATCCTTTGCCTCGTAAACAATAAAACTACATGTATAGCCTGTGGCCCTGTCACAGAGCTTATACATCTTGACCCCGTATCTGGCACGCTTGCTGGGAAGATACTGTTTGAAAGACAAGCGGCCAGAAAACTTAATCAGGGACTCATCAACACAGACAACTTGATGGGGAGTAAACAATTCTGCAAAACGTTGGTTGAAGTGGTTTACGAGAGGCCAAGTTTTGTAGAGCCGATCGTATCCAGGGTCTCCACGAGGACGACAGAGTTCATTGTTGTTAAAATGCATGAACTGCAAGATCTGCTCGTATTGTGCCCTGGCCATGGAGGCAGAGAACACGGGCATATGGGGAATTGGGTCAGTGGACCAATATGACCGCAACTTGCTCTTTTTAGTTATGCCCATGAGGAGGGATAGACCCAGAAAGATCTTAAATTCGGAAACCGTAACTGTTTTCCAATCTCTGGCAAGGGAGGACTGGGGAATAGCAGCGATGTATTGAGCAACATACAAATTTCTTTGGTCCACAATAGATCCATAGAGATCTTCGGTGAAAAACAGCGAATAAAAATCAAGTGACGTAAAATCAACTGTTTCCACCTGAATGCCGGGTTGGCCAGTGAATGGGGGAAGTACGGGTGCTGCAGAAGTGGTGGGTTCCCAATTAGGATTGGCAAATGCAGCAGGAAGGGCACTATATGCTCAATGGGCCTGTGTTTGTCTTCTTCTTGGTGGCAGCGGGACACTACTTGTGCTTGCCACCTCACCAGCTTGAACTGCACTTATGGGACTCTCCACATCACCAAGTGTTACTGCAGTGCTGGTTTGACTACGACCGGGGTGTACTAGGCCGCTGGTGTTTGCCAGTTCACCAGAAGGAATAGCGGCACTAGTACTTCTATGCTCCATACGAGAGCCCTGCGGTTCTTGCACCTCAACAACAGAAGATGATCAGGGTCTGGTATGCCTTACCTTTTGGCAGGGACCACAACTCCGTCGTCAGAGCTATCTGTCATGGAGCCGCTGTCATCTACAGGATCGTATTCTGAGCCTGAATCTGACAGATGAGTGACTTCCTCTTAACTATCTGTCATGCTCAGAAACGTGTAGGCCTCTTCACTAGTGTACCTTCGATTTGCCATTTTGGGCTCTAAATTTATTGGTACACTAGTGGGATTCACAGGCAAAAAAGCTCCTGACTGTTAGCCACTGTATCAAAATGCTACCAAAAAACTGTTAGCGATCGCAGGGATCAGGCCTGACTCTGTGAACGCTGCAGTTATGTGTGTTGTGTTTTGTAAGTGACCGTTATTGATCGATACTGCACTTGGGTGTGGTGGGCTGAGCTGGGTTGGGTGGAGGGGCAAAACGCAGGTGCTAGCAGGTATCTGGGCTGATCCCGCTAACACTGCATTTTTGGGAACCCTAAACTGCTGGGGATGCTAGTATAGATTTGATCAGATCAGATCTTGATCCGTTCAGATACTATACCACTAAGGGAGGTGTATGCTGCGTGCGTGGGTGTTAGCGGTACTGACACTAATCTGACGCTGCCTGGGTCAACGCAGACCCTATCTGACTCTAAAACTGATCAAGCCGGGCGATCAGGGGGTTAAACCTTTATTGGGTAATAAACGGCGGATGCCCTGACACTATAAAAAACAAACTAACCAACGTCACCCGTAACAGTTATACAGTGATCACTGGTGAAAGGGTTAACTAGGGGGCAATCAGGGGGTAAAAACCTTTATTAGGTAGTATATGGGGGTACCTGACGCTATAAAAAGCTGAACCTAAATACTTACCTGGCTACCTATCGTCACCTGTGACACTAATACGGCGATCAGAAAAAAGTTTGCTTAGTGACACCGGCGACAGGGGTTAACTGGGGGGTGATCAAGGGGTTAAACCTTTATTGGGGGGGGGGGTGGGGGGCCTAACACTAACTGCCAAAACACTTATAACAGTCACAAATGACACCAATGCAGTAATCCAGTAAAAAAAATAAAAACTGCTATTGCTGTCACTGTGACGGGGGGGGGGGGGTTAGTGTTGTTGCAAACTTACTTGATGTCTTCTGTCCTCGGAAGCCGTAACGAAAAGGCTTAATGAGGAGAGATGACATCACTTCCTCTGCTTCTGTTTACATTACAGAAGCAGATGAAGCTTCTCATTTGCCAGGAGCGATCGCGAGGGGGTGACCATGAATCAGTGGCCTCCCTCTCAGCACGGATCGCTCCTGGAACGATGCCTGGCACTAACAGGGGGTGGCGCAATGCGTCCCTGCCCGCGGGAGGGGAGTAACGTACCCATACGTTACTCTGCCTGCCCGTGCATCCTGCCGCAAGTGGTTAAAAGGCGTTTTTAATTAATTTGAATGTGAGTTGTTTATATGTGGAGTTTTGTGTGCAATTAAGAAAAAAAAAAAATTAAAACGGTATCATGCCTCTGTCATTTCCCACATGTGATGTATGTGGAGATTTTGTGAACATACCAGGAGAAAATAAGACCTCTGAGCTGGGTTATTATCGGAAAGAGCAGGTGGTCCTGTGTTCCATATAAGTGTCCCACAAACCTATAAAGGAAGTAAAGGAGGATCTCTGCAGGCTATTGCTATCTATTACAAGCTTATTTTTTAAGCCCCTAAGGTGAGGGAACACCTGGTGGGGGTTGTGTGTGCACACCACATGAAGACACCATTATCACATGATTGATGTTAGCATAGACTTTTGCTGTTTGGTTTAAATACTTCATCAAGGATTAATTGATATTCACGGAACATAAGCACTTTATATTTTATATGGACTGTTGTTATTTAGTTTTAAAATAACTTCTTTGAGGACTGAGTGCAATATCACAGAGCACGAGCACTTTTGACTTTTACATTCCTTTTATCCTCTTAAAACATGGTGTTATGTTTTGGATATTTTTGCTATATATAGTTTATTGGATTTATATAATTACATTAGTATTGTTTTTATACACATTAGCGCTGCGCAGTGTGTGTGTGTGTGTGTGTATGTATGTATATGTGTGTGCGTGTATATATATATATTATATAATATATAATATATGCCCAGCCCTGACAATTGCTTTGGCAATGGATGTTGTCCTGGGCACAGCTAAATAGAAAGGTTGATTACAGGTTGGGTGAGGACTGGCTGTCTAACTGCTAAATCAATCATTACTGTGAATCAGAGCAGTCTGCAGCCACAATGTGAGGGAGATTGCATGACCCGTGAAGGACTAAACTTCAGTCCTAGAAGCTACCCCTTAAAACCATTAACCTCTAATACCTCCCACAAATGACGCGACAAGGTGGTGGAGTAAATGGCCTTGCCGGCCTTTTATTAATAAAATATAAAACCAATAAATAACATTTTATAAATAACTTTTAAATAACTTTTAATAATAACTTCACGGAATTATTGGAGTCTAGGAGGGGAATACACCCACAGGTCACTGCATAGGAACTCTTAAACTTTTTAAGGCCTCCAGTCGCTAACCCCAGACTGTGAGACAGTACCCAACCTTCTCAGTGACCAAACTTTTTCCCTTCCTGGTTAACCCCTCGTAACCGGAAGGTACATAAAAACAGCCCATATTATATATGGGTACAAACCGTGTAAACTCTCCATACCATCAATCTCCTCCTCCTCACAGACCCAAACCACTGCCACCGCTCACAAGGGGTAAAACCTTACCCTTGCGAGCACCTCCACACCCTCAAAGCTCGCTGTACCCCCTCCTGCAAACCAAGCGCCCAAAGATCAGTGCCCACCTCATTAAGATGCACCCCATCACTTCTAAGGTACCTCCAGGTATCCACCTCCAACTCCCTATGCCGTATGGTCACACCCCCATTCCTCATAACAAACTTGCTGACCTCCTTGTTTACCTTCACACGGGCCCTATCAACCTTTTTATCGGACAAAGCCCAGCGCCATGACCTTCTACCCACCATGTCCGACCATACTATTACCATCCCAGGCAATGCCGCCTGTAAACGTAAGACATCACATTTTATATCCCGGATGAGGTCCCTCATAGACCTGACCCCCATGTCATTGCCCCCCACATGTAAAACTAAGACATCCGGAGCCCTGTCCCACCGAGCAAACTTGTGAACCTCTGACCTTACCCTGTTCCACATCATCCCTGACAACCCAATCCACCTTACCCGTGCTTCCTGCCTTGGGATACCCAGCTGCCTACCATTCGGCCGAACGTCGGCCCGCTTGGCACCCCAGAACACGAATGAGTGGCCCAATATCCAAACCAGAGCCACCGAGTCACCTGTAAAGTAAGGTTAACAGAACACAACAATAAATCACCAAAACTTTAACCCAGACCCCCCAAAATGCAAGAAGAAACCCCCCCTTTATTCAACAAGCCTGCAATAAATGTGGGCGGATGTAAAGCTTAAACCTATCTGAGTCCCACCTGCCAATACGCTTCACTGCCTCAGAACCCAGGCCCGCCCTGGCCGCTTCAGTAGCAGCCCCAATACGAAAGGAATGGGACGAGTATCTAATGGGGTCATAACCGGCTGCCGATACACACCTTTTGAACACGGCAACAAACTGGAATTTAGACAAAGATGACCCATCCGCATGTATCAGAAATGAGCCCGGGCCACGCGGGCGCAAATCTCTAAATTTTTTCACCGCTGCTACCGGACATATCTGTGATCCCGCAATCCGGAACACCTCCAGTTGTACTCCCTTCCCTGCCTGATCTGTCTTTGACCGTTTTATGAAAATCCTAACTGATTCCTGTGTACACACCAATCATCCCATTGCAATCCCCCATTTGCACGTTTGGACGGGCTGACCAATTCGCCCACCCGTAGCGCCCCAAAGAACGCTAAAGCAAAAGCTGCGCAAAAAAGTGCGCTTTCAAAACTAGAATTGCAAATGCCCTCTATCTGACTAAATAGCCCGTGTAACATTTCAAACAACACGGGTCATCGCCCATCACTGCTCTTGTGACCCTTTCTGTAACCCTTCAAAGCCTGCCTAACCCAAAAGTCCTTTGTATGGTCTCGCAGCCCCTGCAACTTAAAGAGAAAGGCCAAACCCGCCATTTTTTTATCGATGGCGGCTGCCGAGATGCCCCGCTCGAAACCTAAATTAAGAAAGTATAGCATCGCCTGAGGTATCTCCCGGCTCACAGGGTCGATGTTCAGACTAGTTAAGCATGCCAACCATTCTTGCCATACCTTAGAGTAAGCGTCCCAAGTGACCTTACTCACGGAGTTTTGAATCCACCTGGCCGCGCTCCCAAGGCAACGGTCCATATCCAGTCCGGGCAGGTAACCCCCTGCTGCTCCGCGTCTGGTGCCAGTTCCCGAAACCTGTCCCACTGAAAACGAGACGGTGCATCAGCTAAGGTGTTGTCCACTTCAGGTAAGTGTACAGCATAGATGAAAACATTCATTTTCAAACAGCGCAACACTAAATGCCTCAGCAACCTGACCACTGGCAAAGACTTGGCCGACAAACGATTAATCACCTGAACTACGCCTAAGTTGTCACAGTTCAGCCGCAACTTCAAATTCCGAAAAGACTCTCCCCATATTTCCATTGCCACCACAATTGGAAACAATTCCAGCAGGACCAGGTTCTTCAAGAACCCTGCCTCCACCCAAGTTGGGGGCCAACGGGCAGCGCTCCAAGTTCTTTGGAAAATTGCCCCATAGCCCGTAGAACCTGCCGCATCAGTAAATAATTCGAGATCCCAATTACTGATGGGACCTGACATCCACAAGGCCCGCCCGTTAAAGGAGTCTAAGAACTCGTGCCATACCCCTAAGTCCTCTCTGTGCTCCCTGTTGAGCGTCACAAAGTGAGTGGGGGCGGTGACCCCTGCGGTCGCTGCCGACAACCGTCGGCAGAACACCCTCCCCATTGGCATTATTCGGCAAGTAAAATTCAGCTTGCCCAATAATGATTGCAGCTGCCGCAATTGCACCTTACGCTTGCCAATGGTCCCACGTACTTCCGCCTTGAGATTTTCCAGCTTGTCCACCGGTAACCGACACTCCATCCCCATGGAGTCTATCTCAATACCCAGAAAAACAATGGTGGACGTAGGGCCCTCCGTCTTTACCGGTGCTAACGGGACCCCGAAACGGTCTGCTATGTGCTGCAAAGTCCCTAATAGGACCGCACAAACGTTGGAACCCGCTGGGCCAACACAAAGGAAATCGTCCAGGTAATGGATTACCGATTGGATCCACGACACGTCCCTGACCACCCATTCGAGAAATGAATTTCTCGAAAAAGGCGCATGAGATAGAACATCCCATTGGAAGGCAGCGATCCACGTAGAACGCCCCATTCCATGTGCACCCAAGCAAGTGGAAACTATCCGGATGAACCGGCAAGAGCCTGAAAGCAGACTCAATATCCGCCTTTGCCAGCAGCGCCCCCCGCCCGTAGCGCCGCACCCATGATACTGCAGCATCAAAGGAAGTGTACGTCACCGCACACATTTCCGGCGCAATTGAATCGTTGACCGTCGCACCCTTCGGAAAGGAAAGGTGGTGGATCAACCGGAATTTGTTGGGCTCCTTCTTAGGAACTACCCCCAACGGAGAAACCACCAATCCCGGCAGGGGTGCAGAGGTAAAGGGACCCGCCATGCGCCCCAAATGTACCTCTTTTCCCAATTTTTCGGCAACCACCGATGGGTGCATGAGAGCCGACCGTAAATTCTTTGCTAAGGGGGGCGCCGCCTCCAAGGAAGCTGGTATTTTAAAACCGCTCTCAAAACCCGAGTCTAATAACTGTGCTGCCTCCCGGTCGGGATATCTACTGAGAAAAGGACGCATCCTTTCCACCCGTACTGGGGTCTTCCCTTTTGTTCGAAGGCTCTCCTCCACGACCTTTTCCCCGTCTAAAGCATTTGGACAGGGCATGGGATCCCCCGCAACCCGAGCACGTGTGCTTGAACCGGCAGGTTGCCCCAAACTTACAGGTGCCTTCGTTGAACTGCCAGCAGAAGCCCCATTTTTTGTCGGTCGGCTGTCCTGGAGCTGCGCTACCTCCGACCCCTGCCTGAAAAAACTGGTTCGGAGCCCTCGCCGCCGTCATAAGCTTCATCCACAGGCTGATGTCCTTATGATCCCAGCGTAGTGACGGTCGGACGGCCATCCGTTGTCTAAACTGTTCGTCGTACCGCAGCCACGCCACTCCGCCGTACGTCCGATGAGCCTCGCTAATAGCGTCCAAGTACACAAACAAGGCCGAGCAGTGCTCGGGAGCCTTCTCCCCAACCACACTCGCCAGGATAGCGAACGCTTGCAACCAATTGGAAAAGGTACGCGGAATCAGCCGATACCTGCGTTTTTCCTCATCCTCTTTTTTGCGTTCTTCTGGTTTCAATCTATCCAGATTGAATTTTTCTAAGGGCAACAACGTGAATATCTCCACATATTCCCCTTTCCAAATTTTCTCTATTACCTCTGCTTTAAGATGTGCTCCCAATGGGCCCTCAAAGCAAACGTACACTTCACTTTTCGCCGCATCCGCCAATCCGACTGACTCGGCCTTCTTATCCCCAGTTTTAACCTGGCTGTTCGTGGCGGAATCGCCACTTGACGTCCCAGGCGACTCAACGGCCGCCGACCCTGCGCCTGCACCCGCTGCCTCCGCACTTCCACCAACCATGACCGCCGGTACCGGCGTACTTACCACAGCCGTCTCCTTTTCTGGGGTTGTGACCCACGCCCGCGCCGGTGACGCTCCGTCCCCCGTGGGTGGATCAAAACGCTGTACCAAATCCCGCAAACCAGCCAATAAATCCTGCAAGCCCTTACTACTCGCCCTCTCACTGGCCTCCCTAGGATGTGTTGCCGGTGACCTAACCCCACTCACCCCCCCGGAACCAGCCCCCCCAGAGGGAGCCCCCTTTCTACCCTGTTCTAACAATTGTTCTAATAAAGAAGAAATGGTAACATTAGAGCTGCACTCACCAGGCTGCACAGGACTGGGCCGAACAGCCGCCCTTCCGGAATCCACCGCTGAAGCTTGTCCCTGGTCCTCGTCTCTCTCTGACCCGGACAGTTCACCTTCCGACCTGTCGCTGACTTCCTCCTGGCGAACGACCGATGCCTGCACTCCAGAGGTTCCCGCTCTGGCTGCCGGGGGTCTCCGCTGTTGCTCTCTCCCTGCACGCTGCGCCGCAACACCGGACCCGCGTCCTGGCCTTGTAGACGGACTTCTGTTCCTCTGACCATGCTGGGCCTCGGCTGTTCTCCTTTCACCTCTGTTCACCACCGACACTGTGCTTTTCAAGGTTCCACCTCTGGCTGGCGTAGGGCTGCTGGCCGCCTGGACCACCTGACCAGCCCCCCGATCAACTGACGATGATCGCCGGTCCGACTGACCGCTTGCTGACCCCTGCAACTCTCCATCCGGTTGTTCTTGCCGCCTGCGACGCGCTGAGGGGGGGGAACCGAGGGTTGCGCTGGTCTCCCCCATCCCTGCACTTCGTCCTCTGCGCTGTGAACGCTGTACCTCTCCTCTGCTGGCTCCCCGAGCTTGCTGAGCACTGGGGGGTGGCTGATTCGGTCTGCCTCTGTGCTGGTCCCTGGGCCTCTGACTCACAGGAGAAGAGTCAGGGCTGAAGCGCTGTGGCGGCCTGGAACGGTGCCCACGTGGAGTCTCCTGCCCCCCCCCGCTCGGTGCCGCTCTGTCTTCCTGCATGATGGCTGTGACCTGAGCCTGCAGCCAGTCTGCCCCTTGAGTTGCGGCCACTGCTCGGAGCTGTTCGAGCATAGCCGCCGCCGTTAACTCTGACATGCTAGTGGATTTCAATGGAGCGGTGTGGGAGCGTGTCTAATCTTCTTCCCCGACGCTCTCCACTGACGTCACTTCCCCCCTCCTTCGCTCTACACTTCCTTCTGCCTCCTCCTCTGCTCCAGCCCCTCCCTTATCCTTAAAGGGGAAAGTGACCAGCGTAAACAGCGTGACTGTGCAGTCCACACAAGTCATGCTGTCCCTGCGCTGATCCCCTGCTCCTCTCTGCTCCGGGACCTTCTTGGTGATTGGAGCTACTAGAGTTGCAGATCAACTTTACTGCCAATCTGTGACATCATGCATGTGCCGCCCTAGAGGCAGAGTTAAGGCTCTTAAGAATTCATTATAACCAAAATGAAGGGTATTTAGCAAACCTTGTATGTCAGTTTTCTAGCGGTATGTCCCTTTTAAAAGGTCCTGCGCCATATTCAAAAAGCCCTGCTGCCAGCTTCAGTAGCCTTACCAAAACATGCAGCATGTTCAGGTAGATTTAGCACCATTTTACAAAAGCACAAATTCAAAAATAATTACTTTTAGTTCACAGATACTGAAACTGAAGGTAAATGAGACAAACACTAAGTTGGCGTATAGAGATAGGCCAAAGTGCCTATCTCTGTGTGCAGTGTACCAAACGGCATGCATGTGTCCCGGAAATCCCATTGGACTCTGTCCACCCAGGTTCAAGATTCCTCAGCTACTATGTCATCTGTGTGACAGCTGCAGGGGTGGTGAGGGAGCTCAGCTGCCCTGGAGATGGAGTGCCCCCAACAGGTAAAGGAATCTGAATTAACATTTCCTGTTTCGCACAATGGAATTCCAAAAAGTGTTGTAGACACTCTTTATGAGCATGTCTTTGTGGCACATGGCCATTTTGTATAGAGGCATTGGTAAACACAAAGAGTGGCTTCACAGACAATTATTTATTATTTAGGTAGGCAGCCTACATTTGACTAGAAGCCCAAATTCTACTAAGCTCATTTGAACAGGTGTCTTCATACTGACTTCCGCTGTGACAGAAGTTGATATAGTTAGAAATGTTGTACTTTAGAGTTAGATAATAAGTAGTAGAGGGGAAAAAAGTTTGAGAGCAAGTTAAAGAAATTTTTCCCAAGGCAGTTGTAATGTTCTTCATGCTTGTCAATGAAGTCTGCCTTTTTGAAGTTAATATCTAGTCACCTTTCCTGGAAATTATTATGGTCTACAATTTCTAAACATGACGTTTTAAAATTGGTATTGCTTTCTGAAATCTTCCAATTTTCTTTTTTTTTTTGTTATACTCTTAGTGGAAATAATTGCTTGTAAAGCCCGGAGTATGGAGGACGTGAGCCGCCCATCAGGATTCTATTAGGCTTTGTTTCCTCCAGCTGTGCGGGGAGCTGCTCGCGGTACACACAGCCATTCTATGTTCTGACCATCTCAAGCCGCTCTTTGCTATGAGAATATGAATCATTCGCGGCTCTATCAGTGGGAGGCATTACAAGGAGCAGAAGGAATATATACGGTAAGAATCGATCATCAGATAGGAAAACAGAGAGGAACATTAGCTGGGTAAACTTGCTGTAAGTGTTCAAAAGGATTTTTTTCCTTTTTAAAGTGAAGGTGCCATTTTGGAAGTTGTATAGAGGCCTTCCTGTTTTTGGAATTTAATACTGTACTTGGTAACATTGCAATTGATGTTTTCTCTTCAGTCACCTCACCATGAATTGACTGGTTTACTGTCTTTGTTTGAGAAGTCCCACCTGTAGCAGTGAACATACTTTATTTATCTCTTCTAAGTTTTTTGTTTTTTTAATTGGATTTCCGTTGGAAGTTCTATAAATAGCATCTAATTTTAAAGAGCTATACAGTTTTCAGTATTTTAATGGATAGATATTTGGTCCATTTGGCCTATCTCTTTATCAGCTGACTAATTTATACATTTAATTTGAGTAAAATGTAATTTTTTTTCTTTACCATTTTAGTTACCCTTAAAGTGGTTCTAAAGACCTTTTTTTTTTATCTTTATGCATTCCCTGCATTAAGGTAAAAAGTGTTGCAATAATCACCTCCCTAAACACTTACCTGAGTTCTCTCTCGATCCAGCGATGTGCATGTCTGCAGCAGTGCTCTTCCTCTTGTCACTGGACACAGAGGCAGCAGTGGGAGCCATTGGCCCCTGCTACTGTCAATCAAATACTGTAAGGAGAGAGCAGAGGGCGTGGCCTGAGTCGCTGTATGTGTGTGTGTTAGAAGCCTCCCTAATCTAATATATGCTTATTAACAGTATTAATATACATGTGTGAATTAGTTTGGTCTTAACAATTGAGTTGTTATAGTTGTATTTGTTCTAGATTGGGAAGAGTAAAATAGACTTTTATAGGATTCAATGTGAAGATGTATTTTATATATATAGGCATGGTTTCTCTGTACATTTCTAGCAACATGTGTTGTCAATTGGTCATGAGTTTGCTAGTACCCCTCCTCCCAGTTTGTGAGAGGCTAAGATTGTGTGGATTATAGCTGAAAAGTGCAAAAAAGTTTATTGAGCATGTATAAGTTAAGAATACAAGTTACATAGTTACATAGTAGGTGAGGTTGAAAAAAGACACAAGTCCATCAAGTCCAACCTATGTGTGTGATTTTATGTCAGTATTATTTTGTATATCCCTATATGTTGGGGTCGTTCAAGTGCTTATCTAATAGTTTTTTGAAATTATCGATGCTCCCCGCTGAAACCACCGTCTGTGGAAGGGAATTCCACATCCTTACCGCTCTTACAATAAAGAACCCTCTACGCTGTTTAAGGTTAAACCACTTTTCTTCTAACTTTCCTGAATGACCACGTGTCTTATTGAATTCCCTTACACGGAAAAGCTTTATCCCTATTGTGGGGTCACCAGTACGGTATTTGTACATTGAAATCATATCCCCTCTTAAGCGTCTCTTCTCCAGAGAGAATAAGTTCAGTGCTCGTAACCTTTCCTCATAACTAATCTTTGCTTTGCTTGCAGCAGCTTGGCACTGCCTGCCAATGCTGAGCCTGTCATCTACTAGGACCCCCAGGTCCTTTTCCATCCTAGATTTCCCCAGGGAATCCCTTCTAGTGTATAGATTGCATTCAAATTTTTGCCACCCAAGTGTATTATTTTACATTTTTCTACATTAAACCTCATTTGCCATGTAGTTGCCCACAGCCCACCCCATTAATTTGTTCAGATCCTCTTGCAAGGTTTCCACATCCTGCAGAGAAGTTATTGCCCTGCTTAGCTTAGTATCGTCTGCAAATACTGAGATTGAACTGTTTACCCCATCCTCCAGGTCGTTTATGAACAAATTAAATAGGATTGGTCCCAACACAGAACCCTGGAGGACCCCACTACCCACCCCTGACCATTCTGAGTACTCCCCATTTATCACCACCCTCTTAACTCACCCTTGTAGCCAGTTTTCAATCCATGTACTTGCCCTATGGTCCATGTCAACGGACCTTATTTTGTGCAGTAAACGTTTATGGGGAACTGTGTCAAATGCTTTTGCTAAATCCGGATACGCCACATCTACGGGCCTTCCTTTATCTAAATGCAGCTCACCTCCTCAAATAGATTGGTTTGGCAAGAACGATTCTTCATGAATCCATGCTGATTACTGCTAATGATACCATTTTCATTACTAAACTCTTGTATATAGTCCCTTATCATCCCCTCCAAGAGCTTGCATACTATTGATGTTAGGCTAACTGGTCTGTAATTCCCAGGGATGTATCTTGGCCCTTTTTTAAATATTGGTGCTACATTGGCTTTTTTTCAATCAGCTGGTACCATTCCAGTCAGTAGACTGTCAGTAAAAACTTAGGAACAATGGTCTGGCAATTACGTGACTGAATTCCTTAAGGACCCTCAGGTGCAAACCATCTGGTCCCGGTGACTTATTATTGTTACGTTTTTCAAGTCCATTTCTAATTCTGTCCTCTGTTAGCCATGAGGGTGCTTCCTGTGATGTGTTATGAGGATAAACATTGCAGTTTTGGTTTTTGGTTTTATACTGTAATATTTATTGATTAAGATATTAATGTGGGAAAGAACTTTGTATAAAGTGTATATATTGATATATGTAATCATTTTTGATTCAGATGATAGATAAAGTTCTAATGCTTATAAATGTTAGCCTGATTCTAAAGAGGCCCTGAATTGAATTTCAGAAGTGGTCCCCCTCTGAGAGGGAGAGGGGATGGAGGGCTGATTGAAGCTGCTTGAGCAAAAAGGAAGAGAACAAAGACATTTTGGGCACACATACTTTAAACCTGGAGGAAGCAAGAAGTCGCAGACAGACACACAAGTTCACCTACACATACACTGTATTGCCAAAAGTATTGGGACACCTGCCTTTACACGTACATGAACTTTAATGGCATCCCAGTCTTGGTCCGTAGGGTTCAATATTGAGTTGGCCCACCCTTTGCAGCTATAACAGCTTTAACTCTTCTGGGAAGGCTGTCCACAATGTTTAGGATTGTGTCTATAGGAATGTTTGACCATTCTTTTAGAAGCGGATTTGTGAGGTCAGGCACTGATGGATGAGAGGGCCCGGCTCGCAGTCTCTGCTCTCATTCATCCCAAAGGTGTTCTATCGGGTTGAGGTCAGGACTCTGTGCAGGCCAGTCAAGTTTCTCCACCCCAAACCCGCTCATCCATGTCTTTATGGACTTGCTTTCCTAAATCTTCCCAGAAGATTTGAAGCTGTTATAGCTGCAAAGAGTGGGCCAACTCAATATTGAACCCTATGGAATAAGAGTGGGATGCCAATAAAGTGCTTGTGCAGGCAGGCGTCCCAATACTTTTGATAAGTGTTTATTTGGCTTTCATTTTCAACATTGCCTATTTAGACCTCTCTATAACTTGAGGGTCTACTTCTTCTTCTGGTAAGCTGATTTGCCTCTTCACTGTGGTGTCGGATGTGTGCGTACATCTATCGCACAGAAGCTGGTGTGGAGATTCTATACTATCCATTGATCATTTTAATTCAACCTTTTATGAATATTTTATTTATGTTCTTTAGCGCTGCATTCTGATTATATTTTACCCATGAGCTATCAGACTGCAGTGCATATATGAGTGTTATGAGTGTTAAAGCCCACCCCACCGCCACATATATGCACATTGCTCTCCCAAGGGGTTAAGTTACATTTTTATCTTTGCAAAAGCAAAGCTTTATTGAACAGTGTCAAAACCAAAAATCAAGTATGTTGATTGTGAATGTTGAAAGTTAAAATCATTATACTGTCAAATTACTAATGATGGCCACTTTTGACTTGAATATGTGGTAATAACAGCAATTTTTGCAGCAAAAACGATCAAATTAATACTTTCATGTTGAAGGTCAGTTTTGGAAATGAGAACCAGGGGGGGGGGGGCATTTTTGTTTAAAAAGAAAACTCCACTAGATGCAATTAATGATCTTTATAGTGAGTAAGTGGGAGCCAAGAGCTAGTATTTCAGTGTCGAGTTATAGGTTGAACTTGAAGTTGGCAGGAATAAAAGGTTTGGTGGAGTGAAAGGTAAATGCTATATATACACTGGCAAAATGCAATGTTCATATTTAGTACTTTATAAATGGAATTTAGTGTACATTGACAAAAAAATTAAAAAACTTGCCATTTTTATTCTCTGGCTGATTAAAAATGTGATCTAGATGTCTATGGGGCAGTTTAAAGTTAAAGAACAATTTAATTTTGGTCATGTTTGTTTGGACTTCTTAACTACTCAGTTTAGGCCGATACGTATTCTTCTACATACTTTTGGTAAAAAATACCGCAATAAGCGTTTATTGAATGGTTTGCGCAAAAGTTATAGCGTCTACAAAATAGGGGATAGTTTTATGGCATTTTTTTTTTATATTTTTTTTTTACAAGTAATGGCGGCGATTAGCGATTTTTATCGTGACTGCAACATTATTGCGGACAGATCGGACACTTTTGGCTTCTATTTTGGGACCATTCACATTTTATACAGCGATCAGTGCGATTAAAAATGCATTGATTACTGTGTAAATGTGACTGGCAGTGAAGGGGTTAACCACTAGGTGGCACTGTAGGGGTTAAGTGTGTCCTAGAGAGTGATTCTAACTGTGGGGGGGAGGGGCTATGTGTAACATGACACTGATCACCGCTCCCGATTACAGGGAGCTGTGATCAGTGTCCTGTCACTAGGCAGAACGGGGAAACATCCGCATTTCCCCGTTCTTCCTCTCCATGAGATGATCGTGGGTATCCCACGGGAGCCGCGATCACACTCACGCTTCTTAAAGGACAACGTACAGGTACGTTAATCTGCCTATACGTGCCCTTCTGCCGACGTACATCGGCGTGAGCCGGTCGGCAAGCGGTTAAACGCTAGCTCCATCCAAATGTAGAGTTTGAATTTTAAGAACGTGTTGCCATGTGGAAACACATGCTGGTTGCTTACAGCTCTCTAGAACTCCATTTAAAGGATAAGTTCACCTTTGTAAAAAGATTAAATGTACATCTTTTTGCAGGTAAAAAAAAAAAATGTGCATTTATTTATTTTTTACTGGGAGCCTGAAAAGCATTGCACCTGCGATCAGTAGATCGCCGGTGCCATGCAGGACTCCTGAAGACTATCAGTGTAAGCTCCCCAGCTCCTGAAGATCCCCAGCTCGCTATTACTAAAGGCAGCGGATCGGGGAGTTGCTGCAAGAGTGAGAACATGTTGCATGTTCAACCCTAAAAATGTTAAAATGTTTTTCCTCCCCTTTACAGCACAGACCCCCTTTATATCAGTGTCCATAGTGCCCCTTTACCAGTGGTGGCTGGTGGAATTTTTTTTGGGGGGGGGGGGCAAACAGTATGCCACCCTCCCCCCTGGTGAATGGCACTTATCCCATCACCGATGGCTTCCCCTGCTCTCCACGTGTCGTCATGGCAACAGCGGCTTCCGTTTCCTCCCTCCTCGGCTGCCAATCGGAAGTCTTCTCTTTTCGGGCAATCGGAAAACGGGTCTCACACCCGCTTCTGGTTGGCCGGATTGAGGATCAGTGTTTCAACAGCGACTATTCATTCGCTGTTGTAACACGCCTGGGTGGGCTCTGTTCACATTCTCTGCCACCCGAGCCCACCCTATTTTGAAGCCTATTGGCGCCTCTGGCTCTAATCAGGTGCTTAAAAGACAAAAAACCCTGCCACTGTAATTCATGTGCCCAGTGCCCTGAAAGGGGCCGAACGCATTAATAGGGGGTGGCCTGGAGAGAGGGGGTGGCGGCCCTAATGGATGGGCTGTCACTGCCCTTTACAGAGCAGTCCACTTTACATTATTGTAATGGGGATTAAACTGTAAAGGAGACTGCTCTGTAAAGAGGTCACTGTAATGTATAGGGGGCACTGTGTGAAATAAAGGGGAATGCACTGTAAAGGGGATACTGTGGTATAAAGGAGACTGCTCTGTAAAGAGGGCACTGTAATGTATAGGGGAGTGCACTGTAAAGGGGGCACTGTGTGAAATAAAGGGTAATGCACTGTAAAGGGGGTACTATGGTATAAAGGGGACTTCACTGTGAAGGGGCACTGTAATGATTACAGTGCAGTTCCCTTTATATTACAGTGCCCCTATACATCACAGTGCCCCTGGCAATCACAGCCTCCTCCATTACAGTGCCCCTGCAGTCTGCCCCCCCCAAACATCATTGCCCCATTCCAATCTCTGCCTCCCCTGCACAGGACTCCTACCTTTGGCAGGGCAGAGGCTGTTCTCAGTCCGTGTGTCCTCTCCCAGCTCCCCCACCTTCCTGGCCAACAGTGTCATCCTATCTACAGGGCAGGGGGCGGTAGCTGCCCAACCTATCATGTTACCAAGCAAGTGATTACCCGCTTGTTAATATGAAAAGACTCCTCTCCATTTCGATCTGCAGCAACCCCGGCCTGCTAATTGGATGACATCATCGGCTGGCCAGGCAGGAGAGCCGGGAGAGGACACAGGGCATGGAAGCACAGCAGAAGGTGAGCGGTGACTGTGGTCTGTTATGGCCCTGTGCGGATCACCATCTGCTGTGCAACCCGGCTGTCAACAGGCCATGGCCTGGCACTGGTCCTCTCGCCAGGGGGTTTCGGGCCCCTGCTTTAAGAGACATCACAAGCAGATTTTTCAGTTTTACAGATTTTTCTTTGCCCATTCCTACTCCCCTTATTTAGTCCTCTCTGTAAGAGACAAACATTTTGACTCGTTTTAACCACTTCAGCCCCGGAAGGATTTACCCCCTTCCTGACCAGAGTATTTCTTTTCGATTCGGCACTGCGTCGCCTTAGCTGACAATTGCACGGTCATGCGACCTTGTACCCAAACAAAATTGACGTCCCCCCCCCCCCCACAAATAGAGCTTTCTTTTGGTGGTATTTGATCAGCTCTGCGTTCTTTATTTTTTGCGCTATAAGAAAAAAGAGCGCCAATTTTGAAAAAAAAAGCAATATTTTTTTACTTTTTGCTATAATATCCCCAAAAAATATATAAAAAAACTATTTTTTTTCATCAGTTTAGGCCGATATGTATTCTTCTACATATTTTTGGTAAAAAAAATCACAAAAAGCGTATATTGATTGGTTTGCGCAAAAGTTATAGTGTCCACAAAATAAGGGAAAGATTTATGGCATTTTTATTATTAATTTTTTTTTGCTAATAATGACAGCGATCTGCGATTTAAAAAAAAAATTTTTAAAACATTTTTATCGGGACTGCGACATGGCTGACACATCAGACACTTTTGACACTATATTGGGACCATTGTTATTTATACAGCGATCAGTGCTATAAATAGCCACTGATTACTGTATAAATAGCACTGGCAGGGAAGGGGTTAACACTACGGGGCAATCAAGGGGTTAAGTGTGTCCTAGGGAGTGATTCTAACTGGGGGGGGGGGGTGGGCTCACTACAACATGACAGAGATCACTGCTCAGTAGATCCCTGTCATGTTGCTAGGCAGAACAGGGAAAAGCCTTGTTTACATAGGCATCTCCCCGTTCTGCCTCTCTGTCTCACGATCAAAGGCCGCCGGCGAACATTGAGTTTGCGGGACCCACGGGCAAGCTCCCGCAGCGTGCGGCAGGTGCGCACCAGCAAGGTGGCAAATTTAAAGGGACGTACAGGTACGCCCATTTGCCTGTACGAGCCATGCTGACGACTTATATGTGTGTGTGGCGGTCTGCGAGTGGTTAAATGGGAGACCTAACTTCTAATTAAACAAACTGAGTCACTTTTTCTTTTAATTTTGTTTCCGATCAGTTTTTATTATTTTTTTTTTCCCCGAGTGATTTAGTGATTTTAAGGTTACCTGTAACTTCTTGTTAGAACATCAACATGTCTTATTCCACATTAGGTACAAAACCTTTACTTGATTTCTCACCAACAGGCTGACACACAAGGGAGGTAATTATTTCTTAAGGGTCATTGGGCTGAATTACCCATCACTCTTGCAAATGTTTACTTCCCAAACTCTGCACATGTCTCTTTTTGCCAACAAATTATTGAAGAGCTAAAGGGTTTTGCCTCAGGTTGCATTTTAATGGGCAGAGATTTTAATGTTTCATTAAACCATCTACAAGACACCTCTAATAGAAAATCTAGCCTATCATACAGAACTTTGAAAAAAAGTCTTTACTGTCATTCTTAACATTGGTGGATACCTGGAGAGCGGTAAGTCCTTCTGATAGATTTTCCCATATAGAAATGCTCCCATATAGATTTTATCCTTATTTCTCAAAGGGATTTATCTATTCTGAAAGAGGCTCAAATAGGCATTACAACATTCTCCAATAATGCGCAGATTTCATTGTCTGTTGGTTCCCCCAATAACCGACATAGGGGTGGAATGTGGAGAATGAACCCATCAATATTAACTGATCAGACAGGGCTACAACATATAACTAAGGCCATCAAATCCTACTTTTCTGAAAATGTATCCGATGAACTCTCCCCTTTTAACTTGGGCAGCTCACAAATGCGTAATTATTGGAGAATGATTAGTATGAGAGCTAAAAAGAAAAAGGAGACCGAAAAAAAAAAAATGGCTTTTAGATTTGACCAACAAAACTGCAAATTTGGAGATTCAATATAAACGTTCTACTGCAATACATACAGAGACTGAGCTCTTGGAAACATGAAAACTTAACAATATTATTAAATTTAAAAGTTAAAAGAATCTTCTTTTTAAAAAGAGAATTTTCTAATGAACATAACGACAAAAGCAGGACATTTCTTGCTGGGGTGCTGACTCTATATTTGTTTCAACTATACCTGCCATTAAAGCCAAAAATAAAATGGCTAAGGTTTTTCGTACATATTTTTCAGACCTTTTATAATTTACTGAAACCTCATTAAACCAGCTGACTTGCAGTACAGGGAACGAGACCGCAGATTTTACAGGACTACCTGACTAATAGTGGAATGCCCTAATTCCCGATGTCTGACAGATCACCTAGAGAAACCGATTAGAGAAGATAACGCCTTACTCCTGATGTTTTTTATAGCTCATTATTCTAAAGCATTTGGCCTTCGACCGTGTTTCTTGGGATTTTCTAACAGCCACATGCAAACATATAGGTCTAAAATAACATATGATTACATGGATATCTACCGTTTACCACAATATTAAGGCTAAAATTAATGGAACTCTTTCAGAATCGGTGATTATACAAAATGGGACATGTCAGGGCTGACCTCTTTCACTGTTATTGTTTATATTGACATTGGAACCTTTTATCCGTACTATAAATGCTAATCTGTCTATTCATGAGTTTCCAATAGGAGATAGAAAATATAAATCTGCAGTGTTTGCAGGCGATTTGCTGTTCTTCCTCACACAACCTCGTATCTCTATACCAAATTTGATGAAAGCATTTGCACATTATGGTTATGTTTCCAACCTCAAATCTAATTATAAAAAATCGGAGGCATTGAACTAGTCTCTCACCTTTCATACATTAGCCTTAGTTCAGAAAAATTGTTCCTTCACATGGTTAGACAGGGCGCTAAAATACTTGGCGGTATAGATTACGCCCACCTTAGACGTTTTATATAATATAAATATTATTCCTTTACTGCAGATTTTAAGCGGGGTTTAGAGAAATGGTCCATCAAGTATTTATCCTGGTTTGGTAGGGCAGCCATAGTCAAAATGACGGTATTTCCAAAAATATTATATCTTTTTTAAAACCCTATCAGTATTCTTACCATTGAATTTTTTTTGCTCTTTGCTGGTGTTACTTAGGAAATTTCTGTGGGCAGATGAGAGGTCCGTATTGATCTCCAACTTGCACGACTAAAACAAAATGTTGGAATTGCGTTTCCCCAATTTTAAGAATAGTTATTTTGCATCTCATCTCACGAGAATTCTTAATTGGCATTGTAATGCAGATAATAAAGATTGGGTGGCTTTAGAGAATGACTTTGGTGCTCTACCGGTGAAATTCTCTCCTTGAATTCGATTTGATTCCTGCCCTAATATTCTAAAACAAAACACACTAATTGGTGCAGCCCTAAAAGTTTTCACCAAGTAATTAAATGCTCATATTTATCCACTTCACCAGGTCCTTTAACACCACTAGGATCTAACCCGGACTTTAAACCAGGAATGGCCTCTTCATCTAAATTACTAAATGAACACACACCCTTATTGATTACAAATTGTATTCAAAGGACAAAATAAAATTGTATACCACTATGACAGCAGAATTGGGAGATCAGTTATAACAAAATGAATGTACCGTTGGATACACAATTTACATCTCCACTAAAACACGAAAACATCCCTTGTTAAGATCTTTACTCCTTTCAAATCTGTTTGCCTTCAAGGAAATACCATGGAAAAAAACTATCTTGATGGTGTATGTATGGCTACAAACCTCATACACTTCAAGCCCGGTCAGGTTTAAAGCACTTTGGGAATCAGCTCCTAATACAACATTTCAATACGAACAATGGCAGCATTCATGTATCTTTGCACACAAATGCTCTTTTAGCTCCCGCTTTCAGGAACCTTCATATAAACTCCTATCACATTCATGTACTGTATTATTCCTAATAAGTTGAAACAGTGGTTCCCACAGTCCTCTGGTATATGTTGGCGTTGTAATCAAGAGATTGTTTGACTGGTAGACAGTTGCTGGAAATGTTCTAATAACCCCATTTTGGCGGAGAATTTGTGAATTGATAATACGTATTACTGATACTAAAATTGTATTGACACCAGCCTGTTGCTTACTTCATATTTCTGAGTGCTCTATGAAAAAATTTAAACAATCTTTAACAAGACACCTACTGATAACAGCAAAAGTCCTAATACCACAATATTGGAAATCTACAATAGATGCATTCCATCAATTAAAGAATTGATTAATATAATTCAGGAGCTTTACAACATGGAAGAAATGATAGCTACAGCTAACGGATCAATAGAGAAATTTTAATAAGACATGGTCAACATGGGTTATTTTCAGAAATTTACTAGACTTCACTCAGGTTACAACTTAGGGATACAGACAATTAGGCATGTTTGGACCAATATTTAAACCCCCATTTGTGCGTTTAAACTGAATCGCTTATTGTGATTTTTTTTTTCTATTATTTTGTATAGACCTCAGGTCTTTCTTTTTTTTTAAACATTTAGGTTTATTGAAATCGCGTATAAAAAGGTACATAACGTAAAGGAGTAGGTAACAATGGTATATCATAAATATATCAACAAATATTCATCAATATATTCAAATTTTAAACCTTAATAATACTTTTTGCATTAGCATTTAAAAGATAGAATAATTAGAAAAAAGTCTATCTCCTAGAGGTTGTATTTTATGATTAGACATTCTTGAGGCCAATTGTCTACGTATTCATAAAAATATACTTTGATAACTAAATATTAATTTGGCCTTAAATTTAATATGACGTATGTCCGATTTGATATTACTATTATATTTTTTGTATACATTTATAGAACTGGATGTCTTAGGCTGCATATAGTTATTGTAAGCTTTTGATATTTTTACATTGTATACATAATGTAAAATGCAAAACCTCATGTATGTTTAACTATTAATATGTTACAAAAAGTAATAAAAATGTATTAAACATTAAAAAAAAAACCTAGTAGGTTAACCATCATGTAGGCCACCATTTCCCAACATGTTCAGGCATCATTTAAAATGATGCACAATCCCAAGGTACTCCATTCTAAAATGTAAGAAACTAAACTAATAATTTTCCATAATGAAGCGCCATCAGCACATGTAAGACACCAAATATTGGAGGTGATTTCTTTTTTACACAGCTATAGATTTTTGCACACTGGAACTGATTCATTTTTCAGCATTTCTCTTCTCCTTCAGTTTCTCTCCCTCATTCAGCCATTGTGACCCTAGTGCTGACAGAGAGGGGTAAACAAAGAAGTCCTCAGGGACCCAAAGTCCTCCTTATCAACCTATGATGTTCTTGGTTGTTGGGATGTTAGCAGCTGGCTCGCATCAGCCCAAGGTTGTAATGTTGTACAACCCGTGACTTTGTGTAAAAAAAAAAGGTAGGCTGGATCGCCCTACCAGATTGTTGACATTTTTTTGGCAATTTTGGCAATATTTAGGCATTTTGCCAAGGTACTAAAAAACCTAAATATACAGTGCATCCAGAAAGTATTCACAGCGCTTCACTTTTTCCACATTTTGTTATGTTACAGCCTTATTCCAAAATTGATTTAATTCATTACTTTCCTTAAAATTCTACAAACCATACCCCATAATGACAACGTGAAAGAAGTTTGTTTGAAATCTTTGCAAATTTATTAAAAATAAAAAACGAAAAAAAATCACATGTACATAAGTATTCACAGCCTTTGCCATGACACTCAAAATTGAGCTCAAGTGCATCCTGTTTCCACTGATCATCCTTGAGATGTTTCTACAGCTTCATTGAAGTTCACCTGTGGTAAATTCAGTTGATTGGACATGATTTGGAAAGGCACACACCTGTCTATATAAGGTCCCACAGTTAATCGTGCATGTCAGAGCAACATCCAAGTCATGAAGTCCAAGGAATTTTCTGTCGACTTCCGAGACAAGATTGTATCGAGGCACAGATCTGGGGAAAGGTACAGAAAAATTTCTGCAGCATTGAGAATCTATCTAATGGTAAAGCTTGTTGTAAGAAGAAATCACAGATTTACAAAAGTGCTGTTACCATTTTTAACCACTTCCCTCGGGTAGACGTCATATGACTTCATTTACTTTAGGGATATCTGGATGATGCCTACAGCTACAGGCATTATACAGATATCTTTTCTTTCAGCCGGCAATTCCCTACAGTGTAAAAGCCATCTTAGTGGCTTTTTAGCCGCTTGATTGCTTTTACAGGTGGCGGGAGAGGACATCCCTAACGCCCTTCGGGGTCTCCCATGCAATCGGGGATCCGGAGAATGAATCCACCAGTGGTGGCGGTTTATCATAAACCTGGCCATGGACCAGATGGTCCCCGGCCATCTCTGTGACCCTCAGAGGCCAAAGACAGCGTTATGACCTCATTTCTGGCCCTGGCAGATGTAAAAATTGCCATTTTTGTTGCTGGAAAGCCTAATATCTATTTTTTTATTTTTTTTAATTTTTTTTAGGCTTTCCAGCATAGAGGAGATATCTGGGGACTTACAGACCCCCTGATCTCTCCATTAAGATGACCTGTCATGCCCTATTCCAAGGGATGTTTGCATTACTTGTAATAGAAATAAAAGTGATCAAAAAATAAATGTAAAAATAAAATGAATAATAAAAGCGCGTCTATCCCCTCATTCTTGCACACAGAAGTGAACGCATATGTAGGTCATGCCCGCGTATGTAGGTCATGCCCGCATATGTAAATGCCATTCAAACCACACGTGAGGTATCGCTGTAATCGTTAGAGTAAGAGCAATAATTCTAGACCTCCTCTGTAACTCTAAACTGGTAACCTGTGAAAGCTTTTAATGCGTCGCCTATGGGGATGTTTAAGTACTGTAGTTTGGCCCTATCCCCTCGTGTTCGCTCGCAGAAGCGAACACATACATAGGTCACGCCCGCATATATAAGACGGGGAAAAAATACACTTTTTTGAATAAAAAATAAGAACACAGTAAAGTAAGCCCAATTTTTTCTATATTGTGATCGATGATGTTACACATTAAGAAAATTGATACCCAACATGTCATGCTTCAAAATTGCGCCCGCTCATAGAGTGGCGACAAACTTTGGCACTTAAAAATCTCCATAGGCAACTTTAAATTTTTTTTACAGCTTACCAGTTTTGAGTTGGAGGAGGTCTAGTTTTCATATGTGGGCATGATTTACATATGTGTTCGCTTCTGCGCACAAGCTCAGAGGGACGAGACGCTTTCAATTTTTTTTCCTTATTTATTTTACTTCTTTTTTTTTTTTTTTTTTACACTGTCCTTTAAAAAAAAAAAAAATACATTTGATCACTTTTATTCCTATTTCATCCCTTGTAATAACATGACAGGACCTCAGATCTCACATTTACACTTCAAAGCAAGAAAAAATAAAAATAAAAAAAATGTCCCTTTTAAGGCCGTTGGGCAGAAGTGACGTTTGACGTCGCTGCCATCATTCAATGTTATGGAGTGGAGTGGGGGCCATCATTCCCTCACTCAACTTTCTGCCTATCAGGGGGTGGGATCGGATTGTCTCTGCCGCTACTGACGAATCCGGTTAGCGGCGGAGATGTCCGAGACGTGGTGGGGGGGCACCTCTCCTGCCGCCGATAAGTGATCGAGTGGGGAATCCGCCTTGGAGACCACTTTTATCATAAAGCAGACCACTCACTGTTGGTGGGTTATGGCAACTATCTGCTGCCATAAAAACGGTATTTAACGTCAAAGGACCAACGTATATCGACGGCGGGCGGTCCAGAGGTGATTAAAGAATAAAAAAAAACCCAGTAAAGTTTTCCCAATTTTTTTGTATAGTGTGAAAGATGATACGCTAAGTAAATAGATACCTCGCATATCATGCTTTAAAATTATGCACGCTTGTGGAATTACGACAAACTACGGTACTTAAAAATCTCCATAGGTGACGCTTTAAAAATGTTTACAGGTTACCTATTTAGAGGAGGTCACACTCTAACAATCGCGTGTCTTACATGTGTTTAGGGAGCTAAATGAGGAAAAGGACCTCCAAGGTAGTATTCTCAGAAATACTACCGGTACCTTGAGCCACACCAGAAAGGCAGAGGAAAATTAGGGAAGTAAACAAGTGGCTGAGGAGCTGGTGTAGAGCTAGTGTAGAAAACAGTGGTTTGGGTTTCTGGAGAACTTGGGCGACTCGGGCGACTTCTCACTCAGTTACCAGCTATATAGAAAGGACGGACTGCACCTAAATGGGGAAGGTGCATATCTGCTGGGAGTGAAGATGGCCGAAAAGTTAGAGGGGCTTTTAAACTAGGCAACGGGGGGGGTCCAGAGGTAGAGATAGCCAGAGCCGAACATATTCCAGAGGGTATTATTGTGGGCATTAGTGGTAGGTTGACTAAAGCATCTAAACCCGAGGTAATGAATGAATGAATGAATGATTTATAAAGCGCTGCAAATGCGAACTGAATCGCCTCAAGGCGCAGGATGCATTCTCTGATGTCAGCTTCTCAGAAAAGGAAGGTCTTTAGTTTTTTTCTGAAGGCCTGGTGGTTTTCTTCCATGCGGATGTTGGTAGGAAGAGCGTTCTATAGTCGAGGTCCTTGGACTGCGAATCTTCGTTCTCCCTTTGCTTTGTAGCGGTATTTGGGAATGGTAAGGAGGTTTTGGTTAGCTGATCGAAGACTGCGATTCGGTGTGTAGTGTTTTATTTTCTCGCGGAGATATGGTGGGGCGTTTCCTTGTACGCATTTGTGGGTGAGGCAGAGGGTCTTGAATGTGATCCGTTTCTTCACGGTTAGCCAGTGTAGGCTCTTTAGGGAGGGGGAGATGGATTCCCAGGGTTTTTTTCCTGTTAACAGTCTTGCCGCCGTGTTTTGGATGAGTTGTAAGCGCGCAAGCTGATATTGGGGTAGTCCTACGTAGAGCGAATTTGCGTAGTCGAGTCGGGAATTGATGATTGTTCCCACAACTGCCGCTTTGTCCTCTTCTGGGATGAAGGGGATGAGTTGGCGGAGGAGATGGTGGGATCCGCTCACCACTGATCCTATTTGTGCATCCATTGTCATTCCTGAGTCAAAAATGACTCTGAGACTCTTGGCTTTGGTGCTTGGGGAGATGGTCTGTCCAAGGATGGTGGGAGGTGTCCATGTAGTCTTTATTTTGGAATTTTTGTTAGCTTGTAGGAGAAGAAGTTCTGTTTTTGATCCGTTGAGTTTGAGGGAGCTAGTGGTCATACAGTCGTCTATTAAGGAGAGGCATTTCTGTAATTGCTGATGAAGGTCTTTTTGTCCGTTGATACGAAGGTAGAGTTGGGTGTCGTCAGCGTATGAATGGAAACAAAGATCAGTTTTCCTGATGATATTGAGAAGTGGGCGGATGTATATGTTGAATAGTACTGGTGACAAGGGTGATCCTTGAGGGACTCCGCAGGAGACTGCCCGGGTTTCCGAGATGAATGTACCTAGTTTCACTGTCTGGGAGCGATTCTCTAGGAAGGATGTAAACCATTTTAGAGCAGAACCTGTAGCTCCTGCTACTTCAGCGAGGCGGACGAGTAAAGTGTTGTGGTTCACTGTGTCGAATGCTGCGCTGAGGTCTAACAGTACCAGGAGACTCTGTTCTCCGTCGTCTGCTGCTTCAAGGGCATCATCCCATATTTTGAGAAGTGCTGTTTCTGTGCCATGGCCTGGGCGGAAGCCTGATTGCAGAGGGTCCAGGAGTTGGTGTGTGTCCAGGTGGCGTTGTAGCTGTTGTACTACTGCTTTCTCCATAATCTTGGAGATGGCGTTGAGGCTAGTTATTGGTCTGCGGCAGTTAGGGTCCTTAGGGTCGAGATTGGCTTTCTTTAGCAGAGGTTTGACGATGCCTTGCTTGAGGGAGGTTGGCACAGTCCCTTCTTTGAATGATTGATTTATGAGCTGTGTTAGGATAGGAGCCAAGATGTCGGAACATTCTTTAAGCAGTTTAGTGGGGATGATGTCGTTCGGTGATGTGCTGTCTCGAAGGCTTCTGATGATGTTTTTGGTTGTGTCTATGGTCATTGGGGACAAAATGAAATTCGGTGGTTGAGTGATGTTTGTGTCGATATCCTCTTTTTGCTTTGGTTCAGTGAGGGTGATCGTTGTTTTCTGATGGATTGATTTCCGAATGTTGTCGATTTTGTCGATGAAGAAATCTGATAACTCATTGCAGAATTCTTGAGTATCGTTTCCTTGGGGCTCTAAGCAGGTCGGGTTCATAGACTGAGCCACTATTTTGAACAGTTCCCGCGGACGGTTTAAGGCGGATGAGATGGTGTCTGAGAAATGTTCTTTTTTGGCTTTGAAGATTGCCTTGTGGTATTTCCCAGTGAGTGCTTTGTAGTTAGCATGGTTTTCCTTGGTAGGATTTCTTCTCCATGCTCTTTCAGCTCTTCTACGTTCTTGCTTGAGTAGGGTGAGAGTACCATTGAACCAGCTAGAGTTTTTTTTGCGGATGAGTGTTCTACGTTTTGGCGCCACGAAGTCTGCTGTTTGTAGTAATACATTGTTTAGGGAGTTGAGCGTTTGTTCTGTTGAGAGGTTTGAGTTTAGCAAGAGAATTTTGCTCGATAATGTAGTTTTGAAGAGATCAGAGTGAAGTTTCTTCTGAGATCTATTCCAGTGTGTTGCTGTTACGTGTAGGTAAGTATAGTAACGAGTCCTATTTGCAACCCAAGAGAACCGAATAAGGAGATAGTATGCTACCGGTCTAAACTACGTGGCATGTTCACCAATGCCAGGAGTCTGGCAGACAAGATGAGAGAACTTGAGCTACTGTTGTACAAGGAGGATTTAGATTTTATAGGAATTACTTGGTTCGACAGTTCTCATGATTGGCTGGCAACGATTCAAGGGTATTCCCTATATTACCGGGATAGAGAGGGTAAGAAAGGGGAAGGGGTATGCCTGTATATCAAAAATGATGTACAAGTGAATGTTAGAGATGGCATCACTAA